>PVKP010000598.1:0-185752 GCA_004027715.1 Plecturocebus donacophilus | reverse complement strand
CCACCACACTCAGCTAATTTTTTGTATTTTTAGTAGAGATGGGGTTTCACCATGTTGGCCAGGATGGTCTCGATCCCTTGACCTCATGATCTGCCCGCCTCGGCCTCCCAAAGTGCTGGGATTACAGGTGTGAGCCACCGCCCCCGGCCCTCCTTTTTCTTTTAAGTTATTCTTTGTTGGAGGCCAGTGACCTCATCAAATACCTCACTTCAGCTTACCAGGTGCTACAGTGGCATGGGAAGTGCAAGGTGCGAGGCCTGAAGAGGGCCCAGGTGCAGAAGGGCTGCAGCAGATAAGCATCCAGCCCACTATTGGCCCCAGAGTTGGCCTCTCCATCAGCAGGGCTCCGCATTTTTCAGGAAGTGTCTTTGCTCTTATCTGCTACAATTGGAGTAGGAAAATTGATTGACAGCTCCATCTTCTGAGAGGCTCTGTGACTACTCGACTACTCTTTTGTTCCTCAAATCGCATCCTTTTGTTTGCTGTTCTGAGGGTGGCAGGCCTGGGCACTGGCCACGTGATATTAAATGAAACTCATAAATGTTAGTATAAAGAAGACGAAATAACTGTCTGTTTCATTTAGAACAACTCCGTTTTTGTAGAAATGGCTCTTCTCAAAATATCTCTGCCTTTCCATCTGTCTTAATTTGGGCTATAATAACAATATACCATAGAAGGTGTAGCTTAAACGACAGGAGTTTATGTTCTCTCAGTTCTGGAGGCTAGAAGTGTGAGATCAGGGTGCTACCATGATCAGGTTCTGGTGAGAACTCTCTTCCTGGTTTGCAGACAGCTGTCATCTCACGGTGTGCTCATATGACCTCTTCTTTGCATGCACAAGTGCAGGGACAGAAAGAGTGAGCAGGCTCTTTGTTGTCTCTTCTTATCGTGATATGAATTCCATCATGTGAGTCCAACCCTCATGACCTCACTTAAACCTCATTGCTTCCCAAAGGCCTTGCCTCCTAATACCATCACACTGAGGGTTAGGGCTTCAACAAATAAATGTTTTTTGGTGAGGTTGCAAAATTGAGTCTGAAGAACTACCCAATTGTATTCTTATTAGCAAAGTTAGTAAGACTAAGACAAAGAGCCACTGTCTATTCACAAAGGTTGACATCAAAAATAACTATTGGGTACTAGGCTTAGTACCTGGGTGATGAAATAATCTGTACAACAATGCCTGTGACACCAGTTTACCTGTATAACAAACCTGCACATGTACCCTTGAATCTAAAATTAAAAAGAAAAAATTAAAAGGAATATAGTAGTTCAGTCCATAATGGAGCAAATGTCAACTGCCTGGAAGTCTTGATAGCCACACTGTTCATTCCTTCTTCTCATGCATACCCGTGTCCATACCCAAACATTGCTGCCATGCCCGCTTTAGGCTTTAGAGGAAGAGGGCAATCACAAAAGCAAGTGTTTGTGTTAGGAATTAAATGAACAAAATAATAGCTTTCAGGATATTTGAGGCATCAATAGCTGCTTATACTTTCTTTTTTCTTTCTTTCCTTTTTTTTTTTTTTTTTTTTTGAGGCAGAATCTTGCTCTGTCGCCAGGCTGGAGTACAGTGGCATGATCTTGGCTCACTGCAACCTCCGCCTCCCGGGTTCAAGCAATTCTCCTGCCTTAGCCTCCTGAGTAGCTGGGATTACAGGCGTGCACCACCATGCCTGGCTAATTTTTGTATTTTTAGTAGAGGGGAGGTTTCCCCATGTTGGTCAGGCTGGCCTTGAACTCCTGACCTCATGATCCGCCTGCCTCAGCCTCCCAAAGTGTTGGGATTATGGGTGTGAGCCACCGTGCCTGCCCCCTTATACTTTCTATTATGTTTTCTACCTTGCAGTAACATGGACTGATTTGAGAATGATGAATTAACTCGAAAGGGAGCTTCAACCACCCAAGAAATTTTTAGTTATATTCTAAATATCAAGGTTGGAAAAACAACTGATTTTCAGGAAGTTTCTAATGACAGGAGTAGAAAGCAAGAAGGAATTTGTGGAGAAACATGAGTCAGTTACAACATCTTGTTTCTGGAGCATTTTGTTTTATATAATGTTTACTTTCACATAATTCATTATTTTATGTTTTTGGGAGGTGGGCTGCGATTTACATTTTACAATAGAAAAACTGAACTTCTTCTGGTCATCAGATCCGGATTATCAATTTAGACATAATTTGCAAAATGCTGAAAAAATTCATCCTCCCACAGGTTTTTGTTTCATTTTGTTTGGTTTTTGTGTTTTGATTGTAGCCCAGGAAAAACAATCAAAAAAGTCTGTTGTTATTATTTTAACTTGTCATCTTGTGAGTGTGAGCCGTGAAGAGCAATGCTGTCCATGTTAAAAGACATGTATCATGATCAGATCTGTGGTAAGCAGCTTAGATAAAGCACAATGAAAGCTATTTTACTTCCAAATTGAAAACATATGTGCTTCTGCTTGAAGCCACGTTAAGAAGTATTTCCTAAATAGTGACGGTGATAATACAATCGGCCAAATAATTTTCTGGTTCCCCCTTCATTCCTCACCCTTCATCACCCTCCTCTTGAAGGTCAAGGATATCACAGTAAGTATAGCTTACTATACTGAGAGCCATCTGAAGTATAGTGTGAGCATTGATTCATCTTGAGTATTTAGGTATTGATTGTGCTACAGGTAATTGAGTATGAAGCATACGCCTTGCTACTTTAAGACTATGGCTTATACATTTTGCTACCACCATCCCATCTGGAGCAGATAAAGTACTGATCTCTTAGGAGATGAGAATGGGAAATTGAGAACAATAAAAAGACTAAGAAGACATGTGGGTGTTATGGCACTCACCCTAAAAGAAAGGTAAGAATCACCACCCTAAGAGAGAATTTGTGGTTACTTCCTAAAAATTGAATGTATTGTGCTTTTCCTCTCTATATAATTTGTTGAAGATTTTAGGTGACCACACACACAAAAAGTTACTTCTTAGTTGTAGTTATTCTTAGTTACCTTTTCAGTTATATTTGTATTTTATACTCTGATCAAGGGAAATACCTGAATTTTCCTTTGTTAAATGCATATCCCCAAATCTAAACTTGGTACGTTTCAAGCTTCTGGAATTTGAAAAGATTAGATTTTCCTGTGTGTCAGATCTTGCTGCCTGTTCTTAGGAAGTCATTTAACGTTTTGCTTCATTTTTCTCATTTTAAAAGCAGGAACATTCCATGTCTGACTAAATGTCTTGATTTTTTATTTGAAAAATTGTTTAGTTCTCTCAGATAATAATATTCAGGTCAAGGTTTCTAATGGTCATTGCCACCAGAAAATTGCTAATTTCCAAAAGCCCTGGAGTGCAGCTACTGACAGCAACAGCCCACACATGGATCTGGGAGGGAAATCCTTCTGAAGTTTGGAGCCGTAGAAAGAATACAATCCTGTCATTTGCAAGACATGGATGAGCCTAGATATTATGTTGATTGAAATTCACGGAAAGATAAATATCGCATGCCCTCATTCACATGTGGGCGTTAAAACACATGCGGTTCTTAGTAGAATTGTGATTCTTAGAGGCTGGGAAGGGTGGAATGAGGAAAGGGGAATGGAGATATGTTGAGTAACAGATACAAAATTATAGCTAGTTAGGTGGAGGACGTTCCAGTGCTCTAGTGCACTGTAGGGTGAATATGGTTAACTGTAATTTATTGAGTATTTTTAAAAAGCTAGAAGAGAGGATTCTGAACATCCCCGAAACAAAGAAATGATTACTGTTTGAGGTGATGGATATGCTAATTACCCTGATTTGAACATTATGTATTGTATACATGTTTCAAAATATCACTCTGTATACTATAAATATGTATCATTATTATAGTCTACTAAAAATAAAAGGAAAATAAATCAAATGTAGTAAGGAGGAAACATATCTATATGACAGACCTGGAGCAGTTACTGTCTGCTGCTAAGGTTTCCACTAGAGAAGCAAGAAAAAATTGTCCACATGCTTTCTGTCTGTCTCATTGTGGCAGCCAATATTGAACAGAGTACAGGGGGAAAATAAACAAATGAACAAAAAATACCAAACAAAGCTTAAAATTTAAATTTTGTTAGTCCTAGGTTTATAATTTATCTTTATGTAGTCAAATGTATCAATTCCTATGTGGCTAGTACTTGCTTTCTTTAAAATTTAGGTATTACTTTCATGCAGTAAGCATACATCCTTAAATACCAGCCCAATGAGTAGACGTATGTATGTATGTAAGCACATACCACAGCCCAGATCAGGATGTAAAGCATTCTTAGCCCTCCAGTAGGCTTTCTCACGTCTCCTCCCCCTTGGTGCCCCTCCCACTGTTCTGACCTCTATCATGATTGTAGAAAATAAAAGTAAATAGAAATTCCTCTTCGAAGCTTTCTTCTTAGCTTATTAAGGATGAATAATAGCTTCTTCAAAGGTTGGTTTACTCTAAAGCCTTTTGTTAATAATCCTAAGCAGCTGCTAGTTTTAATAAAGAAGTAGGTATATGCTGTGTTCCTGGTTCTTCTCCTATAGCCCAGATATTTGCCCTCACATGTCTGGACAAGCCCAGGCAGGCCTCAGCCCACAGTTAATTCCCCTTCCTCGTTTGGAAATGCTATTGCTTCCTTAAGTTTTTTGTAAGTGACTTCCTCTTTTCCTTTGTTCTCTCTTGCCTTTACTCTTTTAGGAAAATTTTTAAGTTATTAGCCAATCAGAATAGTTTAGATTGTGAGGCCCAGCTCCAGCCAATGGAGTCAGGGCACAGCAGTAGGGGCCAGTCTGTGAGGGATAAATATATTTGCCTTTCCTTTGTTCTTTGTACTCTTGTGGCAAACTGCTGGTGAGTGTAGCCTTTCTGCAGAAAGTAAAGTTGCCTTCCTGAGAGAAAATTTATATTCGAGTGCTACTTCTTTTGCAGCACTGAAAATTTACATATAACAATGATAGATTAATTTTGCCTGTTCTGAGCTCCATATAAATGATATCATACAGTTTGTATTCATTTGTGCCTTCTTTTCTTTTTAACTTTTCTTTTAGGTTTGGGAGTACACGTGCGGATTTGTTATGTAGGTAAACTCATATCAGGGGGATTGGTTGTACAGATTATTTTGTCATCCAGGTCCTAAGCCTATTACCCCAGCATTATTTTTTCTGCTCCTCTCCCTCCTCCCACCCTTCACTCTCAAGTAAGCCCTAGTGTCTGTTGTACCCTTCTTTGTATTCATGAGCTCTCATCATCTAGCTCCAACTTATAAGTGAGAAAGTATATTTGGTTTTCTGTTTCTGCATCAGTTTGCTAAGCATAATAGCCTCGAGCTCCATCATCCACATTCCCACAAAAGACACAATCTCTTTTTTATTCTGTGCATAGTATTCTGTGGTGTATATGTACTAAATTTTCTTTACCCAATCTGTCATTGATGGGCATTTAAGTTGATTCCATGTCTTTGCTATTGTGAACAGTGCTGCAGTGAACTTTGATGGGCATATAAGTTGATTTCATGTCTTTGCTATAGTGACTAGTGCTGCAGTGAACTTTCACTGCATATGTCTTTATGGTAGAATGATTTATATACCTCTGAGTAGTACCCAGTAATGGGATTGCTGGGTCGAATCGTAGTTCGGTTTTTAGCTTTTTGGAGAATTGCTATACTGCTTTCCACAATGGTTAGACTAATTTACATTCCCACCAACAGTGTATAAGTGTTCCCTTTTCTCTGCAACCTTGCCAGCATCTGTTATTTTTTGACTTTAGTAATAGCCATTGTGACTGGTGTGAGATGGTACCTCATTGTGGTTTTAATTTGTATTTTTTTAATGGCCAGTGACTGAACTTTTTTGCATATGCTTGTTGGCCACATGTATGTCTTCTTTAAAAAAGTATCTGTTTGACTGGGCGTGGTGGCTTACACCTGTAATCCCAGCACTTTGGGAGGCTGAGGCAAGGATCACAAGGTCAAGAGATAGAGACCGTCCTGGCTGACATGGTGAAACCCCGTCTCTGCTAAAAATACAAAAAAATTAGCTGGGCGTGGTGGCATGAGCCTGTGGTCCCAGCTACTTGGGAGGCTGAGGTGGAAGAATCGCTTGAACCCAGGAGGTGTAGGTTGCAGTGAGCTGAGATTGCGCCACTGTGCTCCAGCCTGGAGACAGAGCAAGACTCCGTCTCAAAAAAAAAAAAAAGTATCTGTTCATGATCTTTGCCCACTTTTGAATTGCATTGTTTGTTTTTTCTTGTAAGTTCATTTAAATTCCTTATAGATGCTGGATATTAGGCCTTTGTCAGAGGCATAGTTAGCAAATATTTTCTCCCATTCTGTAGGGTATTTGTTTACTCTGTTGATAGTTTCTTTTGCAGTATAGATATTCTTTTCTTTTTTTTTTTTTGAGACGGATTCACGCTCTCTTGCCCAGGCTGGAGTGCAATGGCACAATCTCAGCTCACTGCAACCTCTGTCTCCTGGGTTCAAGTGATTCTCCTGCCTCAGCCTCTCAAGTAGCTGGGATTATAGGCACCTACCACCCTACCCAGCTAATTTTTTTGTATTTTTAGTAGAGACAGGGTTTCACCAAGTTGGCCGGCCGGTGTCAAACTCCTGACCTCAGGTGATCCACCAGCCTTGGCCTCCCAGAGTGCTGGGATTACAGGTGTGAGCCACTTTGCCCAGCCAAAACTCTTAAGTTCAATTAGATCCCATTTGTAATTTTTTGCTTTTGTTGCAATTGCTTTTAACGCCTTTTAAGTAAAATCTTTGCACATTCCTGTGTCCAGGATGGTATTACCTAGGTTGTCTTCCAGGATTTTTATGGTTTGGGTTTTACATTTAAGTCTTTAACCCATCTTGGGATAATTTTTTTTTATGGTCTAAGGAAGAGGTCAAGTTTCTGTCTTGTGTGTACGGCTAGCCAACGATCCCAGCACCATTTATTGCATAGGAAATCCTTTCTCTATTGCTTGTTTTTGTCAGCTTTGTCAAAGATCAGATGGTCCTAGGTGTGTGGCCTTATTTCTGGGCTCTCTCTTCTGTTCCATTGGTCTGTGTGTCTGTTCTTGTAACAGTACCATGCTGTTTTGGTTATTGTAGCCCTGTAGCACAGTTGGTAGTTGGGTAACATAATGTCTCCAGATTTGCTCCTTTTGCTTAGCATTGACTTGGCTATTTGGGCTCTCTTTTGCTTCCAAATGAATTTTAAAATAGTTTTTTCTAGTTCTGTGAAGAATGTCATTGGTAGTTTAATGGGAGTAGCATTGAATCTGTAAATTGCTTTGGGATTATGGCCATTTTCATGATATTAATTCTTCCTATCCATGAGCATGAGATGTTTTTCCATTTGTTTACGTCCTCTCTGATTCTTTGAGCAGTGTTTTGTAATTCTCATTGTAGAGATCTTTACCTTCTTGGCTAGCTGTATTCCTAGATATTTTATCTTTATGTGGCAGTTGCGAATGCGATTGTATTCCTGATTTGGCTCTTGGCTCGGCTGTTGTTGGTTGTGCCTTACTTCTTTCACAAAACATTATGTTGGTGAGATTCATTCATATTCGCGCATGTAGCAGTAGTTAATTCTATCTCATTGTTTGTAATATTCTGTTGTGTGAATATACCACAGTTTTTTTCTCCTGTTGAGAGACTGTCAAATTGTTTCCACTTTGGGACTGTTATGAATAATACTGGTATGGCAATTTTTGTCTGTCTTTTGGTGGATTTGGTACTTACTTATCTTGGGAATATACTGAGTAGAATTGCTGTGATACAGATGCATGTATGGTTAACTTTCATAGATAGTATGAAACAATGTTCCTATGCAGTTATAATATTTAAATTCCTACCAGCAATATGTGAGAGCTTTATTGCTCCACATCCTCACCCATACTTGGTATTATCAGTCTTTTAACTGTTAGCCATTCTTTTGGGGAAAATAAAAACTAAACTATCAATATTGAAATCAAGAAGAAACAGAGTAGAGAGTTTCTAAGAAACTGAAATAATACTTAAAGACTCTTGTCAGCTAAAAAGCTGAAATAAACAAAAAAGCCTGGGGGTGACATAGGTCATTTCTACCAAACTGAACAATGTGGGTGTGTGTTGGGGGCGGTGGGGGTGGGGGGTGAGTGTGTATGTGTGTGCATGTGTCGTGTGTGTGTGTGTGTGTGTGTGTGTGTATATTACACATTGTTCAGAAAATGGAAAAACAGTGAAGATTCCCAGTTCATTCTAAAATCAGAGTAAGAATAGTTAAAAGAAAAATTAGATCCATTTCAATTATAAATAGATTTTTAGAAAATCTTAAATAAAATATTAGCTTACTGAATCTAATGGTGTGCTTTCTTTAAAAATGCATTGTAATCAGCCAGATTTCATTCCAAGCATGTAACATTAGAAAACCTGTCAACATACTTCATTTATAGAGTAAAACAGGTAATTCTTATGAATGTATCAAATGAAAAAGATTTTTTTTTCTTTTTTTGTTAAACATTATCACTTATTTATGACTAAGGAATAAACAACTCTTAGGTAACTTAAAAAAAAAAGCTGCAAGTGTCCTCAGAGATTGGTGGCCTGAGAAGCTGGCCTTGGACCTCACTGGTTCTATCATTAGACTAGAAAAAATTTTCTTAAGTTAAAAAACAAAAGCAGGAATATATTATTTTAATGCCAGCTTTAATAATCTACTTATTTCTTAGCTAAACTCTCTAGATATTTATCAGAAAATTTTGGCATTATGTGATGGGGCATAACAATTGTTCAGTAAATTATTGTTATAAAAACATTATAAAAATACATACATAATCCTAAGGAACAAGTGTATTTAGCTAGAGATGAAAAATTGTTAAATATCAAAAAGGATTAGTGGAGAAAATCCCTCTGAAAAAACAGTAACTTGGCTAAATAATGAGTGCTATGATTAACATATTCTACAAATCTATCAATACTATGGCTCGGCATGTCCTTGTTCCTTGCTAAAATTAATAATGACAGATACGAAGACCCTATTAATATTTTAACAGTCTGATAGACAGAGGCAAGCACACAGGAGAGAAAAATGTAAATCAGTGGTCAGGGCTGCCAGACCACGTCAGGAGAGTTTGCCAGGTGGGTGAGTCTTCCTAACGCTTTCTTAACTCTTTCCTGGATTCATTCTCATCTCAGCACCCAATTACTGAAAGCACACTAATTTTGAACAGAAGCGTGTGCAAGTACAAGGCAAAACTCACAGAGTATTTAGGATTCTTTATGCCCATTATGTATTTTAAGAAATACAGATGCTCATGTCAGTGTGTATCTTTAAACGCTCTGCTGTCTGAAAAATAGTAGAACTTTTTACAAAGAGCATACATCTGGGAGTTCAAAGAAACAGTTTTCCTCTGATTCTAGCATTGGTAGTCTCCTTGTTATAACCATTCATCTCCAAATTCATCCTTCATAGAAATGACATAATGTGTGTAGACTATTATGAGACACTGGAAGGAATCAAACTGAATCAAAGAAGGAAAGAAAAACATTACTATTATTAGTCAGGTAATTAGGGTGGTGCCCAGCACTAACCAGGCCCTCAGAAGTGTTAGTTTCCTGCTCATTTTTGCTTCCCAGAGTCCCATTTCCTCAAGAGACTTTGCTTGACTTTTCTGTGGGACGCATAAGGTATGTTGCAGTTCTCGTAAAATGTTCTTCAGAGTAGATGTTGCGGTTGGAGATACCTCAGTAGTTCTCTCTTGCACTTATATGTCCATGCTACTGATACCTGTAGGGTTGTTCCTTAGTGAAGGATCAGCTTCTCGGGGACTATTAATCTGTGCCTCATCATTGGAGAACCAGAGTGACCACACCACAAAGGTGAAGTATTTTGCAATTGAAATTTCAAATTTAAATATAACTGTTCTCTAGAGCAAGAGAGTGGGGAAAGCCGGCGGGAAAAAGACATGATTCTAGAGAAAAGGGAACAAAAGGAATTTTTGCCAAGAAGCCAGAATCTATGCTCACCCCAGGACAAACACCCCTAAATATAGGTTTTGTAGCAGCTGCTGAAATCTGCACGAGACCAGAATTTTTTCTGTCCCTGGAGGCTTCTTATGCTTCAGTCAGTGATGATTCATCTTTAATCTCCTGATTACAGTTAGAGCTCACAGACATGAAATGAATTTCTTCTCTCCCTCTTTTAAAAAATACTTTATTACAACTTAAAAGAGCTTAGTTTTTCCTTTCTTTTGGACTCTTCTGCCTGCTTGCCTGACTAGGATTTTTCTCTCCACAAACCCTACCCAACTTCTACGCTATTACGCTTGCTGTATTTTCTGGCAGTTCTCACAGTTTCAGTCCTCACAAGCTTTCACGAAGCTATTGCACCAGGCGGATATTATTGGAACTGGCCACCTTCTTGTCTCACTGTCTGTTGGTCAACTACTCTTCCAGCATCCTCTCTCAGTGAAGTTTTCTTTTTCTTTTTCTCCCCTTTAAGTCCAATGAGCTCTGTTTTTTTTTTTTTTTTTTTTTTTTTTTTGAGACAAGAGTCTTGCTCTGTCATCCAGTCTGGAGTGCAGTGCTGCGATCTCGGCTCGCTGCAACCTCCACCTTCTGGGTTCAAGTGATTCTCCTGCCTCAGCCTCCCGAGTAGCTGGGACTACAGGTGCACGCCACCACGCTGGCTAATCTTTTGTATTTTTAGTAGAGACGGGGTTTCACCATATTAGCCAGAAAGTCTTGATCTCCTGACCTTGTGATCTGCCTGTTTTGGCCTCCCAAAGTGCTGGGATTACAGACATGAGCCACCGTGCCCAGCCTCTTTTTTTTTTTTTTTAAAGACAGTTTTACTATGTTACTCAGGCTGGAGTGTGGTGTTGCAATCTTGGTTCATTGCAGCCTCAATTTCCTAGGCTCAAGCAATCCTCCCACCTCAGCCTCTTGAGTAGCTCGGACTACAGGTGCATGCTCATTTATATATTTTCTGTAGAGATGGGGTCTTGCCATGTTACCCAGGCTGGTCTCAAAGTCCTGGGCTCTTGTGATCTGCTCATCTCAGCCTCCCAAAGTGCTGGGACTACAGGATTGAGTCACTGCAGCCTGAGCTCCATTCTCTTTAATTCCATGTCACATTGAATATTATAAAGTGCATAATAATATTCTTCACTATATTGCAGGCTCCTTGACAACAGGGTCTGTGCCATTTGTTTTTATGTGCCTGACACATAGTAGGTGCTGATGGAACATTTGCAAACAAAGGTTCAGTGCATTCTCTTTTGTTACATGCAACAAAATAATTTGAAGTCAGTAAGGAGCTTTTGATATGAAAGATATTGGTGAAAAGAATAAGTGCTTATACTTCACTGTATGCTTTAAGACACAGAGATCTTTGTATGTTTAATAAATGTGTGTAAAAAATAATTGACGTGGTGATGATAGTGGAACATCCATCTTGGAGGCAGCATAACGAGGCACAAGAGCACTGGGTACAGGGTCAGCCAGAGTTCTAGGCATTGCTGTGCCATACAACTTGCCATGATACCCAGGACCTTCCCCTTTCTGAAGTTTATTTTCTCATCTTGTAGAATAGAGAGACAGGATGAGATCATCTTACATGAATTTCAGGCCATTCAAGCTCTGAAACTGTATCATCTATCATAGTTCTAAGTAGAGATGGTCTCTCACTGCCAAAAAGCCCCAACACCTCAGCCATATATAAAAGTACCCAAACAGTCCTTGTATCCTAAATCCTTTCCTCCTTTCGTGCTTATCTCCCTCTTCCTCTGACCCTGTAGGTTTTGTCTTGAAGCTTCAGGGTAGTTCGAACTCAGATTTTCCTACAGATTGCTTTTATTTACCTCCTCACTGCCTGCCATGTTACCCAGACTGGTCTCGATCACTGCATGCCCCTCATACAAGTCTTAGCCCCTCTCCAGCCAACCTGTACCTCCAACTGGCCTTGATAAGATTTGAATTTCTCATTATACGTTGCCCTATCTTCATTTTTGTGTATGTGAAAGCTATATTTCCATAAAAGTCTATAGCAATTTCGCCATCAGCTCACTTCTGTTTTCTATTTTCTCAAACTCTTCCACCTTTAAAATGCTAATAGTAATAAGTACTGTTTATTGAGTGTTTACTATGTGCCAAATATTGTGATGCCAAGATGATTGTCCCATCACCCACTTACTATCACCAGATCAATCACATCTCTAATGACTTACATTTCTAATCCTTGTACCATTTCTCAAGAGTGGATATATCCATTTTTAAGATGAAGAAAGAAGAAACTGATTGTATGATTATTTAAATAACTTGCCAAGTGTCTGACTTTAAAGCCAATACTATATCCAAAGCCAATGTAACACTATCTTGCTATATTTCAGCATATGTAGATCTAGATCAATTTTTTGTTGTTTTATGTCAGCATTTTGTTTCAGAAACATTATTACAGTACCAATAAGAAAAAGCACACTTTAAAGAGATATCAACTTGCTGTTTTGCTTTTTCTTATTTATTCTTCTACTCTTTGTTTATATTCATACATATTTTAAAGAGTATGATTCTAATGTAGATTTAGTCTTTATTCTAAAAATAACAATTTTATAATCATTTTCTTTGTTATCTTCCTCCTTTTTGTCATTTTAATGGTGCATAATTTCCATCTGACTGGCTTATCAGTATTTTTGTTGTTGTTGTTGTTGTTTTGTTTTGTTTTGTTTCATGTGTGTGTGTTTTTTATTTTTTGGAGACAGAGTTTCTGTCTTGTTGCCCAGGCTGGAGTGCAATGGTGCAATCTCGGCTCACTACAACTTCTGCCTACTGGGTTCAAGCAATTCTCCTGGCTCTGTCTCCCAAGTAGCTGGGATTACAGGCACCCACCACCAAGCCCAACTGATTTTTGTGTTTTTAGTAGAGACGGGGTTTCACCACCTTGGCCAGGCTGGTCTTGAACTTCTGACTTTAGGTGATCCACCCACCTTGGCCTCCCAAAGTGCTGGGATTACAGGCGTGAGCCACCGTGCCCGGCTGTCTCATCATAGTTTTAAATCAGTTTTTGCTGCTGTAAAACATTTAGATTATTTCCATTTTATGCTGAGATAATTATGTTCTAGTTATGACATTTCTGCACTTTAAAAAGATTAATGGTTATATGTTGGCTTTTAAATACCTTTTTAATTGTGGAAATATTGAAATAGTCTCAAGAGACTGAATGGAAACTATATATACCTATAACTCAGTTTCAACAATGATCAACATTTTCCCAACTTGTTTCATTGAATCCCCCACTTTTTTTCTTGAAAATGTTAAAGAAAATTTCAAGTGTCTTGAAATTTTACTTGTAAATACTTCAGGATAGACTTGTAATAGATAAGGATTTTATCCTAAATCCATCTCATACTCTGTGATCTCCTTGTACTGTCTATGTTCAGATTTCCTGATCATCACGAGTGACTTTTCACAATTGTTTTGTGCAAATTAGGATCCAAAAATGATCCATACATTGCAGTCAGCTGTTAGGTCATTAACATTTCATTTATTCTAAAGAAGCACACACACACTCACGCCCACACACACTTTTTTTTTTATTGAGACGGAGTTTCGCTCTTGTTGCCCAGGCTAGAGTGCAATGGTGCGATCTACTCACTGCAACCTCCACCTCCTGGGTTCAAGCGATTCTCCTGCCTCAGCCTCCCGAGTAGCTGGGACTACAGGCATGTGCCACCATGCCGGCTAATTTTGTATTTTTAGTAGAGATGGGGTTTCTTCATGTCGGTCAGACAGGTCTCGAACTCCTGACTTCAGGTGATCTGCCTGCCTTGACCTCCCAAAGTGCTGGGATTATAGGCATGAGGCACCGCACCCGGCCCCCACACACATTTTTTAATACTATGACTTGTGGAAGAAACTATGTCATAAGTCCTGTAGAATGTTCCGCATTCTGAGGTTGATTGTTTCTGCAGGGTATTGTTTAACTTGTTTCTCTAGCTACTGTGTTTTATTAATAATTGGTAGTTAGATGTTGTCTTGGTCCATTTTTGTGTTACTATAAAGCAATACCGGAGGCTGGGTAATTGATACAGAAAATAGATTCTCTTAGCTCATACAGTTCTGCTGGCTGGAGTGTTCAGGATTAGGCATCTGGTGAGGGCCTCAGGCTGCTTCCACTCATGGCTGAAGGGAAAGGGCAGCTGGCCTGTGTAGAGATCACATGGCAAGAGAGGAAGCAAGAGAGCCAGACTCTTTTTAACAACCAGCTCTTGCAGGAACTAATAGAGTGAGAATTCACTATTCCCCGTATCCAGGGAGGGCATTAATCTATTCATAAGGGTTCCACCCCAGTGTCCCATACCCC
Source organism: Plecturocebus donacophilus (assembly GCA_004027715.1). Taxonomy (NCBI): domain Eukaryota; kingdom Metazoa; phylum Chordata; class Mammalia; order Primates; family Pitheciidae; genus Plecturocebus; species Plecturocebus donacophilus. The sequence continues at coordinate 171,442 of PVKP010000598.1, read as the reverse complement.
TCCCATTGAGCCCCACCTCCAACACTGGTTATCAGATTTCAACATGAGATTTGGTGGGGCTAAACAAATCATATCTAACCACAGCAGATATAAAAGGCTTAATAGGATTGTGCTAAATTTTTAAGAAAGAATGCTTTATAAGTAGGATCCTTTTCATTTTGGGAACAAATTTAGCATTCTTCTCAGAACACTTTACCAGATCATAAGCTTCTTTCTTGTTCTGCAAGAAAGTCTCTTCTATAGGCAGTTTCCTCAAACTAAAAGCCCATTTTTTTGTTAGATACATGTAACTGGATCCCTGCTGATAAAAGCTTCTGCTCTTGGATCCTGGACCCAGTGTTAACGTTAACCAGTTTTCTTCTAGTCCCATCAACCTTGATAGAAAACTAGGAATTGCTTGAAATAATTTTAAAAGTTGTTGGAGACCCAAGAACAAAACCTGGATTTAAAGAGGAGTAATTGAGATTGAGGAAGGATGCCTCAATCTTAGACGCTGAACATTCTGGTTTATAGGTTGAGTTCAGGTGGATCGGACATGGCCAATTTGTTGCTGCCCTTACAGGTTAGCGAAAAGACACACGTCTGTTTTCTCTCTATACTCTTTGAGCTTAGAGTAGTTTAAGGGAGGGTTCTCTTTTCAGAGTGTTAATGTGGACAGCCATTATAAAGCAGTAACCTCTAATGAGGCTGGTTCTTCGTAATGATTCCTTGGGCACCATATGGGAGCCATGGCTGGAGCAGGGGAATAGGGAGGTTTCCTATCTCCCCACAACATATTCCTCTGTGTTTTTGAGATGTGCTATTTGAGGTATTTCTTCAGGGCCACATAATGCCAAGAGTCCTACCAACTGGAGCAGAGGAATAGCCAAGATGTGAGACTCCTAGAACTGTCTAGGGATTGGGAGAGGGAGAGCAATTCTACTCTTTTCTTTCTGGTCTCAGGAAAGTGAAAAGCATGGGTAGCTTCTTTTGTAGGTAATTGGACAAAGTTACATCTTCCACATACTGGTTTGCCTGGCCATTCCAACCCACTGCATCATCACACACTACTGGTGAAGTCCTAGCACTACTGGCCGGAGAGACATGGGTTCCCTTCTTGTCTGTCATCCCTGAAATTGGAAATGCTAGATCAAGGTGCTATTACACTTTTAAATATATGCCAGGGGTGGTGACAATACTGTGCTAATAGGAACATGGATGGAGATGATTCATGACAATAGCTTTAGAGAGAGAAGGGCTGTGAAGTACTTTATTTAACAAGGTGACCTTTCTTTTGGGACTAAATTCAAGTATCTGAATTTTTCTCTTTCATCTTATTAGGCTGTGGAGTGGAGACTTTGAATTTTGACTTTGAGCTGTAGGAACACAGAGACTTTCCTCCTTCTTTTACCTTCTGCTTGCTCATTTGTTTTATTCATTATCACTGTATGGTATAGGCAACATCACTGGAAGGTCAGCCACAGAAATTGAGAATCTGAAAATGGAAAAAAGACTCAACATTAGGTTATCTAATACTATGAGTCCTTGTTTAAAGTTATTTATGGCAACTTGATCTTTGCCCAGCTTGAGCTAAAGTATTAACCATTTTTTTTCTTTATTTCTCTTATGAAACAGGTGTGCCATTTATTAACTATGGCTTAGAATCCCTTGTTACTCTTCTGTGTTTTCCCAAGTGTTCCCATGGTCTCTTTGGATATAGTAAGCAATTCTTTTTCTTTCTTATTTAACCTTTAAAATACTTATAGACTTGAAAATTGATGCTCTGGTAAACTGTACTATTTTTAGCATTTGTTTTTTGCCATTTGATTATTGATGCTTTTTTGATAGTTCTATAATGTGTGCATAGCGAGTGTAGGTAGTATGACTGCAGTGAGTGATGTGTGTGCAATAGAGCGTTAGTAAACTATCATAAATGAGGAGAGAGAAGAGTATCATATTTATTTTGGTTTTGGACAAGTCACATAAGGAAAAGAATGAAATTGAAGGGAGAATATTGCTTTAGGTTTCAGTTTATACAAATAATTAGTTTAAAAAATCCTTTAAATGTTCTTGCTGAGTATTTCTTAGGGGTGGTAAGACCTAGGCTAGAAAGTGTAGTGTTTCATTAAACTCTAGTAATTTGTCAGATAAACATACCCAATGGAAGACAATAATATTAATATCATGACTCTTAGAGTCGACCATAGTATTTTAGGGCTAAAAAGGCACCAAAGAAATCACAGTATTTGATACTCTTACCTCACACATTACTAAATTGAAGCTCATGATTTTTTCTAGGTCAAGTGGCTACTTAGTTGCCAAATCTAGTTTTCTCCCCAGTCTCTGTGATTTGTTAAATGTAATCAATACTGAGTAGGACAGACACACGTTTACCTTAGGAACTATTAAACCAATTTCCTTTACACTTTTTAATCTTTTGTCATGGATTGTTTTTCATTTTGTAATAAATCTTAGTTCAGTCTTCCATGTTGGCACTTAATACTATTATTGTGTAAATACTAAAAAGTTGACATGTGAAGACCCTACAGTACAATGCCAGGCTATAAGTCCTTTTGCTGTGCATTCTGAAATGCACAGCAAAAGGTAACTAGTTCCATCGTGTTGTTTTATCTGCGCTTTCATGGGTATCTAGTATATGTCTGTCTCTCTCTCTCTCTCTCTCTCTCTCTCTCTGTGTGTGTGTGTGTGTGTGTGTGTGTGTATAGTCACCAATGCAAGGAAGACACAAAGGATTCAAATAGTAAATGAAGAATGCTGGTGATTATTTCCAAGATCAGTCAAAAGCCTTTTGTCCTCAGACTCTCCAAAAGGAAAACAGAAATAAGTTGAGTCCTAAAACTGAGGATCAGTTTCTGACTTGAGATGTGCATGGACATAGTTCTTCACTAGAAGAGGAAAGGATACTTTCCTCTCTTCTGTGCACTTATCTGGGTTTTGTTTCCTCCTTTCAATGTTTTCCATTTATTGAATTTTCATCTTCTGGTGCTTTACCTTTGGAAGGAAACTTGTGTAATTCATGGGCACTACTTTTTTTCTTTGTCTTGTCATGCCAGTTTGCTGTATCCCAGTCTTTCCCTGTGAATGTATACAATTTATAAGCTGGGTCATTGGTATGTGCTACTTAGCGGTGTTCAGTCCATGTTCACTTCCTCCTATTGCATAGGCCATTTTGGCTTTTAAGCAAACAAAAGAGGGAATTTCTGGATATATGGATGAAGTTGAAATAAAAAAGCTTGACTATCAGACATGAATCAACTGTGCTGTACAGACTAATCCATTATTTGAGTATATCTGGGACACGTGTATTAATCTTAATCATGTTTACTCTTTTAAAATATCACCAGTTAAAAATTGCATATCTTATTATTAAAAATGGCTTTGGAGCTGAGATGTAATCTCCTAAATGAAGGAATAAAAATAAGAGCAGGATGAGCCAGCTAACCATTTTTCTTCCTGAAAACTTGAAATAAATGGAGATCAGAAATGTTAGACATCGTTAAATAAATCAGAGGTCTTATGACATTTCTAATATTTTATTAACAAAATTTTGATTTGATTTATCTATTTAAAATAACTAGCAAGGTATTCTCTAAGTGCTGAAACATAAATTACAAACATGAAGCCTTGATTTATGTTAATAGCAGATAATATGTGGAACATAGCAAGTGATCACAGATTTTGCAATATTCCCTGAGTTGGGGCTTGGAATCAGAGAAAATTGCTGAAGAAAGTGCTGCCTTAGGCTCCACTTGTTGATGTATAGATGATGGCTGTCTTCTAAGAAATGATACAATTTTGATGACGTGAACTTTCACTCCATTCCAGATACTTCCAGATTTTAGTGACAGTTCTGGGTGCTTTCATGTCTCCAGGATGGGTCAGAAACAGTCAGCTCTCTAGAAAGATAGCATAGAAGTTTAAAAAAAAAAAAAAAAAAAAAAAAAGAGGGTCTGCCTACGTAAATACCAGATCTTACTGATCTTTTCCAGTAATGTTTACATTTTCCTAGTTCTCCAAGCACCTTCATTTTTTCCATCTCATGGATCCTAAATGACACCTACAGCCAGCTCTCCGTTCTATGTCAATCTAAAATATTCCTTTTCTATTCTTTACCTGGGCTGCTGAGCTTTACTGGAGAGAAATCACATGGTTATGTACCTTGGCACTGCTCCACAGTTTTATTTTCCAGCCTCAGGAACTTTGGTTTGGTTTGCTTCATGCACCTACCTCCCTGTTCTCTGCCTGGCTGTCCCCTTCTGATCCTTTCAGTCTCAACTTAAATGTATATAACTGCCTCAGAGGAGAGGCAGAGATCCTCCTCGGATCTCCCTGTGTAAGTAGGTTCCCCTTCATTCATTGCCCTGTTCATTTATTTCATGACACTTTGCACTCTTTCTAATTCTTTACTCATTGCTTGCCTGACTTATCGTTTGTCTACATAACTAATTTCTTGTGCATAGGGACAGCATCTCCTTGATGAATCACTGTAGTACTGTGCTTTGCGGCACACAGTAAGCACTCAGGAAAATTTTTTTATGTAAATGAATACATTGTGAGATTGCATTTAAGAAAGAAAAAATTCCCTTAATTTTTTTTTTTTAAGTGTTAAAAACACTGCTGCAAGTGAATGTTGCCGTAGGGCCGAGAGATATTCTAATAGATGTTAGAGTGTATTACCTTTCAAATAAACTTATGTGTTGTTAAGCAGTTAAACAGACTCTTGTGTTCTGATTTGTGAACTTGTAGCAGTTGCTGATTGTTTATAACAGTGGTTTGCAACTTCCTTTTGTCTACAGGTAACATACAGGCTGATGCTCTGTTGACATGTTCCACCTCGACACACCCAGGGACGGGTATGACTGTTCCTGTGCCTCTTTCTTCTCTACTCAGTAAATATTGGGATGCAAGTGAATGAGTGAGTATCTGTAAGGCTGTTGGACAGATCACTATACGTCTGTCAATTTTTGCTTTTGGTGTCTTTGTCATGAAATCTTTGCCTATTTCTATGTCCGGGTTCGTATTGCCTAGGTTGTCTTCCAAGGTTTTTATAGTTTTGGATTTTACATTTAAGTCTTTAATCCGTTGTGAGTTTATTTTTGTGTATGGTCTAAGGAAGAGGTCCAGTTTTAATCTTCTGTATATGGCTAACAGGTAATCCCAGCACCTGTTGACTAGGAAGTCTTTTTCCCGTTGCTTTTGTTTAAGATCAGATGGCCATAAGTATGTGGCCAACTTTTTCCTATGTATATGCACATATAATAAAGTGTAACTTACAAATTAGGCACAGTGAGAGATTAACAGCAATAACTAATAATAAAATGAAACAATTGAAACAATATGCCACCATCACCACTGTTGCACTTTGGCGTCATGATACAGCACAGTAAGGGTAACTTGAACACAAACAGCACTGTGAGAGTGTGACAGGCAATATGATGACTCAGGGGTGCTAAGTGACTAATGAGCAAGTAGTGTCTAGGGCGTGGACAAGCTGGACAAAGGGATGATTCATGTCGAGGTCAGGACAGAATGGGATGGCATGAGGTTTCATCATATTACCCAGAATAGTGCACCATTTGAAACTTATGAATTGGTTTTTTTTTTTTTTTTTTTAGAATTTTTCCCTTAATAATTTCAGACACAGTTGATGGTGGGTAGCTGAAACTGAGGAAAGCAAAACCATGGATAAGGGGGGATGGCTGTATTCTCTTCCTGATACATGCAAATAAACATTATACCACACACATTTTAGGATCTTTTTTTTATCATGTAACAAACCATCAATATTACCCTATGCTATTTTAGTGTTTGAAAGCACTTATAATGTGTACATAATTTTTATCATATGAATATACTTCAACATGACCAGATTATTGAATGTTTGTTTCCCATTTCTTCTCTTAAAAATGATACTTAGAAATGATTTTAGTGCACATGAAGTTGGAGTAATTTTCACATTTTTATGGGTTGATCATAAGAAAGAATGTATAATGTGAATATTCATGAATTTCCTCTTTTATTATATATTTTTTTCATTCAAAAGCAACACATTTACACTTTACTGAAATCTCTAAAACTGAAAATGAAAATCTCCTCCTGTTCTGGTAGGTTCACTTTCCTGAGGAGAATAAAGTATTGTGAGGTCTCTGGCTTTAACCTGTGCCTGTGCATCAGAAATTATTAGGAGTGCTTCTAGCAACTCTGTAGAAATGCAGCTTCAACTCTGAGCTATTCTTAAGTGTTTACAGTTCCAGTGAATTCTCAGGAAGAATATTAGCGGCCCATTATCTTTTGATTTGTGGCTGGGGTGGTATTGTGTAGGTGTTTCCTGTGGTTGTGGTGAACTTTTTTTTTTTTTTTAGAATTTTGCTGCTCCTTTGGCACTTAGGAGTCGGTTTCATTCCTAGGTAACAGGCATCAAAACCAGGGAAAAAAGACCCTTGATTGTCCCTGCCTTCCAGAAAAGACAATTCATCCTGTTCTCGGGACGTTGATCCCTGTTGGGCGAAGCCCTGGCATTATAATCCGCTGACACTGTTGTTGTTCACTGAGAGACAGCCTCAGGGAAACATCTTGGGACCCCAGACTCCCAAAAGCCACAAGCCACAGGGGCTGAACATTGTGAGCTCACTGTTGATGAAAGGACTTACTACTGCCAAGGAACAGGGTGTGGATAGTAGTGTCTCTGGAGTTAGGGGTGGGCTTAAATCCTGAATTTCATACCTACTAGGAACTCTTTGACTTTAAACAAGTAACTGAGCCCCATGAGTCTGAGCTTTTTTAACTGTAAACATGAGATTTTTATACAGGCTATTGAATCATTTGAATGAGATGTGAAAATGTCTGGTATATGCCTGGCAAATAGTGTGCCATTCGATAAAAGTTTGTTAAATGAAGGGAGGGATGAATCACTTGCCTAGGTGGTTGAACATCTTATTTTTAAAAATGGAGTTGTGGACATCTGTGATAGAATAATAAATATAAGTGAAATGAAGTAAATGGCAGCTTCATTTCTTCTTCAAGGTTGCAGACAATAGAAACCAACTCCACTTAGCTAACAAAAAGGAATTTATTGATAGGACACTCAGATTTTGAAATCGAAGTTAAAACAACCAGTCTTTGGATGACGAAGCTAAGACAGCTCCAGGGACCTCAAAAGCAGAACGTTTCCTTCTTTTTTTCCCAGAGACAAGGTCTTGTTCTGTTGCCCAGGCTGAAGTTTAGTGGCATGATTATAGCTCACTGTAACCTTGAACTCCTGGGCTCAAGTGATCCTCCCACCTCAGCCTCCTAAGTAGCTGGGACTACAGATGTGCACCACCATACCTGGCCATTTTTTTTAAAAGATGGGTTCTCACTATGTTGCCCAGGCTGGTCTTGAACTCCTGGCCTCAAATAGTCCTCTTGCCTTGGTCTCCCAAAGCACTGAGATTTACAGGCATGAGCCACCACATCCAGCCGGACATTTTCTCTGGAACACTGACATCTTTGTTTCTCAGCTTTTGTGACCTGCCATTAGATGGATCTCCTCTGGCCAGGAAGCCAGGGTCATGTAGAACAAACATGGTGGCCAGTGGCCCCTCCCCTATGTCAGGGGTAATTCACAGGACAAAGGGAATGTGGGGAGCTGATGAAATTGTAAGGCTTTATGGAGACCTAATTAACATACAGTAAACTATACTTATTCAGAGTCTACAATTTGCTACATTTTAAATACATATTCACACCCAGGAAACCATCATCGTGATGAAGATAAGGAATATGCCATCATCCCTGACAATTTCCTTGTGCTCCTTTATCTTCCCTCCCTCTCAAACTTCTACACTCTTTTTGCCTGTCCCAAAGCATCCAATGATCTGCTTCTGTCACTGTCAATTCATTTGTATTTTCTAGAATGTTATATAAATTAAATCATACAATAGGTATCCATTCTTGTGTGACATTTTTCACTCAGCATATTTATTTTGAGATTCATTCGTGTTGTATGTCTTAGTACTTCATTCCTTTTAATGGATGAAAAATATTCCATTGTATGGATATGCCACAGTTTGTCCTATCTCTTTACTTGCAGATGGACTTTTGGATTATTTCTAGTTTTGTGCTATTACCAATAAAGCTGCTATGAACGTTCACATTCAACTGGTTTTCTTTTTTTTTTTTTGACATGTTTTCATTTCTCTTGGGTAAAAACCTGGAAATGGAATGACGATGACATGTTGTAGATGTATGTTTAACTTTTACAGAAACTGCAAAGCAATTTTCCAAAGTGGTTATATCATTTTATATTTCCACCGGCTATGTACGAAAGTTCCAATTGTTCCATATCCTCACCCACACTCACTTGGTATGCACGCAGAATTTATTTCAAAAACTGAAAACTCAATACTAAGAAGAGCAACAATCTAATGCTTAAAAATGGGTAAAAGCATTGAACAGGTGATTCACCAAAAGAGATAAACCCATAGCAGATAAGAACATGAAAAGGTATTCAAAATCATTAGCCATTAGACAAACGAAAATTAAAATCCAATCACATGCTTATTCACATGGCTACAATTAAAAAAGAGCTAGTAATTTTACATTATTATAATGCCCATTTTATAGATGAGAAAATTAAGCCTGAGGTTGTTAAGAAACTTGACCAAGGCAGAGTTAGAATTTGAACCTAGATGTGCTTAACCTTTATGCTGTGCAAACAACAGTCTTTTGAAGGAGGCTTAAAAAGCCAAAGTTGGAAACAGGGGAGCTAATTTATGACTTAGGAATACAGGTTCCACTTCTTCTCCTGATAGGTTAGGCTACCACCAGTCACAATGGATATTATGAAACTTCTATGCAAATTTTGGCATCTATTTTTCCCAACAGGGTAAAATTTGTATTTTTCTGGTATCTAGCTTTGTCTAGATGCCGCCTGAGGGAATTATTCAAAGCATGGAAGGCCCACCAAGGCTTCACCGGCCCCACAAAGATATAGATATGTTTAACCATAAGAATTGGTAATTAAAGTTTTTTTGGATCAGATATCTGATTTTTTACCACAGCTCTACTAATTCTTAACTGTGTAACACCTGAGCAAGTCAATAAACACTTTCAGCTTTGATTTCTTCATCTGCAAACTAGGAATAATGCTACTGACCTCCTGGGTATAGAGAGTTTACTGCAATGTCCTGCACTTGATAAACTCAAAACATTGATGTTAGCATGTCACAAATGCTAATATATAACCACCCTAAGCACAGGTGCAGTAAGCTTTGCATTCAGTAAAAATCTTAAAACATTAATTCATTACTAGCTGATATCTTGCTTCCCTCTGGGGACTTGCTCTCTCTTTTAGAGAGTGCTAATCTGAGGACAGATGATGGCATTTAATTCTGTAAGAATTATTAAGAAGCAAGTGAAATATTTATCCTTTAGTTGCAAGTGTTAGAAATACTCTTTGAAGGGAATATCTAGGCTGGCTGTGAGGCGCGGCAGCTGAGTATCCGCATGGAGTTTTAAGTTCGGTTACCAGATATGCAGGAATCAAATGGCATAAAGAAATCAGCGTGAACATAAGAAAGAGCTCTACAGAGCACTGTTACTCTGCTAAGATAACTAAGCCTGGCTCCAGTTTTGCATGGCTTATAGACCTTATCAGGCACTCACACTTGGTACACTGCCCACATCCTTGACTTGCTCCAACACCACCAGCTGTTTTTCCAGGCCCCTGGAAGTGCGACTTCAGCTGCCAATGATGTATTTTTCTCTGTCCTATTAGTTTTTTCTGAAATATGTCAATATTTTCAGTCAGTACTTGGAGACTACAGTGAAGTTTCCTCTAAGCACTTAGATGTAAGATCACGAGGAGAGACAAGCCAGTTTCTCTACTGGATGCCTCCGGCAACCTTTTCTCAAATAGTCCAGTAATGAGCTGGCCCTGCAGAGAGAGCCAGGAGTTCTGCTGGTTGGCACCAAATGCTGATATGCAAGCTTCTCAAGAGACTGTCGCTGAGGGTAGAATTTTTCTTTGCATTGGCAATGCTGTGCCTTGTTTCAGACCAACTGGGTCAGATGATCTCTGTCAACTCCCAGTTATAAATATATGAAGAGGCAGGCAGGGCGTTGGAGGTCTCTCTCCTGCAGCACGATTGAGGTTGTCTTCGTGCCAACTTAAAGAAGATATTCCCAACTTAAAGCAGGGCATTATGAGAGACCTCCATTCTGTTCCTTCAGGCCAAATGTGTACATATATCTTCTTTGTATGTCATTATGATGTTTGACCCTATCTCTTTTACAACAGAAAAACAATAATTGCTATTTCATAATCTAACTTACAAACAAGCAATAACACTTTAGAATAGTGGTACCTAAATTTAACTCCAAGGCCAGTAAGACACCCATAACGCATCCATCCATTCATTTTTAAAAGTGTGGTGAAATACATGTAACATAAAATATATCATCTTTGCCATTTTTAAGAGGACAATCCTTGAGAACATTCACAGTGTTGTATAACCATTACCATTATTCACATTGAGAATGATTTTTATTTGCTAAACTGAAACTTTGTACACATCAAACAATAACTCCCCATCTACAGATCCTGGCACTCATCATTATATATTTTCTGTCTCTGTGAATTTGACTTCCCAAGATACCTCATGGAAGTGGAGTCATACATTTTTCTTCTTGTTCTATTTGTTCTTAAGGTACCTGGATAGAATTAGAGGTTAGCCAGTGAACTTCCTACTACCCTTGGCAAGGATACCGTTGTTGAGAATCGGTAGAATCCTGCTATTAATCTTGATGCCATTAAACATTTGCATATCTGGCTCCCTTTATTTTGATTTCATGTTCACAAAGCAACCCTCTGATTATGGTATGGCTTCCTACAGTAGACAGAACTACTTTCCTCCCAAGCATCAATTCTGTCCCATTTGAACTATCTACAAGGGGTCTTCAAAAAATTCATGGAAAATGTATATTAAGAAGAAACTATGCATTCATTTCTGTTTCTTTTTTTGTACCAAAATAAACTCATATTTTGTACCAAAATAAACTTGTTATGTCTGAAAAAGGTTTAGTTTGAGGTACTAAAGATAAGATATCAGCTGGAAAAGAGCCACTATCAGAGCAACATAAATTCTGCTGAAATTGAAGCAAGATGAAACATAAATATATGGTGAAGCTTGGATGTTGTAAAAGAGATAAAGTCAAACACCATAATGACATACAAAGATGACATATGTACACATTTGGGTTCAAGGAACAGAATGGAGGTCTATTATGAGATAATGCCCTGCTTTAAGTTGGGGATATCTTTTTTAAGCTGGCACTGCTGAGTGGAAGAATGATGAAATCACTGATGCTTCATGAAAAGTTTATGGGGACAATACACCAGTGAAATCAGCAATTGACAAATGAATGGATAACTCATTTTAAGAAGGGACAAGATGATGTTGAGGATGAAGCCTGCAGTGGCAAGCCATCCGCATCAATTGTTGAGAAAAAAGTTAATCTTTTTCATGACCTAATTGAAGAGGACTGATGATTAACAGCAGAAACAATAGCCAACACCACAGATATCTCAGTTACTTCAGTTGTTATAACACTGACTAGAAAACTAAAGTTGAGCAAACTTTCCACTTGATGGGTGCCAAGATCATTGTGCCCAGAAAAGCTTCAGACGAGAGCAGAGTGTTCAATGGATCAAGATCCTGAAGCATTTCTTTGAAGACTTTTAACGGGAGATCAAACATAGCTTTACCAGCACGATCCTAAACACAAAGCACAATCAAAGCAATGGCTACCTAGAGGTGGAAGTGGTCCGGTCAGAGGAAGAGCAGAGCAGTCAAGAGCAGCGGTCATGGGAACAGTCTTTTGGAGGTGCTCAAGGCATTTTGATTGTTGACTTTTTGATGGACCAAAGAATGATAACGTCTGCTTATTATGAGAGTGTTTTGAGAAAGTTAGCCAACGGTTTAGCAGAAAAATGCCTGGAAAAGCTTCACCAGAGAGTCCTTCACCACAACAATGCTCCTGCTCATTCCTCTCGTCAAATAAGGGCAATTTGGAGAGAGTTTCAATGGGAAATCACTAGGCATCCACTTTATAGTCCTGATTTGGCTCCTTCTGACTTCTTTTTGTTTTCTGTTCTCAAAAAAATCTTTAAAAGGGCGTCCATTTTTCTTCAGTTAAGAACATAAAAAAGACTACATTAGGCTGGGCATGATGTCTCATGCCTGTAATCCCAGCATTTTGGGAGTCTGAGGAGGATGGATTACTTGAGATCAAGAGGTCAAGACCAGCCTGGCCAACACAGCAAAACCCCGTCTCTACTAAAAGTACAAAAATTAGCTGGGTGTGGTGGTGCACGCCTGTAGTCCCAGCTACTCAGGAGGCTCAGGCAGGAGAATCACTTAAACCTGGGAGGCAGAGGTTGCAGTGCACGCCTGTAATCCCAGCTACTCAGGAGTATGAGGCAGGAGAATCCCTTGAACACAGAAGGCGGAGGTTGCAGTGAGCTGAGATCACACCACTGTACTCCAGCCTGGGTGACGGAGCAAGACTCCATCTCAAAAAAAAAAAAAAAAAAAAAGTAAAAAAAAAGACTGCATTGACATGGTTAAATTTTCAGGACCCTCAGTTCTTTAGGAATGGACTAAATGGCTGGTATATCACTGCTTATAAAAGTGTACTGCCATCACTTAACTCTGGAGATCCTCCATAAGCCAATTTTCATAAACCCATACTCTTTCTCACAGTGATTGATTCACAGATGGACAATGACCCAAGCCTAAACCAGTCCTCTGGCTATAGGGATTAGTTTGTGGGTAGGTATTTTACTACATAGGTCCAATCAAAGTGAAATTTAGGTCTTTATTTGAGGTTGGGCAGAAAGAACCCTTCCTTCTTTTACTGAAGTTAAATAAATAAAATGCATATTATCTTATTGCTGCTGATAACTATTTTGCAGCCATGAAAAGAAGTAGTTGAGGAAGAAGCCAACATGATGGGAAATAGAGCTAATATATAGAAAGAAATTTAACCCTTGGTGACAGTTTTAAGCAGCTGAATCAAGTCTTGCCTGAAGCACTTTCTACTACATACCTTTTCAGTTATATAGTAATTAAATTCTCTTTATTGTCTAAGCAGATTTGAGTTGGGTTTTCTATCACCCGCTTTTAAGTACATTCTAACTGACTGTCCATGAAGAGCTGTATATAGAGTCAGAAAACAATGGTTTTCAAAGGGGCCAGAATACAGAAAGTCTGTTGAAAGCTTGTTTTCTATTGGACTTTATATATTCTGGCCCCTTTGATACTAATTTCTCATCATGAAAAAATGTATTGGTATTCTGATTTACACATTAGTTTGTTTAGCTTGTGTAATGTGAGATAAGGATTCATTCTCAAGATCCCGACCGAATCCCATTTCTGAGTTTGTCCTTTCGGGAACCGTGGTCTACTCTTAAGGCAAAGAATATCATCCCGTGGAGGCCTTCTGGGAGAAGACCTTGGTGAGCTTACTGGTCTGCGTCGAAGGCGCTCCGAAAACTTGCATTTCCTTTTCTTCCCCTCGAGTTTCTAGAATCACTGGAAATTCTTCTGCATGTCAGTGAGTGCTCTCAAATAGTAGCCAGTGCTACCTGGTCTCTGGCACTTGGCCTCACAATCACGGGAGCTTCCTCCTTAGGCGCTGCCACTGTTTCTGGCTAGCAAAAGGTAGCTGAGTCCTTCCTGCGGAGGTATGAGTTCTCTGCATGTGGTCAGAGCAGAAGTGATACCATCTAGCACGATGCCTAGCATATGGTGCATTGACTCTGAATCTGAGGGACCCTTCTTTTCCTGTCGTCGGCAACCTACAGAAGGTTGAAAGATCCCAAGTACAGTGAAGGCTCAAACTTCCTGATCTTGTGTAGCCAGTCTTTTGACTTACCAGAGGCCTTCGATGAGAACTCTCTGGTGATACAGTTGGGTGTACTCAGTGTTTCCCTGCTCATAACTCCCTTCAAAAAAAATCTGTGGGCCGGGCACGGTGGCTCATGCCTGTAATCCCAGCACTTTGGGAGGCCAAGGCGGGGGGATCCGAGGTCAAGAGATTGAGCCATCCTGGTCAACATGGTGAAATTCTGTCTCTACTAAAAATACAAAAATTATCTAGGTGTGGTGGTGCGTGCCTATAGTTCCAGCTACTCAGGAGGCTGAGGCAGGAGAATCGCTTGAACCTGGGAGCTGAGATTGTGCCACTGCACTCCAGCTTAGTGACAGAGTGACACTCCATCTCAAAAAAAAAAAAAAAAAAAAATCTGCGCACCGGCCGAGCACAGTGGCTCACACCTGTAACCCCAGCATTTTGGGAGGCCGAGGCAGGTGGACCAACTGAGTTCAGGAATTCGAGACCAGGCTGGCCAACATGGTGAAACCCTATCTCTACTAAAAATACAAAAGAAAAAAAAATTAGCTGGGCATAATGTTGGGTGCCTGTAGTCCCAGCTACTCCAGAGGCTGAGGCAGGAAAATCGCTTGAACCTGGGAGGCAGAGGTTGTAGTGAGCAGATCATGCCATTGCACTCCAGCCTGGGCGATGGAGTGAGATGTTGTCTTAAAAAAACAAATAACGACTGTGCATCATTCCTTTTTCCTCTGCAGGCCCTGGGTAAAAATATATTATACACAGAATAGAGACAGCACATTAACAGTAGGGTTGTTCCCACGTGGTGTACTTATGAGCATTTCTTTTTAAAAGGACTCAAGATTAAAAAAAAAAAAAAAGCAAAAACAAAAGATTGCAATTATACCTAAAACCTGAGTGTTTATTGTTGTTAATTTTACCCGAGACTTTTTGGGCTCCTTGAGTGCAGGGAAAGTTGTGGATGAAATTATGATCCGCTATCCCTTGGGAAATGTTCACGGACACACATTCTATCAATTGTGGCTAAATGTGGAACTATTTGCCCTGTCAGCATCGAGATGTACTTGGGATTCCAGTCCATAAACATTTAAATGCAGTCATTCTAAACCTATTGCGGCCTTGACTTACGTTTTCTCATTTTCAGTGGTGGGACCATTTTTTAACAAAGCATGCTATCTGTGTGAACTGGTTGAATGGAGTGCCCTGAAAATCTTTAATAAATTATAGGTGAATTTATGGGTTCTGCTCAGGGCCAGAGTAGCTTGGCTGAGTTGAAATGAAATGAGACTTATTTATCTGGAAGGTCCAGTGGATCCTAGGTATTAGAGGAAGAAAGTTCCTGAGTAGAAGCTACCTTTTTTAATCTTATAGACTGACTGCTTTCCATAGACAACTGTTTTGAGAATTGAATAATCCCATCACATTAAAGTGACATGCTGTCTAATTGGTCACTTAGGAAAACTTTCTCAGTGTAACTCAATTTACCATCGGCAAAATCATAGCAGTGAGAGAACTCTCAAAGCCATCCCCACACTTAAAACGATAAAGCATCAAAGCAATCCTAAATAGATGGGCTGCCTTTATCTACTTAGTACCTCTAAGAACAAATATTCCACAGCTTCTCTTGTGAGCTAGTGTTTCTCAGCATTTTCTGCCTCCTCTGCTCTCATTAGGAGGAGAAGATGATTGTAGATGGAACGTCAGAGCTTCTGGGGGGCTTGGCCACTTTTAGAGACGTTTTCAGTTTATCAGTCCATTGTGACTTTTTGTACTCGTTTATAAATAAACCTTTTATAAGCTGCAATCATGAGAAAAATTTGAAGATGAGTAAGAATGAGATTCTAAAGAGCAGTGTTTCCTTACATTGGGGCCAAAGTGTTAGCAGAAGTGGTGGTGTTTGGAAATTATTGCTGACTAACTGGGGTTCTTAATGGAAAGTTCATAAACCCTGAAGGTTATGTATATGCAACACTGTATACTGAAGGGGAAAGAATCGTTCCACCTCCTACTAAAAGCAGTTACGTGGACCAAATTCCTAATTGAATGATGATGATGTGCGTTGTACCGCCCCTTCCTTTGACATGGAATTTCTCTTCCAGCTCTCTGTCTGGTATGGCTGATTCCTAACATGAATACAGGTTGTCTGCGTTTAGTGAACTTTGTGTTCTGTGGCTGCTGCTGCGGCTGAGTACATAACTAGTCACATCATTTGACTAATGACTAATGATTCTGAAGAAAAACAAAAACAATTTTATAAAAGCAATTTCCATCTCTTATTTTCCTCTTCCAGAAGATCACTGAGATGGCTGAAGTTTATATGCTCTTTGTGCACTAGAAGAGCTTCTGGTAGACAGTGCAGAGGATGAGGAAAGATAGTAAAGAAAAGAGCCAACTCCTCTCTGTTGGCAAAAACAATATTGCCCCTTTGCTTCTTCAAATGGTTTGTGTGAAGATTCCATTACCTAGAAGACCGTGTGCTTTCTGGCGAGTTTCCTTGAAGGTCCTACTCTGTGTGAAGTTAAAGGCCAGCAAAAGCGCAGTCTCCAATGCATTGGAAGGGATTGTCTCTCTTTCCTGTGGAGTCAAGTTATGAAATGAATCTGGACATTTGCCAATGGGTGTTTTACACTGAAAGCAATTTGATGCAAGGGTGCAGCATTGCTTTTAAGAGACTGCTGAAACTATATCATACAGGGAACGGCTTCCTTATAGAATTGCTAGACAGTCGTTTTCAAAGAGGCGAAGAGGCACAGTGGCCCTTCTTCCTATAGTGCCCTTCCCTTACATGGCCATCTGCAAAATCCTAATCATTTTTTGGGAAACCTCAAGTGTCTTTGCTCTCTCTTTCCTGTGTAGAACTGTCCCTCCTCTGTACCCTTAATATTTACTACTTAGTTTATTAATTTCTTGCCTGTTATAACACCGTTCACGGTAAAACAAATACCTATTGCCTTACTGTAAGTCAGGAATTGTGCTAAGTGCTTTAAGGGTAAATTCTCTTATAACCAACTAGCATTGTCTCCATTTTACAGAGGAGGAAATAAGGTAAAAATATGAAAAAGAATTAGTATCTAGCATAGAGAAAATGCAAAATAAATTATTAGAAGTAATTAATGTGTGTTTATAAATTGACCTAATGTCTCTTTGAGGGAAGAGCAGAGGCCTATTCATCTGTGTAGTCCTAGCACTAATACAGTGCTTAAGGTCTAATAGCTGCTTGGTAAATCTTGGTGAAAGGTGCCATTGACCAGTTGGTCTGAATCTTCCTAAGAGTTTAGAGTAGAGTGAAAGTGACTCAGATGAGCCAGAAAGCAGAGCTTTAGGCTGGGTGAGGTGGCTCAACTTGAAATCCCAGCACTTTGGGAGGCCAAGCCTAGAAGATTGCTTGAGTTCAGCCTTGGCAACATAGTAAGATTCTGTAACTACAAAAAATAAAGAAAATTAGTCGGGTATGGTAGAAGGCACCTGGAGTCCTAGCTACTCAGGTGGCTAAGGCAGGAGGACCACTTGAGCCCAGGAGTTGGAAGTTACAGTGAGCTACGATTACATACTACAGCCTGACAGAGCGAGACTGAGTCTCTAAAAAAAAAAAGCAAAACTTTATATGTCTTATAAAGTGTTTTTCTAATAATAAACATAATAGAAGTCCATTAGAGAAAATTAGGATAATATAGAACGTATACTTTTCATAGTCATCTATCACCCTGAGATAATATTCTTTTCAATCTTTTCTATGTGCATTTTTACTCTGAGATCATAAGATAGATGCAATTTTTATTTTGCTTTTGTGTAATTTCAACATTAGAAATATTTTCCCATACCATGAAAAACTTTTGGTCAACTTTTCTTCTAATTTGGTGTATAGGGAAATATATTCGTTATGTAAATTTACTTATCCATTCCCTCTATGTTGAATATTTCGTAAGATTATAATTTTTCACATTGATAAGTAACACTGTAATACACATTTTGGGGCACAGAAAGCCTTTGTGCACATCTTTAATAATAATTGGTATAGGAATTCCTAAAAATGGACTGGTGATCAATGGGTATCAACATTTTTAGACTTGATACATGTCGGTTTGCATGTAAGAGAGGTTATATCAGTTTACAAAAATGGTAGCTGAGCACACTCACCAACACTATTGTTACCCTTTACATCTGTATTAATTTGATCCACTGAAAAAGACTTGAACCAGGCTCAAAAGGCTGTGTACTGTATTCTTCTACTTCTGTGACATGCTGAAAAAGGGAAAACTGTAGTGGAAAAGATTGGATGAGAGTCTAGGCATGAGGGAAGAAATTGACAGCAAAGAAGTCCAAGGAAACTTTTTTTGGGTTATGGAAGTGTCCTATATCTTGATTTTGATGGTGGATTCATGACTGTACATATTTGTCAGAACTAACTGAAGTATAAACTTGAAGAGTAAATTTTACTCTATATGAATTATATGTCAATAAGCTTTTTAAAAAATGACATTACATTGTGGTTTTAAGTCACATTTCTTTTGCTTTCCAGTAAAGTTGAACAGTTTCACATTTTAATAATCATTAATATTTCTTCTTTAGAGAACTGTCTTTTTATCCCATTGCATACTTGTCTACTGAGTCTGCAAATGTATCTTATTAATTTGGGTTGACCTTTGAATATTGCCTGTCATACTTAAGAGATATATTTTTCTAAATCTCTTTTAATTTTATTTGTGACCATTTTATGTGTTTATTTGATCTAGCTAAATTAATTGCCATTTACTTTAAGGGTTTATTTAATTCTTAAAGGAGACCTAGATGATAGTAACCTTTGAAAAACTAAATTTACTGGAATGTTTCAGGAAATTCTACTTCATTTTTTCTTGGAAATCTACCAGGTATGTGGTCTGGGTAGACATTGCAAATCATAAAAATAAAACAATCCCTCTATGCATGAGTATAGTTGTTGCCTTCTTGAAAGATGCTCATTGGGTATATCCTCTCATCTGTTCTTATTGGCACCGCTGGGCTGAATGGATCTAAGCTCATACCTGTGGACTGACAGTCACCATTCTTTTCCCACAGTGACAACAGCAATAACAGTTTAAACACAATGGCTTGCAAAGTGATGTATATTTAATTGAAATGGGATACAACATTGATCAATGGAAACATCATTTAATATTTCCCTCTGCTGTTTGACTTTTGGTAGTTCTGTGTTTTCTTGATTTGCTCCATGTGGGATTGAAGAGAAAAAAATTGGACTTCACTTGTACATTTTAGTAAATATTTATTAAACACTTACTATGTGCCTGGTGCTTTCTAGGTACTAGACACACAATGCTTGTATTAGTCCATTCTTGCATTGCTACAGAGAAATACCTGAGACTAGGTAATTTATAAAGAAAAAACATTTAATTGGCTCACAGTTCCACAGGCTATACAGGAAGCATGCTTCTGGCATCTGCTTGGCTTTGGGGGTCTCAGGAAACTTAAAATCATGGGGGAAGGGAAAGGGGAAGCAGGCTTGTCTTACATGGCCAGAGCAGAAGGAAAAAGAGAGGAAGGAGGTGCCATCACTTTCAACCAGATCTCATGATATCTCAACGATTCACTGTCATGAGAGCAGTGCTGTGGGGATGATGCTTAACCATTCATGAAGGATCCACCTCCATGATCCAATCAGTTCCCCCCAGGACCCACCTCCAACACTGGGGATTACTATTAAATATGAGATTTGGGTGGGGACACAGATCCATGGTGCATATGATAGACCTAGTTACTGCCCTCATAGAACTAACAGGCTAGTTATGTAGTTAGTCAATGAATAAATATCAAACAATGGCATAAAACAATTGGAAATTATGCTCTGGAAGGAACAAAGATGTTGTTCCCCTGCCTCAAGTGGGGATGTGAAGAATAGCGGGATACCCCCCTTTTCATTTCAGTCAGAGAAGTTTTGTTTCGCTTCAGGCTTCCAATAAATTTGCACTTTCAGGGAGACTTCAGCAGCAGAATAAAACAGCCTGTAAAACAGTGCCTTATAAAATTACATACAAATGTGAGAAGCGGAATGATCTTGGGCAAGGCCAAGTTTCCTCCTCTGTGAAATAGAAAGGTTAATTCTCCTAGGGGTTGCTGTGAGAATTAGCAAAAATAAATGTATAAGAGGTCGATGAGCTACTGGCCCAAGACACTGGAGGCTGACAGCCAGGGTTCAAATTCTGGGTTCTCCACTCACGAGCTGCTGCTGTCTCTGGTCAGTCATTTATCCTTTCGGTGTTTCAGTTTCCTCCTGTAGAGAATAAGGATAATAATAGTGTCTACTTCTCAGGGTTAGTTTGGGAGTTAAATTTTAAAATAATACTTGGTGCAGGCTGGGCACGGTGGCTCACACCTGTAATCCCAGCACTTTGGGAGGCCGAGGCGGGCGGATCACCAGGTCAGGAGTTCGAGACCAGCCTGACCAACATGGTGAAAAGCTGTCTCTAATAAAAATACAAAAATTAGCTGGGGGTGGTGGCGTGCACCTGTAATCCCAGCTATTCAGGAGGCTGAGGCAGGAGAATCGCTCAAAGCCGGGAGGCGGAGGTTGCAGTGAGCCGAGATCACACCACTGCACTCCAGCCTGGGTGACAGAGGGAGACTCCATCTCAAAACAGAAACAAAAACAATACAGAACAGTGCTTGGTGCCTGTCATGTGTTCATTTAAGGCTAACTTCTGCTATTGTCATCATATGGTCATATTATCATCATTGTAATCACTGGTTATGGGTCCTGACATTAGCAAGAGCAAATCTTCTCATGTACTGTAACTGTGTGATCAGATTTCCCTGAAACAGCTAGAACCCTGGCTCTGGAAATAGGAGGAGTAGGTATGTGTCATAAAGCGAGAATATGAGCAGCGCAGTGGCCATAGACTTGCTGTGTAAAAGGGGTCAGGGATCTCATCTCAATTGCAACCCTATTTCCCTTTCCTGCTTAACTGGGGAGAATGACCTTGAAGGAGGGAAAACTATTCTCTGAGTAGATAGTACAGCCTTGGCTATGGCCCAGCTCCACCCCCGAGGCACAGAGGAGAGCCCTCTGATGTCTCTTGAATGATTTAGCTTTATTGCCTATTGTCTGTCTTTCCAAATTGCCTTCAGGATGAATGTCCCAGCCAGAACCCATAGAGAGGACACCAGCTTCCCAAGTACCTCACCAGATGTGGATGCTCTTTCTTTATATTAAACATCCTTCAAAGTGACCATTAATGGAGGCTGTATTTTGCACCTTGTGAAGAGGAAATTACACTGCATTAGAAGTTCTGCACTCTGGCTTAGGCAGTGAATTAGATGAGGGATACAGGCTGGGGTGCTTTCCTACTGGGTATAATACCCAATTTATTTTCATTTACATTAATTTCTCTACATCACTGACTGCATGAGGCATTAAACTGTTAAATGCAAGCAATTCCCAATTGCTTGACATAAATAGAAATGTTTAATGAATAATAATAAAAAAGGAGTCTATAGATGAAACCAATATGCAAAATCGTGAGAGCGTGTTAATCAACCTTTCCCATTGCATAGGGCTTGACAAAGTTCCCCTCTCCCTCCCTCCCTTCCCCTTTCTCCCTTCCCCTCCCTCCTCCCCCACTCATTACCTCTCTCCTCCATCCTTCCCTCTCTCCCTCTCTCCTTCCTAAGTTTTCTTTGAAAAGACAAAGCAAATGCATTTAAACGGAATTAAATAGAGTAGTATAGTATTGGTAACGCAACAAATCAAACTGATATGAAAGCTTTTATCTGGATGATTCCACGAAGGTTAAAAAAATCCCACCTCTCTTTGGCTGTAGCAATGGAACAGTTTGGCTGGTGGTATGAAAGGGAATTTTAATTTATGCATTTCAATTACATCTACCAAATGTTTTCCTGGCCTCATTGACCTGTTAGTAGGGGAGTCAACTTAGGAAAAAGAAATGTTTCTTTCTCATTAGCACTTCCTTCCAAACCTTCTAGCTTCTTGGAGTTACCTCTAGCAGGAGTAGAATCTTACAGCCTCCATCAAAATTGCTGGATCTTTGTCCCTGACAGTTTTATTCCCTCCCCACTAACTTCAAAAGTGTGTGGTGGTAAAAAGGGACTGGTCAAGAGAGTCCCAGGTTGGAATTCAGACTCCGTTGGTGAGTAGTATGAGTGGGCAAAATTGCTTAACTTCTCTTAGCTTCAAACTCCTTATTTACAAAATAAATGACAAAGACTTGTTTTCTGTGATTATTTCCAACATACTGGTAGCTAATGCTCAGGTATATCAAAATACACATAGAAAAGAGATTGGAAGAAAAAAATGATAGAATGTCGGCAATAGCTGTTGATTTTTCCTCTTTTTCTGTTCTGCGCTTTTCAACTTTCTATAATATGCAAGCATTATCTTCAATAGGAAATTATGATGTACAAAAGCACATTATTTCTTTGTTCAAGTTACATTGATTAAAATAACTATGGAATGTTTTTTTCTTTCCTCTGCCCCTTACAATCTAACCCTCTCTCTTCCTCTTTTGAAAGGAAAGAAGATATGGAGTATATGAATTCCCAATTATTACTGTAACAAATTACCACAGGTTTAGTGCTTTAAACAACACAGATTTATTCTCATGATTCTGGAAGTCAGAATTTTGAAATGAATCTTATGGGGTTAAAATCAAGATGTAGGTAGGTCTGTTTCTTCTAGAGGCCTTGAGGGGAGAAAGCGTTTCCAAGCCATTTTCAGCCTCCAGGGCGGACAGTAGTCTTAGCTTCTGGCTATTTCCTCCATCTTCTGAGCACATTGCTCCAGCCTCTGCTTCTGTTAGCACATCACATTCTTACCTTACAAGGATCCTTGTAATTACATCCGACACACCCAGATATCCAGCATAATCTATCCATTATAAGATCCTTAATAACATCTGCAAAGTCCATTTTCCCACATTAAGGTAAGGTATGGAGATTTTGCAGGGCGATGGGGGCCAGGCTTCATTCAGCCTGTGACGTGGCTTCTGTAAGAGGTGAAGGATGAAACAAAAGCTGGGCAAAGAAAGGCAGCTACAAAGTTCTTGATGATGTAAAATAACACACCAAGTGCCTCATCTAGACTACCTGTTCAATTCTTGTAGACTGTGACTGTACTGACACCCCTGCACTGTCAGGGAATATAAGGTATTTAGATCTGGTGTGAATACAGAAGCTGATGTGTTCTAGTAAAAAAACAAAAACAAAAACCCACAAAATCACTATAAGCAACAATCAAAAACTATCAAATCCTTTCCCTAAAAATCTTTAGGAGGCCAGAAATTCAGTCTAAAATTAATTTCTTTGAAATATCAATTCTTACTATTCAAAGGCACTAGAAAGGCTCATGTCAGGGACTGCTTCTGGATGCAAAAGCAGCCTATTCTCTCCAGCTTGGTACTAAGATGTGCCAAGGATGATTTTTTTTTTTAAAAGCAAAGAGGTTCAAATTATTGTTTTTTGTTGCAAAAATGCCAGAGGTTATTAAAGTCACATCAGGAATGGATATAATCAGATCTCATCTATTATTAATGAGGTTCTGCCTTAATGTGATCATTAGAGGTATGTGCCTTACACCTAGAAGCTATCATCTAACATAATAACAACCTGAAATAATGAGTTGCCAGCGTGATTTTTCTTGTGTGAATGGTTATACCCATAGGGTTGCTTTTTCCTTTTCTTATAACAACAACAATAATAATAAACTGTAACATTTTAGATGGAGACAGGTGTAAGTTTTATTTGTAATATAATGGTTACTGTTTAACATCTTTATAGTTAAGATTTGCTACAGAGCCAACACAAAAATGTCTTGAAAACCATATTATTACGACTCATAATGATGATCCCAGAGCTAGAAAAACCTCATACAAATTTCTGTAACATCTCCTATATGTGTGTAGAGATGAGAGAGAGAGAGAGAGAGAGAGAGAGAGAGAGACAGTGAGACAGAGAGACAAAAACTATCAAATCCTTTCTCTCAAAACCTTTAAAAGGCCAGAAATTCAGTCTAAAATTATTATTATTACTTTGAAATGTCAATTCTTACCTATTAAAAAGCACCAACAGTTCCAAGATATTATAGTTTGATTTACTAAGAAATTAAAAATTATTTTTTCTCATATATAAGCCTTTTAACTGCAGTCCCTTTTCTTCTCTAAGGCATAGGTTAAGAAAGGACATAAATTAAGCCTTTGTGAACAGAGACAGAGAGAGACCACATCCTGAATAGTTTAGCTTCCAATAGCATCTGTTACAGAAGTTTATTTCAAATAGCTGTGCTGAGGCTTGCTCACAAAATCCTATTTAATCCTTAACACAGTTGAATTCTACAGGGTACAGTTACCTGGAGACCAGATTAGGCAAATTTAAGTGTCAAGAATGAGAGTGGATGCAAAAAGGAGGGAATGAGGCCCAAATATCTGAGTACCTGCCAACAGCAGATCAATGGGGAAAAGCTCACAGCTGGTCCATTAGATGCTTCACCCCTCAAATGGTTATTCTACTATTTCATCCCTTACTCTCTTTGTAACCCAGTGTTCCTGGGTGTCTACGAAAGGGTAACCACTTGTAACTGTGGCATGTGGAGTTTCCTTGTTTCAAAAGGTTCCGGGAAGAACTCCAGCTAAGGCAAAACAAAACCTGGCTGGAACCAGAGATGCCTGAGTTAGAGATGAACTTTGGTGAACTCTCCAGATTACCATAGTTAAAACCCCGCCCAGGGAGAAGCTTGTTCTTTGTTTTCTTTACCTGTGTCATATGAAGCAACACGATTGGGGGCTGGACCTATACTGCCTTTACATACAAAAACTCAGCCAACTAGCGCAAGAAAAGCCCCATTTCCACCTTTCTTCCAAGAGACACTGCTTTGGGAACTATCCCCTATGTTCTTCTGATGCATTACAAGTAATAAAATCCCCTCAATAAATCCTCTTTGGTTGTGGTAATGAGGTTAACACTCACCAAGCAATCAAACGCATTCACTGCTAGACTCCACTTCCTCATCATCTACTTACTCCCAGCTCTGCCGTGACTTCTGTTCCACTGGTCTGGTTTTGGGCAGTCTCCAGAGATGGCTGCAAATGACTCTCTTTGTAGGATTTAGTGCTGCTGGTCAGTTGTTGCCCCTTCTTTGGGGCTTTCCTCTCCTTTGGCTTCTTCAGCAGGAGGCTTTCCTGGCTCTTCCTGTCATATGTAACATTTTTGGTTCCACAAAAGAAGTAGCACTCAAAAATGAATGTCCTCAGCAAGGCAATTTACCTCTATAGAAGCACGTGGCTCACAGATGGAACAATGGGAGTGCACACCTGGACAAGGGAGGGAAAGGGATCATTATTCCTGACAGAGGTCGCCCCTACCATGGTGTCGTTCCCCTCTTGGCGAGGGTTAGACCGCACAGTCTAGATGAATCCCAACTGACTATTATAAAGAGAGCAGGGGTACAAGCCGGAGTGGCAGCATGGGTAGTTTGGCGGGAAGGACGGTTACAGGCAGGTCAGAGCAGGTAGCCAGGAGTGACCTAGATCAAAGCAGGTGACTAGAGCAGGTGACCAGGATGAGTCAGGATGGAGCAGGGGACCGGGGGAACAGATATGAACTACTGATTAGAACTGGTGGAAAAGGTTGTTTATTGAAACTACAAGGAATTTAAACTTTAAAATGGAGAACAAAGAACTGAACATACTGACATCCTGATGCCTTGAAGAGAAACTTGGAGTTCACTGTGTCTAATGTTCCCTTGCCCTTCTTCCCACTGGGCTGTGCTGGCTTCTGTGTCCCTATCCACGCTCAAGACATGATCATTTCCTAGGTTCTTTTTCTTCTCCAGCTCCTAGGATCAACTCTTTCCTGATAAATCCTAAGTTGACATCTTTAGCCCTGTCTCTCTGCTAATGAGATTCAGACTTGAATTTTCACCCACTTGGTGGATGGCTCCATACAGATGCTCCAGCAGCTTCTCAAACTCTGCAGGTCCAGTTTTGCTCACTGGTTTCTCTGCTTTTTCCATCTTCTGTACTCATTTGTCCTTACTGACTCTCTTGGTTAAGGGCCTCGTCTTCCTCTGACTCCTTCAGTCTGGAACATCCTTGTTTTCTTTGCAGTTGCTAGGTTCTGTGCTTTCTTGTTTGACCATGCAACATATCTCTTCCCTTATTTCTGTTCCTGCTATCATTACCTGGACAATTAGTAACTTCTTAACTGGCTTCTTGGCCTCCAAACCAGCCTTCACTCTCCTATGAGAACTAACTTTTTAAAATGTTGATATTGAGCTTCAAGTCAGGGAAAGTTAAAAAAAAAAGAAAAAAATTAAAACATTGATAGAATCATGATATTTCTAGTAGTACTATTTCACATAGTGATTGCTCAAGAAATCTTACTTCATTACTTCCTTAGCTTCCGTGACTTTATCTAGTAAATTGAAAGGTGTAGGTTAAATAGCTCTAAAATCCAACCTTGGCCTGATATCTTATATGTCTCATAGAAATAAAGGGTGGAGTTTTCACTTGACTTCTGCCTGAAAATCTTATCA
Organism: Plecturocebus donacophilus; assembly: GCA_004027715.1. Lineage (NCBI taxonomy): Eukaryota > Metazoa > Chordata > Mammalia > Primates > Pitheciidae > Plecturocebus > Plecturocebus donacophilus. The sequence continues at coordinate 145,014 of PVKP010000598.1, read as the reverse complement.
CTGATGAATCTGGGCCCAGCTCTAAAGAGTGTTCCCAACATTTGAGGCTCATTTTTCACTCTAAAACTTCCTCTGTGCCCCATGGATTGAGCCATTGTCAAGGTATCTAAAGCTCTAAAGTCAATGATGCTCAGAATATAAAATAGACTCCACTGAAAGACAGGACATTGAACCCTTTTCTATAGAGTGGACTATTTAAAATACCTTCTTCTTATCTATAAAATAAGGAGGTTGAAATAGTGAGCTCTAGGATCTATTCAGCTTCCAAAAAGTCTGTTTCTTCCTGGAACCTCATTTAGAGGCTGGGCTGATGTTTTAAAATGATTTATCCACAAAGAATCACATACTTTTGTGTGTATGTCCTTTCTAGTTTTTTTTTTTTTGAGGTGACCATGAATATGCATCTCTCAGATTTCTAACTGCAGGGAGTGTAATTATCCAAGGCCCAGCTGCTGGCCCAGGAAATCCATCCCTGCATTTTCTAGGCCACGCTTCCCAAAGTCTGCTGCCAGTCAGTAACTGAGCGTAGCAGGAATATAAAGTAGGTCCATTCCTGGGAGATGCAGGACTCCACTGACTGGTGACTTTGGCTCAGGAACTTCCTGCTGGCCTTGCTGGACTTTTCTTAGAACGGAACTACATTCCCCAGCTGGGCATGGTGGCTCATGCCTGTAATTTCAGCACTTTGGGAGGTTAGGGCAGAAAGATTCCTTGACGCCAGGAGTTTGAGACCAGCCTGGGCAACATAACCGGATTCTGTCTCTACAAAATAATAATAAATTAGCCAGGCATGGTGGCATATTCTTGTAGTCCCAAATACTAAGGAGGCTGAGGCTGGAGGATTGCTTGAGCCCAGGAGGTCGAGGCTGCAGTGAGCCATGATCATGCCACTGCACTCCAGTCTGGGGAACAGAGTGGACGCTGTCTCAGAAAACAAAAAGAACTGAACTTTTCCCACCCATTCTTCCTTTCTTCCCTTTCTCTTGCACGCGGGGTTTAACTGCATTCCCAGCCACCCCAGGCTCCCTCCTCCTCTCTCTCACAGGGTTTTGCTTGATAAAGTCCTCCCATGTGTTGGTGACTGCTTCTCAGATGGCCTGGATGAGTGCACAACCTGAATTTGGTGTTGTAAGAAGTTCACCTTTACCCACGGAGGAAAATGGAAAATACGGTCTCATTTTAGCCTTGTGATGGTTTGAATGCATCCCCTCCAACATTCAGGTGTTGAAACTTAAAGGCCAATGTAACTGTATTAAAGGTGGGGCCTTTAAGAAGTAATTGGACCTTGAGGGCTCTCCTCTCTCAAGAATGGGATTAAGGCCCTTGAAGGAGACGTTTCAAGTAGGGTTCTGCTGGCTTGCCCTTCTACTTTCTGCCATGCGAGTACCCAGCCTTCCCCTCTCCAGAGGGTGCAGCGTCACCTTGGCACCATCTTTGAAGCAGAAGCTGGACTCTCACCAGACAACAAAGCTGCTAGGACCCGGCCTCCAGAACCATGAGAAATGCACTTCTGTTCTTCCGAAATGACCCAGTCTCGGGTGTTTTGTTATAGCAGCACAAGAGATAGAGAAGTATCATCTGTACATCTGCAATCAGTCCTGCAGATGTTCTTTCCATTACAAAGGCATACGCTCCTTCACTTTTTAGATAAAAAATTTTCCCTAAATTACAAAAAATACGTAACATTTGTTGAAAATAAATATAGGTAAAAAGAAAAAAAACCCCTGTGTGACCAGTATTTTCAGGCCTTTTCTACAACAAACCACAGAAGTTAAGACATACAGTGATTCAGTAGAGGAGTGACAAACCTTTTCCACACAGATTAGTTAAGTATTTTTAACTTTATTGACCACACAGACTCTGGTCCAGCTTTTCAAATCTGTCCCAGTGGACCGAAAGCAGCCACAGCCAGCATGCAAGATGGGGCTGTGTTCCAATTAAACTTTGTGTAAAAAACACACAGACAGATAAGGGGCTGGATTTGGCTTCGGTGCATAGTTGACTGACTATGATTTAGTCAAAGAAATGATCTTGTTGAAAGACTTCATCCGTGGCTGAAGGGGAATTTCCAGACGTTATTTAAAATGACCCAGAGATACCTGTAGCCCCCTTTTGCAGAGTGGGAGCTGGAGGAGAGAGCCTGTGGTGTCCTGGCAAGAATGGCTCTCACCACGCACGGTTGGGGGATCCCAGGCCACAGGGGACAGCCCCTGGGATGCGTGAGGAACTCATGTTTGTATGGAACTTTCTCCAAAGAACTAGCTGTGACTTCAAGTGAGGAGAATGACGAAGCGGACAGGCTGACAGCTACCTTGTAGTCCTTTGCTGTTGTCAGGCATGAGTTAAGTAGGTTGCAAACCCTTCCTAATGTGCTTTTCCCATTTTATTTTGTGGCTGCATAAACTTTCATAGCAAATAATGAGTTGGGGCTGCAGCCCAAATGTTATGGACTCTTTATGTATCTGGAGAGCCTGTGGAGTGAGGCTCTGAATTCTAATGGCCTGCTTAACCAGGTGCCGGCTGGGCCAAGCAAGCTTGTTTTGGCTTAAAGAGGGTTTCTGCAGAATGCGAGGGGAACCCACCAGAGAGGCTGTTGGCCTCACTGCTGCCTTTTCCTCTCACGGAGGCATTTTTCCCCAAGACTTGACAGCTGTTTCTCCTGGGTCAGAGTGAATTTGTCCCTCAGCTAGAATTCTGACTGTGTCTGTCTTGATAGGGGAGTTGCAGGATAAATTCTTATCTAGGAGTCCTGTTTTCAACATCCACTCTTGAAACTCCTATTTGTCCATGGATATGAACGCTGACTACCTGTTTTCTGGCCCATCTGCTGCGATGGCATCATGCCTGATTCCTGGCAGGGCAGGCACACTCCAAAGGGCTGGGGTTTCAGTGCACTGTGTTTGGAAGGATAGCTGTGAGGGCAGCGATGGAAGACAGTGGCACAAAGAAACGGGAGGCAGGAAGCTGCTTTTCCTTGCCTTGCCCTTAGTCTGGGGCTCCTGGCCCCAGCTCCTGCAGTCCCTGCTTTACCCCTTGCTATGGTTTGGATGGGGTTTATCAACCCTCTCCACCAAATCTCAGGTTGAAATTTGATTATCAGTGAGGAGCTGGTTAGGTTTGTTCCGCAGTGGGTAGGTCTGTGCAAACCTACCCGCAAAGTTGGAGGAAACGAGAGACTGGAGCAGGAGGCTGACATATCCACTTTCTTAGAAACATCGACTAGAAACAGAAGCCATCTCTGTGTCTCAGGCGGTGTTGAGACGGGATGGTGGAGCCCACGCCATTACCCCTAGCCCCAGGGCTTGTGTACTGTAGGGAAGGGGCGATTTGGAAGGGATGTGCAGGATGACTGAACTACAATAACATCAAGGTTCTTTGACCTGAGGGCAGGATTTACTGTAAGTACCTGCTCTTACACAGAAACAATAGATATACTGGAAATCTTAGAGGTCTTTTTGGAACTGGGGTTAATCAGAAGTCAACATGGTGGCTTAGCTTCCAAGATAGAGTTGCTTTAACCTCCACAGGGTTGTGAGGGGCAGATTTCTCATGAACAGATTGATGCCCTCCCTTGGGTGAGTGTGAATTCATTCTCTATTCGTTCCGGCCAGAGCTGGTTGTTACAAAGAGTCTGGCGCCTCCTCCCTCTCTCCTGCTCCTCACTTGCCAGGTGATTTCTGTGCTCCCCTTCGCTTTCCACCGTGAGTGGAAGCAGACTGAGGCTGTCATCAGATGCCCATGTTTAATCTTTAACTTATAGCCATCAGAATTGTGAGCCAAATAAACTTTTTCAAAAATAAATTGCCCAGCCTCAGGTATTTCTTTACAGCAACACAAAATGGACTACTGACTCCTCTCTAGGAATCAAGTCCTTTAGAAAACCTGGGTATGAGACTTGCATGTGTGTGGTGAAATGGGAAATGTCAGAATCTGGCTTCAATCTCTCCCCAGCTACCAATATCTAGAGGAGTCAGAACTCGAGATAAAACAGAGTGCAGTGGAAAAAGCAGATTACAAAATGGTAATGCATGATGTTACCCTACTCACATAAAATATTGTGTGTGTGTGTGCGTGTGTGTTAGTGTTTCTAAGGTGGGTGGTAGAACTACAGAACTATAGTTTTTATTTTTTATTTCTTTTTAATTATGTACTTTTACATTTTCTACAACAGATGTATAAATGACATAAGGAAAAGCAAAACAAGAGAAAAATAGCTGCAGAATATTAGATATAAGAAAATACTGAGAGACCTAAGCTTTGGCTGAGGAAGAATTTTTAAGCTCTCTAAAATGTCAGGCAATGGATGCTGGCAGAGTTCAACCTGGAACTTCAGAACATGACAGCAAGGGCCTGGTAGCAGAGGAGACGGGCAGTGGCTGGAGCAAAGGAGCAGGCAATGTCAGTTCTCAGAGAATTGTGGAGGGGAGTGGAGCAGGCCAGACCTTTGCAGGAGAGTCAACAGTTTCTGTGTTACTTTCTCTGAGAGGCCTTCAATTTCCTCCACTACCTCTGTATTAGTCTGTTTTCACACTGCTGGTAAAGATATACCTGAGAATGGGAAATTTATGAAAAAAGAGGTTTAACAGACTTACAGTTCCACATGGCTGGGGAGACCTCAAAATCGCTGTGAAAGGCAAGGAGGAGCAAGTCACATCTTACATGGATGGCAGCAGGCAAAGAGAAAGCTTGTGCAAGGACATTTCCTCTTATAAAACCGTCAGATCTTGTGTCATTGTCAGAACAGCAAGGGAAAGATCTGTCCCCATGATTCAATTACCCCCCGCTGGGTCCCTTCCACAACACATGGGAATTCAAGATGAGATTTTGGTGGGGACACAGCCAAACCATATCAACCTCTATCCCCAGCTTTTCCTGGAAGTATTGGTTGCTCTTTTTCTAACTCTACAGAAACCTTTTGCAGGCTATTCTCAGAGTGGTTTCCCCTTGTAGGTGGAATTCATTGATATATTTCGATCCCTTCCTAAAAGGTGCATGGGCTCTTGGAGGGAAGAAATCATCTTCCCACTGTTTAGAAGAGAACCTGGTTGAAGGTGAAGCTCAAACTAAATCTCTTCATTTCTCCAGCCAGAAAGCTACTTTTTTTTTTTTTTACAGTGTGGTTCATTTTTAAGTTTTTTATTCTTTTGTAGTAAAATACACATAATATGAAATTTACCATTTGAGTCATTTTTGATAGTATAGTTCAGTGACGTCATACATATTCAAATTGTTGTGCATTCATCATCACCATCTGTAGCAGTTTTCTCCTCTCCTCAAACTGCAATTCCATGTCCATTAAACAATAACCCTCCATTCTTTCCTCCCCAGCCCCTAGCAAACACCATTTAGCTTTCTGTCTCTATTAATTTGCCTATTCTAGGTACGTCCTGGAGGTGGAAGCAGGTGTTTATTTTTTTGTGACTGGCTTATTTCTCTGAGCATGATGTCCTCAAGGTTCATCTGTGTTGCAGCCTGTGTCAGAATTTCCTTCCATTTTGACGCTGAATAGTATTTTATTGCATGTGTATATACCACATTTTGTTTATCTATTGAACTGTCAATGGACATTTGTGTGGCTTTTGGCTATTGTGAATAATGCTGTTGCAAACATGGTGCATAATAACCTGTTTGTGTCCTTCTGTCAATTCTTTTGTATATATACCCAGAAGCGGAATTGCTCAGAAAACTACTTTTTAAGTATGGTTGTCACTTGGTGTGAGGTGAAGGCAAGACTGAAAAAGGGCCATAGCTGTAGGAGGTAGAGTCCAAGGGTAGCTGGAGAACCACGTATCACAGGTTTACCTATGGAATCAGGATTTTTCTGGAGGCTAGACTAGAATCTGTACCCCCAGGTGATTCTGATGATCAGCTAGATTTGGGGGCCACACAGCTTCATGATTTTCAAGGCTTGTTTCCACTCTACAACTGAATAAAATCTGTTACCCCTTGTTACCACGTCCATAAAATCCATGGCTGTATTTCTTGCAAATGGAAAACAGAATTTTAAGATTATAATGTCACTGTCTAATTCTCACAGAAGGAGTCAGAATGGCAAACCAAATTGTGCCTACTAATGGGTTTTGTCCATGAGGAAAAGTAAAAGCCTCAAAACCACAACTTAAGTAATTTGCCCTAATGCTGTCATTTTTTTTTTTTGAGACCGAGTCTCACTCTGTTGCCCAGGTTGGAGTGCAGTGGTGTGATCTCTGCTCACTGCAGCCTCAACCTCCTGGGTTCAAGAGATTCTTGTGCCTCAGCCTCCTAAGTAGCTGGGACTATAGGTATGAGCCACCTCGCCCAGCTAATTTTTGGATTTTTAGTAGAGGAGGGGTTTCACCTTCTTGACCAGCCTGGTCACAAACTCCTGACTTCAGGTGATCCACCTGCTTCGGCTTCCCAAAGTGCTGAGATCACTGCACCTAGCCCCCATCACTGTCTTTACCCTGCAATTTTGCTATTGATTTTGTCAGTATTCAACACAGATCTATAGTAATGCTGACTACCATTTAATGTACAAGGGTGTTCCTGACACCCTTTTGGAAGTATTGCATCTAACTTCCCGCCAAATCTTGCAAGAGACATGTTCACCTTCTATTCTACAAATAAAGACATTAAGGCATTGAGTACTTATGCATTTTGCCTGAAGTCACCTCTGTGTGTAGGTATGCAATAACATATTAGAAATTTAGAGTCTAAAGTAAACACAATCTAATGCCCTCATTTTCCAGATTTATAAATAGAGACCAAGAGGCAAAATGTTTATCAGAGTATCCATACTGGATGGCACTGGGATCAGAATCTGTGCTCCCTGACTCCATGCTTATGTGCATGTAGAGACTCACTCTCTTGAAATTCTTCTGTGTTTCCTCCCAACTGAGTTGTGAGTTTCTTACAGGTGGGGCTTCTTCTCACACCTCAGTATCCCATCGTGTGTAGATGTGATTAAGCATATAATAGGGGATGACTGAGTGGGTGGAAGGGGCAGTGTAGACGAGGGGTAGAAACATGACCTGCAGAATGATGCCCCTTAGCGGTGTGATTTTACTGGATAAATGCAAATAGGAAGAGTTGTTCCTGTTAGCTATTTATGTAGTGGGAAGAAGTACGTGGCATTTAGAGCGAAAAAAGGCTTAGATTTTAATCCAGTTTCACTGTTTATTCTTTTCAGATTGTGAGCACATTATTAAACTCTCAGCCTCAGTTTCCTCATCTGTAAAATGTGCAGATTAATACCTATTTCAAGGGGTTACTAGAAATAGAAAGTAAAAGCAACCTGAACAGAACCCAAGATATTGAGCATGGTAAAACACATTAGATCTTTTCCAACCTCCTTCCTAGGAGGAAGAACACCAGTCTCAAGGAGAAGACTAGTTTATCAAAGGGACCCACATTGCCATTCGACCGGGGCTACTGGAGGTTAAACTTAGAGTCAGTTTTCGACCCAGAAAATGTGCCCGTTGATATCAAATCAGAAAGCGGTCAGCTATACACACATGTTGTTAGCAGCATTATTCTCAACAGACAAGATGTGAAAGCAACCCAAATATTCATGGATGAGTGAATGAACAAAACATGGTATCTACACATAATGGAACACCATTAGCCTTAGAAAGGAAGGAAATTCTGACACATGCTACAACGTGGATGCACCTTAATGACAAATACCATAGGATTCCACTTGTATAAGATACCTAAAATAGTCAAACATATAGAAAGAGAAAATAGAATGGTGACTGCCAGGGCAGGGGAGAAAGGAATTTGGAGTTGTTGTTTAATGAATATAGATGGAGTTTACATTTTGCATGATGAAAAAGTTCTGAAGATTGGCTGCACAACAATATGAAGATATTTAATGCCATAGAATTGTGCTCTTGAAAATGTACAGATGGTAAGTTCTATGTTACATGTATTTTACCACAATTTAAACATTTTTAAGAAAGATTCCAGGAGTTATAACTATTATTTTATTCCTGCGGCACATAAACCACATCGTTTCTTTCTGAGTCCACCAGACCTGAAGCCATTTCTTTGGAGACAGAAGTCCATCCATGCTGTAACAGGTGGAAAATAACTTCATAATTTTCAGATTAGCAGACTTTCTCTGCTAATGTCTTGCTAATTATCATGTAGACTTAACGTTGAACCATAATTATTATCAGTTAATTAGACCTTAAAATCTATCTTTGATAACACCTCTGGCATTTAATTATGTAACTGGTAACTCAGGAATGTCATTAAGGGGTATATGATTATAGTAAAGCATAATTAGATCTCATTTTTGTTTCATATCATATTGATTGTGGTAATAGTTTAGTAGTTTTTACAGCTTATATGGATATGGCCACATTAAATTGATAGTCTATAAGACAAACACACACTTTAATAAATATTTTAAAAGCATATTACAGAGAGAGGCCATGATAAAGGAAAAGTGGATGATCATTTTTGATGCCATTTAACAAAAGCTCACAATAAATAAATAGCCTGATTTCCAGGCCCCATTTCAACCTAAAAACAAATAACACTCAAGTACTTAGGTCATAAAAAATTAATTCCTGGCCGGGCATGGTGGCTCACACCTGTAATCCCAGCACATGGGAGGCCGAGGCAGGCAGATGACCTGAGGTTGGGAGTTCAAGACCAGCCTGACCAACATAGAGAAACCCTGTCTCTACTAAAAATATGAAATTAGCCAGGCCTGGTGGCGCATGCCTGTAATCCCAACTACTTGGGAAGTTGAGGCAGGAGAATTGCTTGAACCTGGGAGGCAGAGGTTGCAGTGAGCCGAGATCGCAGTACTGCACTCCAACCTGGACAACAAGAGTGAAACTCTGTCTCAAAAAAAAAAATAATTAAAATTCCTACTGTTGTAAAACAAAAAAACAATGACCAAACTGTTCCTAGTATTGTTAAAGTAGCAAATATGTTCCCCTAAAAGTTGTATGCACATTAATTCATATTTTAAATATGCTACTTTTAGGAAATGTGCACTGAATCTTTTTGTAAAATGAAGAATCTCTTTTTTAGAATAATGTGTTTGCTTTTGTATCTTTGTAGGGGAATTAAAGATTAGCTAGAAATCGGGTCATCTAGTAGGACAAACTGGCAGTTTCTAAGCCCCTTGAGGGCAAAGTCCTTTTGCATCTTAATATCATTTACAATTCCTAATGTGATGGTTCACACATAGTAGGTATTTATTTAATAAATATTGATTGCCTATTGTGTGAGACAGCTTGAGGATTGGGAGTTAAAAATTCACTGCTTTATGCACTTTTCTCTGAAATGGGGACAAAGAAACATACAGTATTAGTCAGGGCTTTCCAGAGAGACAGAATGAGTAGGATCAGTTGGAGAGGATTTAGTAAGAAGAATGGTTCACATGATCACAGAGGTAGAGAAGTCCCAGGATAGGCCAACTACACGCTGGAGAAATGGAGAAGCTGGTTGCTTGGTTCAGTCCAAGTCCAAAGCCTCAGAATCAGAAAAGCCAACAATGTAGGCTCAGGGACCCCCTGGGAGGTCACTGCTGCAAGTCCCAGAGTCCAAAAGCCAAAGGACCTGGAGTCTGATGTACAAAGGCAGAAAAAGCAAAAATATACTGGTCTAGAAGGGAGAGAGAAAACGGAGTAAATCCCTCTTCCTCTGCCTATTTGTGCCAGCCTGCCCTGTAATGTTGTGCCATCACTGAAGGGCGTCTTCCTCTCCCAGTCCACTGACACGTGGAAACACCCTCACACATAAACACAGAAACAGTGCTTCACCAGTTACTGGATATCCCTAAATCCAGTCAAGTTGACACTTGAAATTAACGAGCACATGTATCTTGAGAAAACGAGTCAAGATTCTGCTGTGGAAAGGAAACTTAGGGTCTGGTGAATTAGTGAATACTTGGCCATGGAGGAGACCGAGACTGTGCAAAACAGGGAAGGAAACTGTTAGTCTGTTCTCATGCTGCTGTGAACAAATACCCGAGACTGGGTAATTTACAAAGGAAAAAGGTTTAATCAACTCACAGTTCCACATGGCTGAGAAAGCCTCAGGAAACAGAATCATGGTGGAAGGGGAAGCAACACGTCCTTCTGCACGAGGCAGCAGGAGAGCAAAGGGGAAAAAGCCCCTTATAAAACCATCAGATCTCGTGAGAACTTACAATCATGACAACAGCGTGAGGGTAACTGTCCCCATGATTAAACTACTCCCACCAGGTCCCTTCCATGACACTGGGGATTATGGGAACCATAATTCAAGATGAGGTTTTGATGGGGACATAGCCAAATACTATCAGAAACTCTAGCAGCAAGGTCAGGTGTGAAAATAAGCTATGGGAAACATAATCAGATTTTGAATTTATACAACAAATCTAAGTCAGATAGACGGATTGATCTGTTTTTAACTCCACGTCTTGATTTGTAATGAAAATGTAATAAATTACCTGGAATAGTACGCTACTTGAAATGTAACACAGATTAGGAAGCTCATTGTTCAAAGCCATACAGAATGAAAGAAATCATTGTCTAAAATTATAGAACTGTGATGCATCGGTCATTAACAGAAAGTTTTTGTAAACACAGTTCTCATTTTTCAATTGAGATGCAATGAGAAGATATTAGAAGCATATTTTGATGACTTACCTTTACTATTCACAGAAGAGTTACTGCCCCGATGCCTTCCTCTTGCTAAGTGGCCATTTGATGGTTTAGAGTCATTCTCCCTTAACCATAGGGATACATTCCAAGACCCCCAGTGGATGCCTGAAACCTCAGATAGTACTAAATCCTATACATATTACGTTTTTCCTATTGTGTATACATACCTATGATAGTTTAATTTATAAATGTGGCACAGTAAGAGTTTAATGACAGTAACTAACAATAAAATTGAATAATTATACTAATATACTATAATAAAAGTTATGTGGGCTGGGCGTAGTGGTTCATGCCTGTAATCCCAGCACTTTGGGAGGCTGAGGTGGGCAGATCACCTGAAGTCAGGAGTTCGAGAACAGCCTGGCCAACATGGTGAAATCCTGGCTCTATGAAAAAAAATACAAAAATTAGCTGGGTGTGGTAGTATGTACCTGTAATCCCAGCTACTCGGGAGGCTGAGGCATGAGAATCACTTGGACCTGGGAGGCAGAGGTTACAGCGAGCCGAGATTGTACCACTGCACTCCAGCCTGGGGGAGAGAGCAAGACTCTGTCTCAAAAAAAAAAAAAAAAGTTATGTGAATGTGGTCTCTCACTCTCTCAGATCATCTTATTGTACTGTACTCACCTATTTTCAGATGGTGGTTGACTATGGGTAACTGAAACCATGGAAAGTGAAAGCAGGGACTACTGTAAATATAGTCCATGGGGCAGAGTGGAAAACACTTAACTCCATTCCTTTCTTAACCTGATCTTTCTTCTTATTGTTATTTGAGTAAACTGATTTACATTTTCTTTTCCTGAAATAGGTGATCCTTTCACAGACAGGAAGAATGTAGATGGTCAACACGCTTACTCAGCTGGGTCGTAGGCCGTAGGGCTCAGTGGAAAGCTAGGACACTTGTAAGTGATCTTGGGAAACTCGTTTGACATCTCTGAGACTATATCCTCACCTGTAAAATGGAGCAATTAATACCTTTAGGGTAGTGTTGTTGTAAGGGTAAAGAAAATACATGTAAAGTATATGCCATTTACTTGATGCATAATAAATGGTAGCTAATTTTCCTTTTATGATTGTAAAAAGCTGAGATGCAAATTGCAATGCCACTGAGAAGGGAAACCAATTAACCAACGAAGAACACAAAAATAGAAGTAAAATCAGAAAGACAAAACCAGTGAACTCACAGAAGCAGTAGATGTGCTTTGGTGAAGGAATAGCTTTGTTTACCTGAAACAGCTACAGTGTATTTTGTTTTGAGAAGAGTAGAGTAATATAATGTAAAGAGGCCCAGATGAGACTGAAACATGGGTTCTAGGTCCACTTCTTCTGTGGATGGTATGACCTTGAACAAGTCACTGAAATGTAAAGAAAGAGATTGAGTGACTCTCAAATTCCTTCCAGACCTATGATAATGGAGGCCTGGAAACAGGAAGAGTAGAGTTTGGAAGCAGACACTAAGAAGATCTTGTTTTGGATCCCAGCTTTTTGAGCCTATTTCTTTCTGTAAAATAGTATAAAGATGTATATTTGGTGGGGTTATTGAGAAGACCTACATAGTAGACTAAAGTTGCCTTACAGTGTGATAAGCAGTTTTCCATTTCCCTTTCCTTCTTTTTAGACACATTCTATGTCAAGAACTCCATCTCCAGCTTTTCAATTGTGGAGACATAAATGAAATAGGCCTTTGATAAGTGTTGGCTGATCATAATTTTCTTGTTTCTGTAAGGCCTTGCCTGGCCAGGGAGAACTCCCTTCTCTTTTGTGACATTTCATCTTCCTATTTACTTGTTCCAAAATTCTTTTCACTAGGCTATTCCTGGCTTAGGCAACCAAGGGAAAGCATTGTCTGTTGAAAACCATGTCACCAAAAAAGGGACGAAAATTCTGAGGTGTTTGTGTGTGTGTAGGTTTTTTTTTGTCATTTTGTATAAACCAGTTAGTTCAAATTAAGTAATTGTTCTTGGGAAAAGAAACTTTCAGCAAGATGAGCAGTATAGTGTCATACGTAGTAGGCTTAGAGTTAGCCAAACTCGGGTTTAAATCTGACCTCTCATTTCCTAGTTCTGTCCCACTTAACCTCTCTAAGAATCAGTTTCCTGAGTCTTGTGGGACCAAGAACGTTATTCACTTCATAGCATTATTGTAGGGATTAAATAAGATGATATTTGTGATGTACTTTGCACAATACTTGGCATAAAGTAAATGCTTAATAAACAGAACTATGTGTTTCAGGCCAAACATATACTTTTGTTAAATAAAATTTATAAGAAGGCATTGTTTTGAAGTGAGTTCTGACATTAGGCCCAACAGAACAGACTAAACCAAAATGGGGTCGCTCATGCTAAGGTTCTGTGTCACCAAATTGAAATTGTTATTCAACCTTCTGAGAAATCAGGAGAGAGAGATGGCAGCTGCAATACTCAGGTCAGTTTTAGCCAGCATGGTAAGGAAGTCCCCTCTGCTTTAATTCTTACAAAGAAGGTAACCTGAAGTAACCTTATGTTTCCCAATCTGTTTTTTCTTTTGTATTATGCTATTTTCTTGTTCCTGTTCAAGGTACCTTGTGAAAACTGAATGTTCTGCCATGCTCAATAGAGTGCCTTTTCTTTTCTTTTCTTTCTTTCTTTTTTTTTTTTTTTTGAGACAGAGTCTCGCTTTGTTACCAGGCTGGAGTGCAGTGGATTAGTACCGGCTCACTTCAACCTCCGACTCCCGGGTTCAAGCAATTCTCCTGCCTCAGCCTCCTAAGTAGCTGGGACTACAGGCATGTGCCACCATGCCCAGCTAATTTTTGTGTTTTCAGTAGAGACGGGATTTCACCATGTTGGCTGGGATAGTCTCAATTTCCTGACCTCGTGATCTGTGCACCTTGGCTTCCCAAAGCGGTGGGATTATAGGCATGAGCCACTGTGCCCGGCCTGTAGTGCCTTTTCTAAATCTTTAGATGAGATGCTGCCCAATTCATGAATCACTAATAAAAAGCCAATTAGATCTTTTAACTAAATTTGTTGAAATTAAAAAAAAAAAAAGATTTTAGAGGTGAAGAGAGTGAGGCTCAAGGGAATCGGTAACTCATCTAAGCTGCTGCACCAGAGAAAAAATAGGTCTTTGGTCTCCTGATTCCCAAGGCTGGAAGTTTTGATTTGTCTTTCTATTTCATCACCCTTTTGAAGTTAGTATTTAAGAATCACTGCAATATATCTGCTAACATAATATATTTATAAAATACACGAATCATATTTCTGGTAAGTTTTTCTATTCACAATGCTTAGTATCTAGAAACCCTGAATAATAAAAAGGAAATCTGTTTCAGGTGGTATTAATAGTTTATCAAGGAGAAAGTAAAGGAATTAGATCATATTAGCATCATTTTCCTTTTTATGAAATCTGGCTACTGCCCCCTCGTGCTAATAATATGTAATTATACTTCATGAAAGTTGTATTCAACATTTAGGTTTGAGTCAAATGTTGATAGAAATTAAATTTGTTAGCTTCCAAACATCTATGGACACTATCTGGATAGGAAACATAAAGTTACAATCCAGAGTCCACCTAAGCAGACCAATGGGTAGCAGAATGACTTCCCCTTTTAATAGAAAGTAATCCATTTCTAAGAAACCATCACAGGCAATTTGGTACAATTGAACTTTGTCTTTAACCTTTTACTGTGATTTATGTGATTAGGCCAATGGAGGAAGTGGTTTTCAACAGCATGATTAAAACACTTTGAGGAAATAATTTCTGTCTTCAAGCACCTTGCATGAGTTTTTTTTTTTTTTTTTCAAGTGTTTGTCCTTTCTCATCAACAGGAGAGTCAGGAAATGGAGAAATATTGATTTTTAAACATTGTCTTGGACAGAAATGAAAGACTATAACACAGCAGGGTCAAAGCTAGGATGCTGGTCTTTAGCAGACCTGTGGAGCATGGCTTCTGGCTGATGAACAGCAGGACTAGGGATGTACTAATCCAGTATTTTCCAGATGTAATAATTTTACCAGTCTATCAGGGATTTTTCAATTTTACTAAGCAAGGATTAAATTTCAGCGACTTTTCAATTTTAATAAGCAAGGATTTATTTAAAAATCAACAACATTGTGACTACCATCTACTAAGAACGAATTTTATAAAATAAAGGCCATTTTAATATCAGAAAAGTAGGAAGGACACAGTTTTATAACAATTGACAATTTTATCCAACAAAATATAGTTGTTGCATTAGTCTTTGGTTTTCTCATTTTGCCAGGTGGTAAAACTGGGCAATGGACCAGGTTTAGTGTTTCCTATTGAAATGACCTGCTCAAGTTCAGACTAATTTTAGGCTGAAAATATTCCACTCTGCTTCTGCATTTGCCACTGTGCTTCAGATTATGTGCAGAGGCTCCTTAATAGTTTTCAACATGAGTGAAATTTATCGTGATATATATTCTGCCACTTTTTAGGAGTAGGGAGGGTGGGTGTAAGAATTCAGCTAAATGTAGCAAGTTTTGCATATCCCAGAATTTTGGGTCATCATTCTGAGCTCTGTCTGTCCTTTTCATTTTCTTTTGAGAAGCAGGATCTCGTGCCATTGCCCCACAGTACTTTACATCTCAACAAAAAGAAACAGAAGGTATATTTTTTTTCTGGAGAGAGTAGGTTGTGGGTGACCTATCTGAGTTCACTGCTCACCGAACAGTGATTAACATTTAAAATGTATGCAAACTAGACTTCTAATTAAAGTCCAATAATGTAGGACTTTGAACCTATTCACTGCCTTTGGAAATAATCATAGATGCTGGTTGCTTATGAAAAAGTCATTATGGTAAATGACCAACTCCCCCACCTTCTCCTTTCCATCAACTGCAAAAGTGATTCTCCATTGCAAAGATTTGCAAATGGTGCATGTTGCAGTCACATGTGTCCTGGTAGCTGTAATTGTTATGCAAATTTTCTTGGCTCAGGAATTATAAAATTTACAGAGCTCCTGTTATATGTGAATTTGCAAGTATAAACTGAATTCAGGGTGAGTGGACACTGGTGTTGATCCGAGAGTTCATGAAGGACTCTCAATGGCAGTTTGGACAAGGCAGTGATAGAAGGGGAGTGGCCCTTCCTCCCATTCTTTATCCTTCCTCCTTTGCTTTGCTGACTCCTTGTGGGAAAGAGGATATGAAGCACAGAGAGGGAATCAAAAATGGTAATGGAATCCAAAGTAGGTTGGAGGATAGAAATATTCAGAAACCAAATACTAGTTGCAGATTGAAAAATTGAAGTCAGTTTGTCAAAGGTGGAGAGACGATCTAGATAACAAAGACAGTGTCAGTGGACATAAAAGGGAACTATGAGAATGAACATTTATTGTGCCCCTGGTAAGTACCAGAGACTCTTGTACACAGGCTACATATTTTATCATTGACCTATATAATAGCCTGGTAAAATAGGTTGTGTTTCCTTACAGGTGAGGAGCCTGAGGTTCCCAGAGGTTTGTATACATGAGTAAGGTTCTCATGTTTCAGAGCTAAACTTCAACTCTAAATGTATCTGATTTGAAAACTTTCCCATCTCCAGGTTTCCTTTCAAAATTACTCAAGAATGTACCTGTAAGGTTTATTTTATGGAAGGATTTAGAATAAGGCAACTGAGGCCATTCAGTGTAAAGCAGGTAAAATTTATTCGGCTCCCGGGCGAGGTTCTCTGGTCCAGGGAGAGGGGGCCAGAGAAGTCGCGCTGACTTCCTGGGGCGCGGGGGTTTTCACAGCTTTAGGGACGGAGGCGTGGCCGGGTGCCCTAATTGGTTGCGGGGGAGCGGGGTGGAGACGGGGCGGGCTGCTATTGGTGGGTAGATTGTTGGGCGGGTTTTTCCTAACGGAAGATCCGGCTAGGGTTACATCAGCCGGATCCTTCCAGGGGAACATGTGCTCAGGGGTAGATTCTGTGGGCAGGGCCAGGTGCGTGCAGAGGTGGGTGCTGGGTGCCGAGTTAGATACCGGGTGCAGAATAGGTGGGTGTGTCCAGCCTCCCGGCGAGGCAACCGGCCTGACAGTACCTGTTGAAATTAACTTCCAGGAAACATGATTTCAGAGCGGTGGTTTCACTATTTTATTTCCCTGGACTTCAGTGACACAGAGATGATGTGGCTTAAATGGCTGTTTATTGCCTAAGCAGCTGCTGACATGCTCAGCACCCCATGGCCCTGGAATGAAATGCAGTGGAATATATGGCTACGAGCTTTCAGTGCGGTTCATCGAGACCTCTCACTGTGTTCTGTGTGTAATTTAATGTTTACTAAGGAAACATCGAAATGCGATAGCAAATGATCATTTTCACCTTTGGGAAATCATTCCTTTGATGGGGGCATTTAAGGAATTTGTGTTACTCTTTGAAGACTTAGAAAAAAGGTGATCATGAGCTATGAGAGAAGATTTCCTCTCTTCTCTTGTCCATTTCTCTGGTCTGGGAGTCTTCCCCAAATATTTGTGAGGTCCAGGACAAGGATACAAACAGAGGCCTAGATGTTGTTTACGCTATACGTTGAGGCTCCACAAATAATTACCCTCTGTCTCTCTATCTCAGGACGAGGGCTGTGCACTCTGGTGGTATAGTTTGTACTCTGGAGGACAGACCTGGGAAGGAAAATCATACAGGGCCTAGAAATAATTTGAGGGCAATATGGGGAAAGGATTCTACAGTTTCTGGAACACAGAAATTACTTAGAAGGGATTGAGGGTTCTGGGTTGATGTGTCCTGTTGGCCACGCAGACTTCTCACCCCAGGGGAAGCTCTGTGGCTGGAGAAAGATGACAGCTTGGAAGCATGCACAGACACACACATATAGACACATACTTGACCGAACTGCAGATCACTTGTCATTTTCCCTCTGGGATAACTTGACAGAGCAGAGACTTTGTTCTTTATTTTCTCTAGCTCTCACCATAGTGATGATTCCTTTTCAAAATGGTGTAATTAAGTAAAATAAATATTCTTGCTTTTCTTCCAAGTTTTATTTTAGGTTGGAGGGTGTATGTGCAGGTTTGTTACATGGGTAAATTGCCTGTGGCTGAGGTTTGGTATAATTGTTTTCATCACCCAGGTAGTGAGCCTAATACCTAATAGGGAACTTTTTGATCTTCATCCTCTTCCCATCCTCTATGCTCAAGTAGGTTTTGGTGTCTTTTGTTCCCCTCTTTGTATTCATGTGCACTCAAATATTTAACTCCCACTTATAAGTGAGAACATGTGGCATTTGGTTTTCTGTTCCTGCATTATTTCACTTAGGATAATGGTCTCCAACTACATCCATGTTGCTGTGAAAGACATGATTTCATTCTTTTTTTTATGGCTGCATAGTATTCCATGGTGTATATGTACCATATTTTCTTTATTCCATCTACCATTGATGGGCATCCAGGTTGATTTCATGCCCTTGCTATTTTGAAAAGTGCCGCAGTAAACATACCCATGTATACATCTTTTTCTTTTATCTTTTTTGAGACCCTGTCTTACTCTGTTACCAGGCTGAAGTGCAGTGGTGTGATCTCAGCTCACTACATCCTTGACCTCCTGGACTCAAGTGATTCTCCCACCTCTGCCTCCCAAGTAGCTGGAACTACAGGTGCATACCACTGTGCCCAGGTAATTTTTTATTTTATTATTATTATTATTTTTTAATAGAGACTGGGTTTTATCATGTTGTCCAGGCTGGTAGCATACCTGTGTCTTTACGGTAGAATGGTAGACTTACATTCTGTTGAGTACATACCTAGTAATGGTATTGCTGGGTTTAATAACAGTTCTGTTTTAAGTTCTTTGAGAAATCTCCGAACTACTTTCACAGTGGCTGAAGTAATTTATATTCCCACCAGCAGTGTATAAGCATTTCCTTTTCTCTGCCACTTCACCAACATCAGTTTTTTGACTTTTTAATAATAGCTATTCTGACCATGCCTAGCTAATTAATGTGCCACCATGCCCAGCTAATTTTTGTATTTTTTTGTAGAGATGAAGTTTCACCATGTTGCTCAGGCTGGTCTCAAACTCCTGGGCTCAAGTGATTCACCCTCCTTGGCCTTTCCAAGTGCTGGGATTACAGGCATGAGCCACCATACCTCGCCACTAATTGTATGTTTTTGAGAGATCTTCTTGATATTGATTTTTATGCTTACTGTGCTGTGGTCTAAGAGTGCGGTTGATATGATTTCATTGTTTTTAAATTTGTTGAGAATTACTTTATGGCTGAGCATGTGGTTGATCTCAGATTATGTGCCATGTACAGATGAGAAGAATGTGTAGCCTAGGGATGTTGGGTGGAGTATTCCATAGATGTCTGTTAGGTCCATTTGGTCAGGTATCAAGTTTAGATCCTGAATATCTTGGTTAGTTTTCTGCCTTGATGATCTGTCTAACACTGTCAGTGGGATATTGAAGTTTCCCACTATTATTGTGTAATTATCTACAAACTTATAGGTCTCTAAAAGCTTGTTTTATGACAATCTGGGTGCCCCAGTGTTGGGTGCAAAAATATTAAGATAGTGAAGTCTTCTTGTTGAATTGAACCCTTTATCATTATGTAATGAATGTCCTTCTTTGTTCTTTTTGGTCATTGTTGGTTTAAAGCCTGTTTTGTCTGAAATAAGAATAGCAGCCCCTGCTCTTTTTTGTTTGCCATATGCTTGATAGAGCTTTTTCTGTCTCTTTACTTTGAGTCTATGGTGTCATTGCATGTGACATGGTCTCTTGAAGACAGCATACAGTGGGTCTTGTTTCTTTATCCAGCTTGCTACTCTGTGCCTTTTAAGTAGGGGCATTTAGCCCATTTATGTTTAAGGTTAATATTTATTTGTGCAGATTTGATGTTGTCATTGTATTGTTAGCTAGCTCTTATATAGTCTTAATTGTAGAGTTGCTTTATAGTGTCAGTGAACTGTTTACTTAAGTGTGTTTCTGTCGTAACAAGTTTCAGCCTTTTGTTTCTGTGCTTAGTACTTTCTTAAGGACTTCTTGTAAGGCAGGTCTGGTGATAACAAATTCTCTTAGAATTTGCTTGTCTGAAAAGCTTATGAAGCTTAGTTTGGCTGATATGAAATTCTTGGTTTAAATTTCTTTTTTTAAGGGTGTTGAATATGGACCCCTGATTCCTTCTGACTTGTGAGGTTCCTGCTGGAAAGTTCATTGTTAACCTGATAGGGTTCTCTTTTTAGGTGACCTGGCCCTACTGTCTAGCTGTCTTTAATATGTTTTCTTTTGTGTTGACCTTGGAGAATCTAATGACTAAAATAAATCTTCTATTATCAAGTCGAGATAATATCATTTCTGTTTTGTTCGTCTTTTGCTGTTTTTCTACATCTTTTCTTTTTTTCACCTATTAGTCATTTCACTTGTCTATTTAGGGACAAAAGTGGACAAAAATGTTTGCTTCTTACTTTGGGCTTATGTCATGGAAACTTACATTATAATCCTAATACTTTAATATTATGAGTTGAATAATATTTTAATATTATAAAAATAAGGCCCAGGTGACTGGCAAGATGGCTGAATAGGAACAGCTCTGATCTGCAGCTCCCAGCGAAATCAGTGAAGAAGATGGGTGATTTCTGTAATTTCAACTGAGGTACCTGGCTCATCTCATTGGGACTGGTTAAACAGTGGGTGCATGTCTAACTGAGGTACATGGCTCATCTCATTGGGACTAGTTAGACAGTGGATACAGCCCACAGAGGGTGAGCAGAAGCAGGGTGGGGCATTGCTTCACCCAGGAAGTGCAAAGGGTTGGGAAACTCCCTCCCCTAGCCAAGGGAAGCAGTGAGGGACTGTGAGGAATGGTGCATTCTGGCCCAGATACTATGCTTTTCCCACAGTCTTTATAACCTGCAGACCAGGAGATTCCCTTGGGTACCTACACCACCATGTTCCTGGGTTTCAAGCACAAAACTGGGTGGCCATTTGGGCAGACACTGAGCTGGCTGCAGGAGTTCTTTTTCATACCCCCGCGGCTCCTGGAATGGCAGTGAGACAGAACCGTTCACTTCCCTGGAAAGGGGGCGCCGAAGCCAGGGAGCCAAGTGGGCTAGCTCAGCAGATCCTACCCCCATGGAGCCCAGCAAGCTAGGATCCCCTGGCTTGAAATTCTTGCTGCTAGTACAGCAGTCTAAAGTTGACCTGGAACACCCAAGGTTGGTGGGGGAGGGGCTCCCACCATTACTGAGGCTTGAGTAGGTGATTTTCCCCTCACAGTGGAAACAAAGCCACCAGGAATTTTGAACTGGATGGAGCCCACTGCAGCTAGGCACAGCTGCTGTAGCCAGACTGCCTTTCTAGATTCCTCCTTTCTGGACAGGGCATATCTGAAAGAAAGGCAGCAGCACAAGTCAGGGTCTTACAGATCTAACTCCCATTTCCCTGGGACAGAGGACCTGGGGGAAGGGGTGGCTATGGGTACAGCTTCAGCAGACTTAAACATTCCTGCCTGCTGGCTCTGAAGAGAGCAGTGGATCTCCCAGCACAGCGCTTGAGCCCTGCTAAGGGACAGATAGCATCCTCAAGTGGGTCCCTTACCCCCATGCCTCTTGATGGGGAGACACCTCCCAGTAGGGGTTGACAAATACCTCATGCAGGAGAGCTCCAGCTGGCACCTGGCGGGTGCCCCTCTGGGACAAAGCTTCCAGAGGAAGGAAGAGGCAGCAATCTTTGCTGTTCTGCAGCCTCCGCTGGTGATCCAGGAAAACGGTCTGGAGTGGACCTCCAGCAAACTCCAGCAGACCTGCAACAGAGGGGCCCGACTGTTAGAAGAAAAACTAACAAACAGAAAGGAATAGCATCAACATCAACAAAAAGGATGTCCACACAAAAACCCCATCCAAAGGTCACCAGCATCAAAGACCAAAGGTAGATAAATCCATGAAGATGAGAATAAACCAGTGCAGAAAGGCTGAAACTTCCAAAAACCAGAACACCTATTCTCCTGCAAAGGATCACGACTCCTCGCCAGCAAGGGAACAATAGTGGATGGAGAATGAGTTTGACGAATTGATAGAAATAGGCTTCAGAAGGTAATTACAAACTATTCTGAGTTAAAGGAGCATGTTCTAACCCAATGCAAGGCTGCTACGAACCTTAAAAAAGGTTAGACAAATGGCTAACTAGAATAACCAGTTTAGAGAAGAACATAATTGACCTGATGGAGCTGAAAGACACAGCATGAGAACTCTGTGAAGCATACACAAGTATCAATATACAAATTGATCAAGTGGAAGAAAGGATATCAGATATTGAAGATCAACGTAATGAAATAAGGCATAAAGACAAGACTAAAGAAAAAAGAATGGAAAGGAATGAAGAAAGCCTCCAAGAAATATGGTATGATGTGAAAAGACCAGATGTACATTTGATTGGTCTACCTGAAAGTGACGGGGAGAATGGAACCAAGTTGGAAAAGATTCTTCAGGATATTATCCAGGAGAACTTCCCAACCTAGGAAGACAAGCCAACATTCAAATGTTGAAACACAGAGAACACCATAAAGATATTCCTCAAGAGGAGCAACCCCAAGACACATAATCATAATCATCAGATTCACCAAGGTTGAAATGAAGAAAAAAATGTTGAGTGCAGCCAGTTGGGAAAACTGGCTAGCCACACGCAAAAAAACTGAAACTGGACCTCTTCCTTGCACCTTATACGAAAAGTAACTCAAGATGGATTAAAGACTTGAATGTCAGACCTAAAGCCATAAAAACCCTAGAAGAGAACCTAGGCAATACCATTTAATATATGGTGTTGAGAAAACTGGCTAGCCACATGCAGAACACAAAAACTGGACCCCTTCCTGACACCTTACACTAAAATTAACTCCAGATGGATTAAAGACTTAAACATAAGACCTAACACCATAAAAACCCTAGAAGAAAACTTAGGCAATACCATTCAGGACATAGGCATGGGCAAAGACTTCATGACTAAAATACCATAAAGCCAAAATTGACAAAAGCCAAAATTGACAAATGGTACCTAATTAAACTAAAGATCTTCTGCACAGCAAAAAAACAATCAGAATGAACAGGCAACCAACAGAATAGAAGAAAATGTTTGCAATCTATCTATCTGACAAAGGGCTAATATCCAGAATCTACAAGGAGCTTAAACAAATTTACAAGAAAAAAACAAACAGCCCCATCAAAAAGTGGTGAAGGATATGAATAGACACTTCTCAAAAGAAGACATTTTATGTGCAGCCAACAAACATGAAAAAAAGCTCATCCTCACTGGTCATTAGAGAAATGGAAATCAAAACCACAATGAGATACCATCTCATACCAATTAGAATGCAATTATTAAAAAGTCAGGAAACAACAGATGCTGGAGAGGATGTGGAGAAATAGGAATGCTTTTGCACTGTTGGTGGAAGTATAAATTAGTTTAACCATTATGAAAGACAGTGTGGTGATTTCTCAAGGATCTAGAACCAGAGATACCATTTGACCCAGCAATGCCATTACTGGGTATATACCCAAAAAGATTATAAATCATTGTATTATAAACACACATGCACATGTATGTTTATTACAGCTCTACTGACAATGGCAAAGACTTGGAACCAACTCAAATGCCCATTAATGATAGCCTGTATAAAGAAAATGTAGCACATATACACCATGGAATACTATGCAGCCATAAAAAAAAATGAGCTCATGTCCTTTGCAGGGACATGGATGAAGCTGCAAACCATCATTCTCTGCAAACTAACACAGGAACAGAAAACCAAACACTGCATGTTCTCATTCATAAGTAGGAGTTGAACAGTGAGAACACATGGACACAGGGAGGGGAACATCACACACCAGGGTCTGTCAGGGTGTAGGGGGATTGGGGAGAGATGGCATTAGGAAAAATACCTAATGTAGACGACGGGTTGATGGGTGCAGCGAACCACCATGGCATGTGTATATGTAAGAAACCTGCACATTCTGCACGTGTATCCCAGAACCTGAAGTATTAAAATAATCATAAGGCCCAGACTGGTGGAGAGAAGACAGGATATTTGGGGGAGGGAAAGGCCTGAATTTCTATTTTGTCATTAATTTTTGTTTTTGGAAATAATCACATGACTTCTGCTTTATGATAGCTGAATTGGTGTATGGCTAAGGGAAACTGTTTAGCAAATGGCTAAGATTCTGGATTATGGAGCAGGCTTCCTGGCTTCAATTCCTAGACCAGCCATGTGGCAGCTGGGTTATTGCTGTAGGCTGAAAAAGGAATACCCAAAGAGTATTCATGTCCTAATTCCTGGAAACTGTAAATGTTACCTTATATGAAAGAACACTCTTTGTAACATGATTAAGTTAGAGTTCTTGAGATGGGGGAGGTTATTGTGGATTATTAGGGTGAGATTTAAATGTAATCATGTGTCCTTTTAAGAGGGAGTTAGAAGGAAACTTTGCAGATACACACACACTCACACACACACAGCGGGGGTGGAGGGGGAGAGAGGGAGAAGGCAAAGTAAAGATTGGGGCAGATTTGGAGTTAGGTAGCCATAAACCAAGGAACTCTGGCTGCCAGCAGATACTGTAAGAGGCTAGGTATGGATTATCTCCTAGAACTTCTCAGAGAAACGTGGCCTTGCTGACACTTTGATTTCAATCCAGTGATACTGATTTCCTGTCCTTCAGAAGTGGGACAGAATAAATTTCTGTTGTTTTCAATCACCATAATTGTGGTAATTTATCATAGCAGTCATCAACACTAAAACAGTGATTTTAGGCAAGTTAAAGTACTTTAACTCAGTTTCTTCAGTTGTAAAATGTAAATAATAATATTCTCTAACTCATAGGTTCTTATGAAGATTAAAATTATATTTATATATTTATGATTCAAGATAAATACATGTATATTACTTTAATCCTCACAATTACCCATGTGAGATAGATATTCTTATTGATTTGCACATACATTAATTATATATGTATGTTTCTCTTGAACACTGTACACACACTCCTGGAGGCAGAGTATTCTAAGGCCCTAAGGAACTGCAGTACCATAAATTGAAGAAACCTAGGTCTCTAAATTACCATGTGGAAGAAAGTTACCCATTGCTGGGAACACCTGTATGGGATTAACATGAGAATAAATAGAGATTTATTTCTGTCTATTGTGGTAAGCCACTAATTTGATGGCTTATTGTTATAGTAGCTAGTATTATGCAACAAATACAGCTACAGAGTTATTTGCACTTGCATGAAGTGAAAAGGTCACCAGCCAGATTTTCTAGACCTTATATCTCGTTTGTAGAGAGTTTGTCAAGGAAAAAATTGTTGATGTGTACCTAACAATTTTAATCTTGAAGTTACTGGAGAAAATGAGCACAGAATCCATAAAGGCCATTTTCAGAGAGTCACTTTTCTGATTCCAGTTACGCTCTAATTAATATCACGAAGCATTAGCAAACTAGGTAAGGAGCAATTATTAGCTATCAGATTGTGGTTTTGGGAGAGAAATGATGGTATACTGTGCATAATTTTTGCATCATTAAAAATTAAATCCCATAAGCATAATGACTCAAACATCAAACCCTGACAATGTCTGCAGATAATAAACTGTAGTATGTAAGAAAGCAATTTACTAGGTAATGATGCAATATTTTCTGTATTTAGACAGAATTTTGCCCAAAAAGGCAAAATGATATTTTATATCAAATTATTTCCAGTCAGATTAGCAGAAGAATAACAAAAATTACTTATTGCTATTCACTTTTATATTCAAGTCCATAGATATATAGGATGGGCTGTTTTACAGAATGCTTTTATAATTTTTCTATCTTATAGAAGGTAATTTAATGAGAAAGGCATAAATTTCATTGGCAAATAGACCCATGGTTGAAGCTTACTAACCTTCATGACCCTACTAACTGTGTGAATTTGAGCAAGTTTCTCAACTGCACACATTTTCAGTTTCACCACCTGCCAAAATGAGATACTCTGCCTTAGCTCATCAAATTTTTGTGCAGATTAAATGAGATAACATAGTTAAAACACTGAACACTGAGTCAAGCACGTTGTAGACACATCATAAATGTTAATTCCTTTCTTCCTTCTTTTTTCCGTGTTGTTGAGCTGTTTTCCTGAGGAGAGTACCTGAAATGAGATTCTGTTACTACTGCATAAAACCATCCTCACAGGATGAATCACAGTGGAAATCAGAAACTCCTGATCAGAATCTCCCAGGAGCTCTTGAAGACATATCTGTGAAATTTCTGAGCTCCAAGTCAGTTACCGATACCACATACCACCAGCCAGCCCTTATGGAGGTTGCTGAGATTTCCTAGAGGTTGGAAGACTTACTGGCATTTGTGTCTCTTGGTCTTCTTTTTTTTTCTGGGAATTGTCATAATTCCCTCAGTGATGATTTTATGTCTTCAAGGAAATGAAACGTGGCTTATGTATGAGATCACCCAGAGTATTAGGGCATGCTCTAATAAGAACAAGATCATGGATTTGATCTTGGTTAATTTCAGACCCACAGCACTGCCATCCTAATCTCTGACTGGTCTTCACACAAAGGTTTACTCTAGGTCCAACTTGGGACTAGGAGTGACTATTACCTAATGATGAAATGGCTTCTCTTCTTAAATAGAGCTGGTGATTCCTGTTACTCTAGTCAACTGATTTGTCCTCTGCGTTCCTCAGCTTTTTTCCTATAAATGGGATTAGCCATCTTTGTCTTACTAACATATTTCCTTGAAAATCCTCAGGCAAACCAAACTACCTGAACCATGTGGTGTCATTAATAATGTATGGAGGCCAAGTGGGGTGACTCACGCCTGTAATCCCAACAAGTTGGGAGGCCAAGGCGGGTGGATCACTTGAGGTCAGGAGTTTGTGACCAGCCTGGCCAATATGGTGAAACCCTGCCTCTACTAAAAATTCAGAAATTAGCCAGGTGTGGTGACTCATACCTGTAGTCCCTGCTGATCCCAGCTACTCAGGAGGCTGAGGCAGGAGAATCCCTTGAACCCGGGAGGTGGAGGTTGTAGTGAGCCGAGATCCCGCCACTGCACTCCAGCTTGAGCAGTAAGAGTGAGACTCCATCTCAAAATAAATAAATAAATACATAAGTAAGTAAGTAAATAATGTTGTATCTGGTCCCATGCCTGTCGTATGGCAGTGTCCAATAAGTACCTGCCCTTCCATTGTGTGAGGAGACATCTTGGTGTGGTGGAAATTGCCCAGCTTTAGAGCCAGAAACACCGACACTCCCTTCCCCATTGTGTCACTTACTAGCTAAGAGGTCTTAGGTTACTTCTCTGGACTCTACTTCTTCATCTGTAAAGTGGGGATAATAACACTGAATCTATAAGGTTACTTTTAGAACTAAATAATATATAAATGTTACTCTTTTTCTCATTCTTTTTAGCTCCTAAAATATATCACTGAATTTTTTTTTTTTTGAGATAGAGTCCTGCTCTTGTTGCCCAGGCCAGGGTGCAGTGGTGCAATCTCAACTCACTGTAACCCCTGTCTCCTAGGTTCAAGCGATTCTCCTGCCTCAGCTTCCTGAGGAGCTGGGACTACAGGTGCCTGCCACCATGACCTGCTAATTTTTGTACTTTTAGTAGAGATGGAGTTTCATCATGTTGGCCAGGCTGATCTCAAACTCCTGACCTCAAGTGATCTGCCCGCCTTGGCCTCCCAAAATGAGCCACTGTGCCTGGCCTATATCACATAATTATATATTATCAAAATAATATAAAGGACTATGCTGTGATTTAGTCATGAGGTAATCAATGAAATATTATAATGAGTATGCAGAATTTCTCTGTTGCTTCTCTGAAGCTTCATGCATTTCAGAAATTTCCTGCATTTATGTGGTTATGGGAAGTGACCTTTCTTGTTTTCAGGCATCATATATACAGGCATATTTATTTTAAAAACATTTAATCTTTTGATTTGTAAAGAGAGAGGGAGTGTGCTATATGTTCCGTCCGTCATCTTGAAACTGGAAGTCCCATGTTTATAAATGTCTTTAGCTTCTTAATTTTCTTCTTTTTACTTGGGTTCCCTCTTAATTAAGAAAGTTGTGCATAGTAGCAGTGTTGGGGCAGTGTAGTGCTGAGAAAGAGTCATGGATATATTAACATTTTTATTTATACAATGTAAGATGGAAAGAAAAAGAGAAAAATTATGCATGAAAGCAGAATGAAAAGAGATTAGAAATAATGAAATAGTTCCCTTCAGACATTCAAGATATGAAAGAAGGCTTAAAGCTTAGGGGTTTCCAAAGAGGTAACAAGATAAAAACAAAGAGAAAAAACATTGGTTTGCAATTCAGGGGATCAAAACGTCTTCCCAGTTCTGCCATTCCCACTTTGTCATTTGGCCAGCCGGGATCAGGTCTCTGGACTTTGGTTTTATTATCTGTAAAATGGTTGTGAAGGAGGGCTATTACCCAGATGGTTTCAATTGTCTTGTTCATGTCTTGCAACAATTAAAGTCAACATCTGATTCATCAAATCTCTGGCAAATTCCTTGCTGGAGGTTTCCAAATAGAGTTCTGTGGAAAAAAATAAATGACAAATCCAAGATATGAACATGCCATTTTGTTTGAAAAGAGGAAATGAGAGTGAAATGCCAAGAATCAAAGATGCCATACTATTTTAGCAGGAATATTAATACAGAAGTAGTAAACTGTGAAACTTTAAGTTTGGCATGACCTAGCCCCAAACATGAGGTCAATCACACTGAGCAATTTTAAAACATAATTATATGGAAAGAGTGTCCATTTGTAACAGTGACTGTCTTACCACCTTTATGGCAATAAGGTAGATATAAATAAATAAATAGATTTTGAGAAAATGAGGCCAACTTACCAAATATTGAATTTACATATACACACACACACATGCATACAGCTACAAAAACTACAACTGAATCTCAATAACTACATATGGCTTGTCCATGTGGATACTGTGCCTGAGTGTCTTGTCGAACGATAAATCATACAAGAAAAATAGAAAGTAGAGTGCTTTTTGAGTAAAAGAGGTCTAGACATGAGGACACTGCCTTATATCTTTGAATAGCTTGTATCTCTTTGTGTCTTTGAAGATTTGTTTCTGTATTATACTATTAATGGAGAGAGTAGAACAGAAAGGGGAATATGACCCAAGTTTATTCTTCCTTGCGCAGAGTGAGGAAATAGCAGCTTTCAGAAGGTAAAAGCCAAGGAATCTGAAAAGGGTGGAACAAAAAAGATTGATGATTGGAATAAATGGAGATTTCCTTAATTTTTTATTCAGCAGATATTTACCAATGGCCTATTATGAACCATACCCTAAAAGCTTCACAAAGGAAAAGTGAATAAGCAGAGAGAAATTTGATGTTTCTAAAAGACATGTGTGACCTGATATGAGACTAATTTACCAATATGTGAAATTTCCAGGAAGTAAGAGAATGTAAGTGGGGAATGAGGGGTAAAGGTGAGAATGTATGGGAAATGAGATGAGGGGAAATGACAGTTTCAGAAGTCATATGGTAAGAGTATATGAAATGCAGAAATGTCTTAGAGAAAAATGTCATCAGCATTGGCAAAATAATTTGAAGCTGGGCTGCCAGAAAGTAGTGGAAAAGAATATAGTTAACATAAAAATGTATTGACAGGCTTGAAGGAGTTATTGTGATGATCACACCTAGAATTAAGGCACCATGGAGGAGCTAACTGGAATGAGACTGCAGAACTACAGTGGGCACAATACAGTATATATTGTAAGGAAGGAGGAAGCACCATTTATTTTTGTTAAGGAAAGAGCATGACTCTTACCTGCTGTAAAAAGGGGGGCTTGAACTTACAGAGGCGAAGAGGGAAGGAACCCACATTTTTTGGCCTTACTATCTTTAAGCTGCTTGACCCAGGTCATCTCATTAAGCATAACAACTCTAGGATATTATACCCATTTTGCATAAGAAAAAAACCCGAGCTCAGAAACTTTAAGTCATCGGCCAAGATCACACAGCTAGTAAGTGGCAGTGCTGGAATTCCAACTCAGGTGCACCCGCTTTAAAAGTAAGCCAGGCTGTGGCAGTCAGGATCAGGCCAGAAGACCAAAACCACACCTGTTCATTTTACTGAATTGAATATTAAAAACTGCACTAAAGGTGTGAATGAACTGAAAGTGCAGAAAGTGAACATCACGATAATCACAGAGGTAGCAGCTTCGGGAAGCAGTGACAAGGCATTGGTTTGGGGGAATAAATGCCTGGGAGGAGGTTGAAATTGTCAAACCTAGGAGCTTGGAGAAAGGCCCCCCGCCCCGGGGCTGGAACCCAGAATCTGGAGAAGGCGCGCTCCTTGCGGGTGCTGGTGTCTGCGAGATCGTCAGTCGAGGCTGCTTTGGGATTGCCAGAAAAACTGCAAACTGGAATGAAATCCGGCTACAGGAGCAAGTTGCTGCTGCCAGGGTGAAGAAGCGCTGCTGGGGTGATGCCCACAGGAACACGACGCGGGCAGGACGGGCGAGGAAGTTCATTCTTCTCCTGCCGCCTTCTAGTCTCCCTTAGGGCCCCTGTTGGCGGAGTCTAACAAAGCAGCTGGCACAAGGTGGTTCTCGGAATCCCTGCCCCAGGACAAAGAGGAGGGTGGGTCTGAAGCGGGAAGTGTAGCTTGATGATTGGAACGAAGAACAGAGGCTCAGGAAAACAATTTCATTATCTCCTCCCATAGCAGTTCGGAAGAGTTTTATGCTTAACAGAAGGAAAGACAGATTTTAATATTGGTTTTGGAGGAAGGGACATGAACAGTCACATTCCGCTGATTTCTGAGGATTCGTGTAAAATTGAAACGACAGAATACATTTGAAAGAAATATAGCTTTAGAATCTCCAAGTACATACAGAACTACTTTACTTAGGCATTACATAAATACAAACACATATTAATTACCTTGTTCAGTGAGGTAGAAAAAAGACAATTAATTGTTTAGCTGCTGAAGATTCTCTGTTATTAGGACAGAAGGACAATTAGCTTTAAAAGCATTGCTCAGAACATGTGTTTTTTTCCCCCAAATGTTGCTTTTTTTTTTTTTTCCAAAGCAGAACAAACCAAATCCTTTCCCACAAGAACTGTATTGTGAAAAAGCAAATGCTAAGTAGGAATTAGAAAAGAGAAAACATCCCCAAAGCCCATGGGAATGACAATTCCTGGTTAACTGTAAAAAATGGGGAATGTAATTGAGACAGATGACCAGATTTAGGAAAAATAAACCTCACCATTAAAATCTAATTAAATATTTGCATTTCAGCATTAAGTTTCTCCTCAAAAGTTTTGTGAGCAGCGGGGTGACAGTGAAGATTATTGACTATAATTTGCCGAAGTTTTTTAAGCTAAATTAGTTTTGTGCAATGTATGGAAGGTTTACTCAGCTGCACTTATCCAGTGGCTGCTTTATTATTCTTTTAAAGTGAATCATTTATAACTGTTCTCAGAGATCTTTTATCAGCCACTTATCTCCTTCAACTGGACTTGTGATGCCAAGGGATAAAATGAATTGCTGGCTAATATTGTGAGAATTAATCAGACCACAACAGCAGGAGAGTAATGACTTACTTACAGTCAGATATTTGCATTTGGCAGCAAAATCACAAGAAAAATATAAGGATGTTTAATCTTTTGCTTCGACTTGAGCACTGGAACATGTTGGCAATACAAAAAAAAAATTACAATAATCGTGTGTTTTAATGCTGGATGTTTACCTAATCTGAGGGATTTATTTATTCTAGGAAGAAAGCTCTTATTTGATGTGAAGATTTTTAATTTTTAAAGTTTTTTATTTTGCAGTACCTTAAATCGATTTGGTCTCATTTCTTGAGTTTTTTTTTTTTTTTCTATTGGGATCTTTGGACTGATGAAGTGAGCCTTTGTCCTCTCATCTCACCCTCCTCCAAACTGTGCTGGTTGTATTCTCTTTGTTTCCTTTCTGTCACTTGGCCTCATGGTAACTTAGAAGAAAGGAGTGGCACGACCAAGACCAAGGGTGGAAATGTTACTGCTGCTGTTCTGTTGAAATGATTTCATTTGCTGCTTGTTTTCTTTCTTCTTTTTCATTTTGAGATGGAGTGTTGCTCTGTCGCCCGGGCTGGAGTGCAATGGTGAAATCTCGGCTCACTGCAACCTCTGCCTCCCAGGTTCAAGCAATTCTCCTGCCTCAGCTTCTAGGGTAGCTAAGACTACAGGCAGGTGCCACCATGCCTGGCTAATTTTTTTGTATTTTTTAGTAGAAACGGGGTTTCACTGTGTTAGCCAGGATCTCCTGACCTCGTGATCTGCCTGCCTTAATCTCCTGACCTCGTGATCTGCCTGCCTCGGCCTCCTAAAGTGCTGGAATTACAGGCGTGAGCCACCACACCTGGCTGCTTGTTCTCTTTTCTTAGAATCTGGCATTTTCAATAAATAGGATTAGGTTCTTAGTTGCTATATAAGCACTAAGGAAGGTATGCAATGAGAAATTATTTCCTGATTTGAGTCCATGAATCAAATGATTTGGAGAGCATTTCCTATAATCAGAAGCCACTTTCTTCAATTTATATGTCTTTATCAATATGTTAATGGCATGCATTACTGTTTAGTTCTGGTAATTTATAGAAAGGTGTCCTCAGTAACTGTATGGTTTTTGGCCTTTCCTGAATATATGCCATGTATATGTCGTATACATAGGTTAGTGTACCTGTCCACACTAACACACATTTTTTCCCTTTTCAGAGGCCGTTTAGTATCTTGTGAAGCACACAGACTGAAAGAGACCTAAGTTTAAGTCCCCCTTAAAGGCTATCTCCTGGTCATGTTATTCACCTCTTCGGACTTTATTTTCCTCGTGAATAAAATGAGGATCACACACCTACCTTGCAGAGTTGTGAGGATTAGAGATTATGATTGAAACGTGCCTGACACTTGCTCAGTAAATGATAGCAATGATTGTTCCTATAATCCACGGAGAATCAGCACCTTTGGATTTCTTGCCCTTCTTGTGGGTTTCTGGTTAAAGCAAAGAATAAAGCCTGTACATTTGCCTGGAGCAGTCCATGGATTGTAGCTTTGGAAACGTCTAAGCTCTGAGTCTACCTTCGGACTGGTATCTAATCAAGGACAGGGAGCCCCCATGCAGAGTGGAATCTTGTACATCTTGCTTTACAGTCTTTCTGAAGTCTACCTTCCTAATTTCCAGAGCAATTTGTTTTCTCTTCCTATAAACTTCTCAAGGGCAGAGACTGTGTTTTAGTTTTCTTTATATCACTACAGCTGACACACAGTAGGTTCTTAGTAAATGCTGAATGAAATGTATGGCTATATTGAGTTTTTTTTAAAAATCCCAAACTCTCAGTGGCAACAGTACTCTTTTTCCAATATGCCACTCACTTCTACTTTGCTATTTTGCCAAGAAACTGGTCATTTAACCTTTGATCAGAATTTGATTTATCATAGCATCTAGGGATGACAAATGGCTTGCACCGTGTGTACCAACCCCATTGGGAGCAGATCTCTGTTGGATTGGCATCCAACCTTCAGTTTGAATGAATGGCAGTCAGTTAGTGGTAGCTGTCACAGACCTGGGAGTGGGGAGCAAATATGTCATGTATTTACTCCTTGCTAGAGTTACTTCTTTTACCTATTGGAATTTGAACTCTCTTTGGATGTTTTCCTTGCATTTCATCAGCCTGACTGGTTGGAGTGGAGGAAGAATCTCATTCGTTCCTCTAGCACTACTTGAATGTCACTGTACAAAGGATGACCCTTTTTATACACAAGGAGAGAACACTGGCTTTAGGATATCTCTGTTCTAGCCAGAGGCTGGACAAATGTCCTACCATCAGGTCAGTATCTGGTGATGTCTGAGTGGGGATCAAACTTCTTAAAGTCGTCTGTGGAGAGTGAAAAGGAAATGTCCAGTGTAACAACTGACAATGACATCACCTTCCATTTTTGCAAAACCTGATCCAAAATCCTTACTGATGTTGGGGAGGTTATTTTCTTGTGCTTCCATCTTCATTAAAATGGGAATGGAAATATCAGACTTACCACAGGCATGGTGAAGGTACAGAAGGATTTCTTGTTATATTGTAATTTGAAGGGATATTGTTATTATTATTGAAACTAGGTTAATCTTTTAATATACAAATGATTCATGTTGTAAACAATTCCAGCAATACAAACAAATAGGAAGAAGAAATCAACTCAAATCACATTACTCAGAAATAACTAGGCATAACATTGTGATATGCATCTTCCAGAAATCTCTCTTCAGGATAAATCATAAGATACCAACAAACTTAGTGACTTCTTTTATTCAACTGAACAATATGTTCATAGATACCTTTCTATGCCAGTGAATTTAAATCTACATAGTATTTTTCTTTAACTTTTCAAATATACAAAATTTCAAATATATAAAAACATTCAAAATATTATATAATCCCCCCATGTACCTATTATCTAATTTTGTTTCATCTATATTTCTCCTTGACTCCTCACCTCATCACTGGATCATTTTTAAACAAATCCCAGACATTGTATCTATATTAGTTTCCTAGGGCCACTGTAACAAATTACCACAAACTGTCTTGAAACAGCCAGAAGTTTATTTTCTAATAATTAGGAGGCCAGAAATCTGAACCCAAGGTGCTGATGGATTGGTTCTTCTGGAAGCCTTGAGGGAAAATCTGTTCCATTCCACTCTCCTAGCTTCCTGTGGTGTGGACCATCCTCAGTGTTTCTTAGCTTGTGGCTTCTTTGCTCCAATCTCTGCCTCCATCCACACGGGCTTCTTCCCTGCATGTGTCTGTGTGTCTCTCTGTGTCCTCTCCATTTTTTTTTTTTTTTTTTTTTTTTGAGACAAAGTCTCCCTCAGTTGTACAGGCTGGAGTGCAGTGGCATGATCTTGGCTCACTGCGACCTCACTTCCCGGGTTCAAGCAATTCCCCTGCCTTAGCCTCCCAGTAGCTGGGATTACAGGCGTCCACCACCACGCCTGGCTAATTTTTTTTTTTGAATTTTTAGTAGAGATGAGGTTTCACCTTGTTGGCTGGGCTCGTCTTGAACCCCTAACCTCAAATGATTCACTCGCCTTGACCTCCCAAAGTGCTGGGATTATAGGCCTTAGCCCCCGCGTCTGGCCTCTCCTTTGTTTTTAATAAGGACACCAGTCATTGGATTTACAGCCCACCCTAAACCCAGGATGATTTCATCTTGATATCCTTAATTACATCTAAAAATATCCTATTTCCAAAGAGGATCACATTCTGAGGTTTCAGGTAAATATGAATTTTGGGGGAACACTATCCTATATATCTGTATCTCAAAACTAATGTTTTATTGTCTGAATATTTTGCAGTGTTTAACCTATCTTATACTAAATGACAGTACCAGTTGTTTCTACTTTTTTTTTTCATGAAGCATATGTCTTTTCACTCTTGTGTAAGATGGCTGGGTTAAAAGGATTTACATTTTCCATTCTGATTCATGTTGACAAACTATTTCCTGGAAGAAGCATACTAATCTGCACCCTTAAAAAGTACACCAACCCTGAATTCACCAACCCTGGAGTTTATTTCATCAATTTGGTAAATGGGAAATATTTTCATTTATTTATTTTATTGTAAATGAGTAGGGGTGACTTTTTTTTTAAAAAAAAAAAAAAAAAAGAAAGAATATGCAATAGTGGTGGGAATAAGAGAGAACAGCTAGGAATGCTTGAATGCTGAGGCTCAAAAGTGATTCAGATCAAATCATTTCCACAAACACCACTTCTATCAAGAAGTTAAGGGGAAAAGCACTAGAGAAATGCCATTAATCTTCTGTATGTAGGGTATATACATTACACTGTGAGATGCTTATAGCAGAAAATGAATGCCCTGCAGATCAAGGAAATAACCTCTTTAAGTTTCTGTGGACAATTGTAACAAAATGTTCAATCTAGAGGAATTACTGCCCATTGGAGGTCACTTCTTTAACCAAGGGGCAATGCTTTTTCCAGTTACATATTTCACAGCCAGGTTGTACATTAGGCTTTTGTTCATTTTGAAAAAAGAAAAAAAAAGTCATTCTAGATATTCTCCTGTCTCATTTACCATCACTCAGACCTATCAGGTTAGCTAACAGAATTACAGGGCATGGACAATTATCTGGCTAAAGGTCAAAGGGCTTTGGGGACTAGAATCATCAAAAAGGATCGTTTAAGACTTTAACAAAGCCTTTATCCCATATTTTACCTTCCTTCCATTAGTAATTTAGATTTAAAAGTATAACTTTTTTGTTTTTAATTATGAAAGTAATACATGTTCATTTATAATATTTAAATGATAAGGTACTAAATAGAGTAGAAAGTGAATGTCTCCTCATATCACCCTGTGGGAGATAATTTGGAATATACATTCTCAGGTTTTTTCTATGCATAAACATTGTTATTATTATATTTTTAAATAAAATTGAGCTCATGTTGCCCTGTAATTTTCTTTTCCGCTTATTCATATACCTTGCACATTTTTATCATGGAAGTGTATGTAGATCTATTTCATTTTAACAGCTGCAGTGTATACCACTAGAGGGATATATAATTTCCCTACAGATTTGGTTTGTTGCTGATTTTTCACTCCTGCAAACAGTACTTCATTCTATTTGTGTAGAATTGCACATTTTTTGCAGGCATTTCCATAGGATACATTCTTAGATGAACAATTGCTGAATCGTTTTCACTTACATGAAAGTTAAATATTAGGTACTCCTGGACATAAAGATGGCAACAATAGATGCTGAGGACTTCTGGAGGGGGCGGGGAGGAAGGAGGGCAAGGGTTGAGAAAATGGTTGAAACTAGGGTCAGTACCTGGATAACTGGATTATTTGTACTGCAAACCTCAGCATTGTACAATATGCCCAGGTAACAAAGTTGCTCTTGTACCCCCCAAATCCAAAGTAAAAGTTGAAAAAAGCCCAAATGTGCATCAAAAATTTTAAAAAAGGCAAATAACAATGCAACAATAGAAATAACATAAATTTTAAAAATAGTAATGGATACTTTACACATTGATAGATTTTGTCAGTTTGTCTCCTTTCCTCCCTCACAAGAAAGGTTGTTCCAGGATCTGTTCCCACTAATAATGTATTCAAGTCCCAACATTCCTTTTTTTTTTTTTTTTTGTAAATTAGGCACTGTCTTTGATTACTTGAAACCAAGGCTTCTAAAGGTCACCTAAACTCTCTGTCTAGGGGACACTTTGAGTCCATGTCATTTTTCCCTGGCCAAGAGTCAGACTGGTCTTTTGGATGCCGCAGAGACAGAGCACCCAAGACATCCCATCTGACCACCTGGAAGATTTAGAAACTTTCCTGTTACAGGAATGGTCAGTGCTGAATCAACAGCCTAAAAGTAATCCTTGATTTTGTTCTCTTGGGCTCCTGGAAGGCAGCACAAATCCTCTTCACCTAATAGGATCTGTAGTAATGATGACAGCAAATGCCTACTGCATGTCTACTATGTGCCAGGCATTATGCATATTTCATCCAATTTTATCCTCACTGCAAACCTGAACTGACAATATTATCCTATTCATTTTATAGATGGAGGCTCTAAGACTTAAAGAGATGAAGAGACTTTCCCACAAAACTACTAAGTGGCAGATCCAGAATTTGCATCCATTGTCTAACCCCAAAGTCCAGGTTCCTTTCACGATCCAGGTCTCTCTCAACAGCAGTGCCTTCAACTCAGGCTTTCACTGGGTCATAATGGCCTGCTATAGTTCTCTGATGGAAGTTTTGAACACATCACCAGCTTTTTGAAATTAAACATTATCTCCAACATTTGGAGATATGTTTCCTTCTTTCCTTCACTCATTCACTTATTCACTCATCAAATATTTATTAAGCATATGCCATGTGCCAGATAAAAGAAGTGTGGTTCCTCCCCTTTAGGGTCTCAGAGTTCGGTGGAGGTATAACCCTAATGTTTACAGCAGAGAGATAACTGTTATAACATGGAATGTATTCAGGATGTCCTGGGAACCCAGAAAGGAAGCATCTATTTTTGCCTCCAGCAGTCAGGAGAAGTCTTGCAGATTAGGTGACATCTGAATAAAGACAAATCCTTCATCTTCCACAAAACATCCCTTGATGCAGCTTTCAAAAACTGGACAGGATCAGACCAGCAGTTTGACTTTTGAGGAGAAAAGAGTAAAGACTTAGTGTTTCAAATGGAAAAATGTTTTCCTTTTTATCAGATAATATAGCTTAAAAAATTTAAATAATGAGAAAAAACTATTACCAATGGTAAGTTTGCTGTGTGTCCTTATGCATCTTTCAATCCCCCCCTCCGTGCACAATTCTACTACAATATTCTTCTAAAATTTGCTTTCTTCACTCCAAAATAAATAGAGGTTATATGTCAATACATTCCTTACCTTTAATCTTTTAAACAGGAGTATATTATTTTAGTATATGGACTTGTCAAAATTTCTTTGTTCAACCTCACTGGACACTTCAGTGGTTGCCGATTTATTTATATTGCAAACAACACTGCAAAGGCTCTCTCTCTCTCTCTCTCTCCCTCCATATATATATCTATACACACACATACATATATATATATATACTGCTTTGGAACCTTCAGACTTTGGAAGCAGAGAAAACCAAGGGCAGATCCTGGGTCAGACCCTTTCTAGGTGTTTTAAAGTTGGCAAGTTACTTATAACTGAATCTCAGCTTCTTCATGTCTGAAACCCGTTAGCAATATCTATCTCAAAGGGCTATATACATTAAGTGCGATTATGTTTGTATATTAAGGACCTAGTGTAGTGCCTGGCACAAAACAAGCCCTCAATAGGTGATAGTTACCAAGTCTGTAGAAAGCTATAGTTCTAGGAAAGCAAAAAGAGTAATTTTTCATCCTAATAATAATGGAGCTATTTCAGGATTTTGGTATGATGAACTATCTAATGCGCAAGGAGATGATAGAAATGGCCTTCCCACAAAGGCATAAGCCCTGTCTGCACATGTCTTTATATTCTGTATCCTTGCATGGAGGTCCGCCAAGCATTTCCCTCCTTCCATCTTATTTATCAGATTTCATGTGTCCAGGACACTACCCTGTGTGCCTCAATGACCAGGTTTAAGAATGCTTTTTCTTTTTGTAATGTAAGGCCTTTAAAAAAGAGTGTTGATGATCTATAATCTGGAGCTGTTTCATGAAGTCCTAGATCACTTGCAGTGAGATAAATTGGACCCACATAGTAACACATTAAAAACAGGGACATCTGCACAGCTTCCCCCTAGTGCTTTATAACTGGTCTCTTCCTTTTAAATCCACATCTGTTATATAGCTCCCAAGTAAATGACACACATTTTGCTTAAAGACAGGACAGACTGTAAGGACTAAATTTTATTTTTTCTGACCATTAGGGCTTGCCATCAAACAGCTTGTGAAAATGTACACATTTTTGAGCTGTAAGCAGGCATTTTGCATGCATTCCCACAAGGAAAACAATTCATTCCCCTTAAAAATATGTGTGTATAAATTTATTTGTTAATATACATATTTGCTTCTTTATTTAGGAAATATTTTAAGATTTGCAGTGGAGAATTCTGAATTTGCATATCGTTATATGATTTAAAGCGGTGTTTTAAAAACTACTTTTTTTTTCAAGAATGGTAGAATTAATAACTGTTGAGACTGGGTGATGGGTACATGTGAATTCATCATACTATTTTTCTACCTTGTCCCTATTTAAGTTTTTGCTTAATAAAAATTAGATTAAGAAGATTTTATTTTTCTGAGCCAAAATATACCCTGTTTGACTGTGCTCTGTTCATAGTAGAACATTAAAAATTTTACATTAGACTGGAAAAGATTCTTAAAGCTTGGTGTAAAATCAAATGACTGAGAGCAAGAAATGTTCTGTTAGCCTTTGATTAGAGTCAAGTGTTTTTGTGGTATTACAGTATGACTGAGATATAGATAGTGTAATTTACTTTGAATTTAAATGTTCAACATAAGAATTTTATTTACTTATTTATTTGAGACAGAGTCTTGCTCTTGTTGCTCAGGCTGCCGTGTGATGGTGTGATCTTAGCTGACCACAACCTCTGCCATCCAGGTTCAAGCAATTCTCCTGTCTCAGCCTCCCGAATAGCTCAGATTACAGGCATGCGCCACCATGCCCGGCTAATTTTGTATTTTAAAGAGAGATGGGGTTTCTCCATGTTGGTCAGGCTGGTCTCGAACTCCCAACCTCAGGTGATCTGCCCACCTTGGCCTCCCAAAGTGCTGGGATTACAGGCACGAAGTCACTGCGCCTGGCCTCAACATAAAGATTTTAAATCACACGCTGTGCGCTTGTCTTTTGATTATTTGAGATTTCAGGCTAAGTTTTATTCACTCTTTTTGTCCTCCTCCCGACTTTTTTTTTTGAGATGGAGTCTTGTTCTTGTTGCCTAGGCTGGAGTGCAATGGCGAGATCACAGCCCACTGCAACCTCCATCTCCTAGGTTCAACTGATTCTCCTGCCTCAGCCTCCCGAGCAGCTGGGATTACAGGCATGTGCCACCATGCCCGGCTAATTTTTTATTTTTAGTAGTGACTGGGTTTCTCCATGTCGGTAAGACTGGTCTCAAATTTCCGACCTCAGGTGATCCGACCGCCTCAGCTTCCCAAAGAGCTGGATTACAGGCGTGAGCCACCGCACCTGGTCGGTCCCCGCCTTTTAACAGCTATTTAACTTTACAAGTGATACAAGCTAAACTCAGAACATGATAATTAGCATTAGAAGATGTGGTTTTGAATGTCAGTTCTGTGTAACCTTGGGAAAGATTTTCCTTGAAAATCTATCTTTTCATATAGAAAACTGGTATAAAAATAATCCTTCTGGAACGGCTGCAAAGATTAACATGAAGGGTGAATGAAATATGCTTTACGCACTGTAATGCCCCTGCCCTGGAGCATATTGAAATTGCATCCTTATAAGGCTCTAGCATCTCAGAGAATAAACACTTTGGTACTCAGAATACAGAATATACACAGGGCAAGGTAACATCCTCCCCCTCTGTGGGATAGTACAGAGGGAGAGTTTGGTAACCTTATTCACACCAAGTAGTGATTTTCAAGTGTTAGCATGCCTCTGGGAGCTTGTTAGGATTTCAGACGTCCAGACCAACACATGGGTTGCTGATTCAGAAGGTCTAGGGTTGCAGTAAGAATCTGCATTTTTTTTTCACTCTTTTGCCCAGGCTGGAGTGCAGTGGCACAACCTTGGCTCACTGCAATCTCTGCCATTTGGCTTCAAGGGATTCTCGTGTCTCAGCCTCCCAAGTAGCTGGGATTACAGGCAGCCACTACCACACCTGGCTAATTTTTATATTTTTAGTAGAGACAGGCTTTCACCATCTTGACCAGGCTAGTCTTGAACTCCTGACCTCATGATCCACCTGCTTCGGCCTCCCAAAGTGCTGGGATTACAGGTGTAAGCCACCACTTGTGGCCAAGAATCTGCATTTTTAATAAGCATTCCTGATAGTAATTCTCATGTAGATGGACCAAAGATTACAATTTGAAGAACATGACTTCTAAGGTGCAACAGGTTATCCTTCTGAAGGATATTTCTAGTTTGAAAGAAGACTCTGGGAGAAAGAAGTTTTTAACCTGAAGAAATAAGTCACCAGGAATGAAATGCCAGACAGCAGTACAGGAAAGAATTTTGAGTGGGACCTCCCCAGGGTCCTTCAGATGTTACTCCACAATAATCGTAAGTAGACTTAATTAAGAGCATGGCTTTTTAATTTTTTTTAAGTGTGTGGCTGCCTTATATTGAATCTCATTCAGGTGATTTTTCTTCTGCGTGGATCTGTCCTCAAGGGAATGTTATTCTGGAGACTTTATTTGTATTTTCTGAATTATTTTGAATGTGATTATTGTTTTGTCAGAATATTATAGCTTTTCCTTTAGTTAATTGACTTTAGAGGTGTTTGTTGCAATGTTAAATGTGATTTTTATTTAGACTTAGGGCTAAAATATTTCCTGTGGGGAACACATCTTTGGCTCAATGGAAAGATGTTTTGATTAAAAGAAAATTGCTTTATAGTCAATTTTTTTTTAACAAGAATTGGGACAATTCCATTAGATGAAATTGCCCTGTATACCAACTCTCTAAATGTTATTTACTTCTTATAATAATAAAACTATTATTCAATGTTCTCTTTTTCCTTTTAGATTTGCCTTCTCCATGACTGTTACAGTTTGATTTCCTAATTATGCAATATTTAAGTCAAAGAATATGAAAGATGCAAAAGCATTTTGGAAACTCTGGCATCATAAAAATGTAAGGGTTTTTTTTTTTTTTTTTTGAGACATAGTCTCGCTCTGTTGCCCAGGCTGGAGTGCAGTGCTGTGATCTCGGCTCACTGCAGCCTCTGCCTCCTGGGTTCAAACAGTTT
The DNA here is from genome assembly GCA_004027715.1 of Plecturocebus donacophilus. Classification (NCBI taxonomy): domain Eukaryota; kingdom Metazoa; phylum Chordata; class Mammalia; order Primates; family Pitheciidae; genus Plecturocebus; species Plecturocebus donacophilus. The sequence goes on along the minus strand of PVKP010000598.1, from coordinate 102,941 downwards.
TCCTGCCTCAGCCTCCTGAGTAGCTGAGGTTACAGGCACGCGCCGCCATGCCCAGCTAATTTTTGCATTTTTAGTAGAGATGAGGTGTCACCCTGTTGGTCAGGCTGGTCTCGAACTTTTGACCTCATGATCCACCTGCCTCAGCCTCCCAAAGTGCTGGAATTGCAGGCGTGAGCTGCCGCAGCTGGCCAAAATGTAAGAGGTTTTTAATAAGAAGTTTCTTTCCTCTTCTGCATTCTCTATGCCATGCCTAATTCTCAAGAGGTGTGCCATAAGGACATTCTAAATGCACGCTATTCTTCGCCTAGGTAGAACCATACCTGAACTCCCTACTCTGTAGCTTGAGATGAGCAAATTCAAATGTGATGTTTAGTTTCCCTTCATCTTTTCTAATTCAGGGCTTGGGGTGAAGCTGGAGAGATAGATACATGAGGGGAAAAAAATCTTGCCTGTTTTCTTTCATGCTAGTTTTAAGCAGGCTGCTAAGGTATTTTATTCTATATACTAGATTTTGCTAATGACCTTTTCTCAAAGTATTTCAAGTAGAACATTGAAATACTCCTTTTCGTTGTTATTTAAATTAGGGTGCTATTGGGAGGTAGAATTCATACCACATGGCTCAAATTAAGGGGCTCTAATGATGTGAGTACATTCAGATGTGTGAGCAGGGTTAGCCATGTTGAGGCACCCAGACAGCAATGATGAGAAATTGGTTATCTCTAAGTAGAAGCCAGTTGGCTAGGAAACCCAGCTGATGGGATTCATCTAGTGATGAATCAATAAGGATCAACCTCCTAAAACGTGGAACAGAAAAAGCCTGAGAGTAGACCGGGGGTGGGAGGAGTTGACGAAGGATATCCAGCACATTTGTTCTTCAGTATTGACCAAATATTTTTTCTCAAATCTTCCATTTGCTACTATCAGGTAACATCTTTTTATAATGCAACACTTTGAGTTATTATTGATTCTTTAAGTTAAACTACTTTTGGCTATAATGTGTGAGCATAGCAATTGGCCTGAGAAATGTTAGCTGATCAATTTTTTTTTCACATGAATAAGTTGGAGTTCAGGAAATTCTAAATGACATGAAATATTTTGTATGTGAGTTTATGTTTTGAGTCACTAGAAAAATTGTATAATGTATTTTGCAGGAAATGCATTAGCAGTATAGTGCTTAACGCATTGTTAATTGTTTACACATGAATAAAGATTTTGCAAAGTGGGTGCTTCAACATAGCTTTCTGATTCCAAGAATTGTTTTGGCTTTGTGATTTTTACGTAGTTCCTTTGATTGAGGTACATTTTTATCATTAAAATTTCTACTTTTGGGCTGGGTGCGGTAGCCTACACCTGGCCATGACGGGCCATGACGGGCTGATCACCTGAGGTCAGAAGTTCAAGACCATCCTGGCCTACATGGTGAAACCCCATCTCTACTAGAAATACAAAAATTAGCTGGGCGTGGTGGCACGTGCCTGTAGTCCCAGCTACTTGGGAAGCTGAGGCAGGAGAATCACTTAAACCTGGAGGTTGCAGCAAGCTGAGATCGTGCCACTGCACTGCAGCCTGGCGACAGAGCGAGACTCTGTCTAAAAAAAAACTTACACTTTTCTTATAACTATTAACAAATGTGCAAACTATTTAGTTTTATCCTAGACCTGAGTCTCATTCTGTAGCTCAACTTCCCTCTCAGGGATGTATTGTAGAGTGAGAATGAAGGAGATGTGAAAAATGGATAAATTTCTAAAAAATTACGGCCACATTAAAGAAAATTATGGTGTCAAAATGGCAGTGGCAAATTGACTAAATAAAAAAAAGTTCTTATTTGCACATTATTCTCTATCCTATATAATGAGCAGTTCAGCAGATATTGAGTTTGAGTTTACCATATGAATATAAACTGATTAACTACTAAACTTGTTCCTGTTAAACGATTTGGGTTGAAGGAAGGGGAAACCGTAAGAGCCTATAGCATTTAATACAACCAGCGGTCTGAGGAGGACACTAGTGGTGACTGATGAGGAGGTAGTAGACGGGGTGGTGATGGTTGATCGACAGTGTTGGTTATGATGGTGAAGGAAATGGGGAGATGGTTATGGGGATGATGAGGATGATGGCGGTGGTGGTGGAGCGGGCAGCATTGGTGATTGAACTGGTACTACTGGTGGTAGAGCTGATGGTATTTGTGGTGGTCGAACTAGTAATGGAGGTTTTAGAGGTGAAGATGGTGAGCTGAGAGCAGAGCTGGGACTAGAAGTGAGAAAGTGATGGAGAAAGTGGTAGCAGTGGTATTGATAATTGCAAAAGTGTTGTTAGGGCTTAGAAGTCATGAGGGTGATACCATATGACCTTAACATCTTCAAAAATGTATATTTGGTTGGAAAAAAATGAAGTGCAGTAAATTTTCTTGCAAAGAGATTTATCAAGCTAAACACTTTGCAGATGCTCTTTAAGCTTTTTCTTAATTACTGATATTAGCATCATGCTGAGCCAAGAAGCACCACTCCTGTCAATTTCAACACAGTGCACAAGTTCTTTTAATAAATATTATTCAACCCCAATTATTGGAAACTTTTGGATTGAACCTGGCTTTGCCTATGGAACACTGTACACTTGAAATTTGATTTTTATCTTGAAAGTAATGCTATTTATTCAGGGATTACCTTTTATCTCTGTTTGCGAAACAGCTGGAAGTGTAGCTACTGAGATTTGATATTTGTCTTCCTGTACTTGACTGCCAAGCAAAATAATTTTATTTGTAATCAACAGAATGTACCTTCACAAATTAGCATAAACATATACCATTGAAAGACTGAATCTACAAGCCTGACCTTCTGGTAGATATAGGATCTTCTATTTTTTGAGACAAGGATTTTCTTTGCCTTTCTGACTGTATATTTGAAATTAAACAAAAATGCCCAGAGTAATATTTTCCTTTTTTTCATTGTTTAAAGTAAGACTTCTGCCTTTTTCCTGGCAACAGATGACTTATTCTTCCAGCTATGAAAACCACATTTGATTCTAAAGACCAGCATGAAGTGTGCTCAACAAACTTGTGCTGCTTAAACAACTGAAATATGTTTTCCTATTTGATATAGTTAAGAATACCAGGTACAGAGAAATGTGCGTTTAATTACCATGATTTATATTTATTGAAATTTGTTATGCAGCTGGAACTTTTCATGTATGATCTCATGACATGTTCGCTCCATTTTACAGATGAAAAGAATGAGGCTTAGGAAGTCACACTAGTACATGGCTCAGGCAGGATTTGGATTCACCTGCCTACTGGGACCTACAGTCTTAGTTAACCGTGATGGTCAGGTTTCTGTCAATGTGGAATTTAAGTCAACTTTTCTTTTTTTACTTGGAAAACCAAATAGATGTATTCTTTTCGAAACTTGTTCAGTTTATTAAAGAAGAATAAGGATTGTCTTCTAAGAGGAATGGAAACCATATGGAAAGTATCCATTTTCTCTTGACTTAGAACATATTTATTTGAATAAAGAGACTGAACTTGGGGTTAGAAGTCCCAGATGCTAGTTAGTGTTCTGCAGTTTATCAGCCATGTCATCATGACTTAACCTCTTAATCCACAGAGGCTTGAAGGTTTGGAAGTTCATTTTCCTCATCTGCCAGATAGAGAACAAATCTTCCATACCCATTTTTAGTAACAACTCTGTAAAGATTAAGCACTCTAACTAACCCTTTACTGAACTACTGAAGTGTCTATTAGTCTCTCTTCATCTGATCTCCTTGCAGTTATTCTCCATACTTTTGCCATCATACTTTTTCTAAAGTGCAGCGTTAACCATGGTGCTTGTCTGCTCAAAAACCTTCTTTATCTAACCAGTTACCCATAAGGTAAAGTCATTTTGCTTACTCTGATATTTAAGGTTCTTCTCCGTCTGGTCTCAAACCAGCCTTTCAATCATATCTCTTAATATTCCCCTTTAATTAGCATGTATGCTGGGTTAAACAGTATTAGTTGTCCCATTATTCCTTGCCTTCATGCTTTGGCTTGCTTGTCAGTTATTTGTATTTTGAGCACTGCTATGGACTGAACTTTTTCCCCTCAAAATTTCTATGTTGAAATTCTAACCTCTAATGTGACTGTAATTGGAGCTAAAACCTGTAAGAAGGAAATTAAAATCAAATAAAGTCATATGGGTGGGGCTCTAATTTGAAAGAACTGGTGCCCTTAATAGAAGTGGAAGAGAGACTGCTCTCTCTCTTCACATGCACCTACTGAGGAAAGACCACATGAGGATGCAGCAAGAAGACTGCTGCCTGCAAGCCAGGAAGAGAGCCCTCACCAGAACCTAACCCTGCTGGCTCCCTGATCTTGAACTTCTAGCCTCCAGAAAGGTGGGGAAATAAATTTGTATTGTTTAAGTCACCCAGTCTATGGTATTTTGTTATGACAGCCCAAACAGACTAAGGCAAGTACCTACCATACGTAGTTAAAAATTCCGGTCTAAAGGGAGCACAGATTTCTTCATTTTTGATTCTGTGATCTGGATCCCTGACTAGTGAGCTTTCCCTCAATCCCAGTGTCACCTGGCTTTGGCTAATGCCCTCCATTGCCCTGGGAATTTCTAGATTTCTCATATGACTCAGAACAAGGCTCATTTAGGGTCAGTGTTTCCAGAATGATGGGAAGTTTACCTGTGAAGATGTTCCTTGCTGAAGGTTTGAGTAGATGACTCCAAACTGTACAAGACCAATTTTTTCTGCTCCAAGTATGAAGATTAATAGCTGAAATAATTATCAAAATGATTGGCATCTTCTGTTATTTCAGCAAGCATCTAAGACTGAGGGCATCTGTTGAAAGAGGATGAAAGAAGAAATACTATATTATAGAGTAAATTATTTTTGGAAAAAACAAGAAAAATGAAGTTAACTATATTTGAAATATAATTTTAAGCAAATTACTTTCATTTTTTTAGAAAAATGATGTATTTTTTCACCTATCCTAGTTTTATATTTCCATTTTATTTGACAGAGCATTGACTCTCCTCTGGAATCATGGTGGAAAATTAATCTTAATTTTAAATTGCAATATATTAGTGTTGGGGTGGGAAAATTGCCTCTGATACGGTTGTTACTAAGACTGCTGTTTAAACTCTATACAATAAAACACCATTAGTGATATCTTCATCCTTGGGAGATCAGCTGAATTGTTTCTCATACCTCAGTGGGTATGTTCCATTCAGGTCATGGAAAATTATGAGATTGTCCTGCACTTCCTGTGCATTTCTCTCTTTGTTTTCAAGTCCTTTACAAACACATGAGTCATAGTAAGAATAGCAACAGCAGATGCTCAGAAGGTTTGGCAGAGCAGGGGTCATGCAACATTTTAAAGATTGGGTTGCATTTCTTTAAACATGTTAATGGTGTTCCATCAGAGTTCAGGGGACAGAATGTCCTCACTGTGTGACCCAGCGACTAGAGCTTGGTGTTATCTGATATTAAAGTGTATATTTATTGATGACTTACAATAGTATTAAGCACTCTATTTTTTATACTTATAATTTATTGCACACTACTATGTTCTAGAGCGTTTTCTAATTTTATAGTAATTCTTCCAGGTAAATATAATTATTCTCAAAGTACAGATGAGAAAACTAAGGATTGGAGAGAGAGAACTCGTCTCCAAAGAGAGGTTGCCAAAGTCTTAGAGTTAGTAGTTGGAAGAGACAGGATTTAAATCTAGCTCATGCCCCTTTCATTTCACCACATGGCTCCCTGACTTGGATCTAATTATTACCAAGTTACTTTTTGAATATGATTTGGGTTTTCATGTTGCTTTACAGCAGGTGCTCAAGAATCAAAACCCTCTAATGGATTCTATCTTTGCAAATTATGGCAGTGTTCTTTACACAAGTGCCTTTTTTATACTCCTGTGTTTGATTAGCATGGTCTAGTCTCCAGGCTACCAACCTAATCTTAGCATTTGACAAATGCATTTGGTGGCATAAAAAACAGATGACCAGACTCAGGAACATGGAGACTTCCCCTAGTTACTCTCAACATGGGTGGAGCTGTCTCTATTGGCTTTCCCTCAGTAACAGTGTATCTTATAGTCACGCCTTTTCAAATTGCATCAGGACTATACTCAGCAATGGTAAAGCAGTATTGTAATGATCTGCTTGGCTCCCTAAACCTTGGACCCTGGATCCCATCCTGAGACCACCCTATGAGAAAGTCTGCTGGAGGATAAGTCAGCAGAATAGGACCAAGACACTAATACTCACAGCAATGTTAACTGCTACACATGTGTGGTCATTTTATATCTTCTTGTCTGGCTGACCCTCCAGATACATGCAGCTGTGTAAGGGATCATAGAAAAAACCTGAGCAACCACAAAATCATTAAAAATACTAAGTCATTGTTTTTAAGTTGCCAAGTTTTGTGATGGTTTGTTATGCTGCAAAGGCATATGCTGTGTTCTCTAGTTCCAGTAATTCTGAGACTAAGTTTCCTCAGATGAAAATAAATAGTTTGGATTGCATCATTTGCAAGAATGTTTCTATTGTTAATATGCTAGGCATTAAAATAATAGAACAAGCCAAAAAATAGAATGAGTAATCAGAAGCTATAGGAGACAGTATGGTATGTAAAAATGATCATTTGGCTAGAACAGAGACTTCAAGAATGTGATCTAAATCTAGAAAGGTAAAATAGAACAAGACTGAGGAAAGAGTTGTGTGCAAATGTGAATACTCATTTTAGCGACTAACCTATGAAAAGACTGCAATGAAAACAAAAGTAGGAATGAGAAAATGAGGTTTCATTGACATTGATAAGAGTCCAGTGTGGCTGATGAGTTCTGAGGGAGGAGACCAGATTTTTTTTGAAGCATAAAATTTTCTTGGCTTCTTTGATGGTTTAGGGTAGAGCTCAGACTGCACACTAGTGAATTCTGGGACACTTGAAGTTGTAGAGGCCAAAAAACTCCACCAAATCCCCCAAAGTGAAGTTTGGCCAAACAATCAGTAAGACCAGCTGTTTTGTCCCATGGGTATGTTAGCCACCATATAGACACCATCTGTGTATAATGAAGTAGCACTCTAGTAAGGATTTTTAACTGCATTATTATTCTGAATATTGTCTGGACTTGGTTGCAATAACGATTTTTCACTTTTTCACAGAGCCATGGGAAATACATGCTTAGAGATATAATAGCTCATAAGGCAGATCCAAGCGATAAAGTAAAAATCAGTTATGAATAAAGTTTGCATTACATTTTGAGTAGTACAATACTCATCATTTTATAAAAGGAAAGCCTTAGAGATTTCAAAGACTAGATACTGAGAAGGAACTTTTCTCATATGCCTCTACTAGCTTCCCAGTTTATATCTGCTTTCTTTTCCTTTGGAGGTGGAATACTAATCTTATTGGTCACATTTTATGACCCTGCTGAGACCATATTTATTGGGTCCAATGGATTTCTCTACATTAAAAAGATCATTTACGTAGCTGTGACTCTCTCCTGTCTTCATATTTTATGCAACAGTCATTGCAGTATGGCAAGGCCACCCAATATTCATTTTTTTCCCTCCCACCTGTGTGTACCTGGAGCACTGATCTCTTTAATTTCCTTTTCTTTTTTTCCCTAAATGGGAGGCTGGAGGTGGGATTCAACTTCAGAGACTCCCTGACAGCCCCTGTACCCAAGCCAAGGGGTTTATGCTCAGTTTACCAGTGAGTTTTATATTGGGGGTTAGGGCCTAAGCCCAGTTAATAAAGAAGTATGAACTTGCTTTCTTTTGCCACTGAGCAAAAGTTATGTGTGCTTGAGTACAAATAAGCTTCAAAACCTAGCAAAAAGGTGGTTAAAAGTAGATATTCTTAGTATCTTGTTGTCTAATGGTACCTAAATCTCTCCTGGTAGATATCAACTGTAATGGAGGTTCTACTTTCACACTTACTGAATGAATCCAAACCTTTAAGGTTAGGAAATCTTAGATATGAAGTTTTAACTCAAGAATTAAGTCATCCTAATGCACAGATGCATCATCTTTTAATAAGATCAGTTGTAATGATGGTTCCTGTCCACTAAGAATAGCTCAAGTCACAGTTGGCCATGACAGGAGAGGAGACCAAAGCACACATAGTAAATATTGCATGGAGACTGATGAATGATTTACTTTTCATTGTATCATCATTTAGGATGCTTTCTATTGCAAGTAATTGAGAATCCCAACTCAAATGACTTAAGCAGTAATGGCCATTTATATCTCATATGAAAGAACTTTAGAATTAGGCGAGGTCCAGGGTTGGCTAATTCAGTGGTACAATAACATCATTAAGAACCCAGAGTCTTTTCATTTTTCTTTCTTTCTTTTTTGAGTCAGAGTCTTGCTCTGTCACCCAGGCTGGAGTGCAATGGCGTGGTCTCAACTCACTACAACCTCTGCCTCCCAGGTTCAGGCAATTCTCCTGTCTCAGCCTTCCGAGTAGCTGGGACTACAGGTGTGTGCCACCACAATGGCTAATTTTTGTATTTTTAGTAGAAACGGGGTTTCACCATGTTGGCCAGGCTGATCTCGAACTCCTGACCTTGTGATCCACCTGTCTCGGCCTCCTAAAGTGCTGAGATTACAGGCATGAGCCACTACGCCCAGCCTTTATTTTCTGTTCTGCCATTCACTGTGTATATTGACTTTCATTGTCAGGCTTGCCTCTGAATGTGTGCCAGCTTTCTGCAGCAGCTCCAAACAGAGACCAGTGTCCAAAGCCAGAAGAGAAAGCAGCCTTTCCTCATGGTTGTTTTGAAGAATAAGGGAAAAATTTTCTGGAAGTGTCTCTGCAGACCTTGTTTTCTGCTTCATGCCCAAGATTATGTTGAATGCTGTCTTCTAAACCACTTACTGGTAATAGAACTAACACAATTAGCTGAGATTATTCAAGCGTCATCCACTGAACACTGGGTGTGGCCACCTCTCCTGAAGTACTTGGCTGCCTGAAAGCCAACCTTAACTGAGTCTCTGGAAAGCAAGGGAGAAAGGAAGGAAAGGAAACCAAGGGTGTCTGCTGCAAATGGCTTCTGGAGAATCTTTTCATCTGCTTAATTGCATAGCATCTGTGTTGTCCAGTCTTCCACATGTGCCAAATTGGAGGCAGGATTTGTTTTCCATCAGTGGTCACTTCCACCAAAGCTGGAGTTTTCTATGTTTCTGTTCTACATCCCCAGGTCACATGAATTCCATGTTTCTGTTCTACATACACAAGTCATAGGAATTTTTGTTTCACAGACAAATAAACAAACAAACAAACACTCTTCCCCCAACTCAAATTCCAATGATGTGTGTGTCACTCACTCAGTTAAATTTGGCAGGGTTAACCCTAGCCCAGTTGTGACATAAGTCCCTGCTCTTTCTCTAACTTGGAAGCATCCTGTATTTGTTTCCTATTGCTGCTGTAGCAAATGACCAAAAATAGTGACTTAAAACCATACATATTTATTATCATGCAGTTGCAGAAGTCAGAAGTCTTGAGATGAGTTTCACTGGGCTAAAATCAAGGTATTGGCAGGACTGCATTCCTTCTGGAGGCTCAAAAGAAATTGGTTTCCTTGTCTATTCCAGCTTCTAGAGACTGTATTCCTTGGCTGGTGGCCATCTTCAAAGCTAGCAACATCAGACAGTCTTTTTTATGCTGCCATCTCTCTGGTACTCTTCTGCTTCCTTCTCCCACTGAGAACCCTTGTGATTCCACGGCACTCACTTGGATGATATAGGATGGTCTGGCATCTAAGGTCAGCTGATTAGCAACCTTAATTCAGCCTACAACCTTCATTCTCCTTTGCCACAAAACCTAACATTTTCACCCATTGGATACTAAGGGCATTTAGGGGGATTAGATGCTAAGGGTTCTGGGCGATTAGATTCAGCCTAGTACCATTTTCACCCATTGGATGCTAAGGGCTTTTACGGCCATGTCTGTGGACTGAGAACAACCTCTGGATTTGAATCTTAGCTTCTGTAGTTACCTTTCTAATTACGTGGTACAGCTATGTATATCTTTACAAGTTAAATGACTTTTCTAAGATTTTGTTTTCTCATATATAAAACTGAACTAGTAATATTTGTCTCAAAGGTGGTTGTAATGTGGAAAATGCCTAGTATAATGCCTAGCTCAGAATATACAGTCAATAAGATAGCATGACTGCCACTTCTTTCCTCTCTGAAAGCAGATGAGTATTATATAATGACTGCTTCTATTACTAGACATAGATTCCAATGCTAGCCTTTCTTTTTTTTTTTTTTTTTTTTTTGAGACAGTCTCTCTCTATTGCCAGCGAGTGCAGTGGCACAATCCCAGCTCACTGCAACTTCCGTTTTCTGGTTTCAAGCAATTCTCATGGCCTCAGCCTCTCCAGTAGCTGGGGCTACAGGCATGCACCACCACACTCGGACTAGCCTTCCTTTTAAAAAAAAATTCAGCTTTTATTTTAGATTCAGGGGTTACACATGCAGGTTTGTTACGTGGGTATATTGTGTGCTGTTGAGACTTGGGGTATGAATGATTCCATTGCTCAGGGTGAGCAGAGTATCTGACAGGTAGTTTTTCAGCCCTTTCCCCTCTCCTTCCATCCCCCGTCTAGTCATCCCCAGTTCTATTGTTCTCATCTTTATGTCAAATGTGTACCCAACGTTTAGCTCCCACTTGGTGAGAACATGTGGTATTTGCTTTTCTGTTCCTACATTAATTTCTGTAGGATAATGGCCTTTAGCTGCATCCATGTTCCTGTAAAGAACCTGATTTAATTCTTTTTTTGAGATGGAGTTTCACTGTTGTTGCCCAGGCAGGCGTGCAATAGTGCAATCTCGGCTCACCACAACCTCCGCCTCCTGGGTTCAAGCGATTCTGCTGCCTCAGCCTCCTGAGTAGCTGGGCTTACAAGCATGCGCCATCACACCTGGCTAATTTTGTATTTTTAGTCGAGATGGGGTTTCTCCATGTTGGCCTGGCTGGTCTCGAGCTCCCGACCTCAGGTGATCCACCTGCTTCTGCCTTCCAAAGTACTGGGATTACAGGCATGAACCACTGCACCCAGCCTGATTTAATTCTCTTTAAGGGCTGAATAGTATTCCGTGGTGTATTTGCACCACATTTTCTTTATCCAGTCCACCATTGATAGGTACCTAGGTTGATTCCATGTCTTTCTTATTGTGAATAGTGTTCCAACGAACATACAAATGCATGTTTCTTTTTTTAGAATGACATAATTTTTTGGGGGTATATGCTCAGTAATGAGATTGCAGGGTTGAATAGTGGTTCTGCTTTTAATTCTTTGAGAAATCTCCAGCTGCTTTCTTTTTTTTTTTTTTTTTTTTTTTTTTTTTTTTTTTTTTTTTTTTTTTTTTTTTTTTTTTTTTTTTTTTTTTTTTTTTTTTTTTTTTTTTTTTTTTTTTTTTTTTTTTTTTTTTTTTTTTTTTTTTTTTTGTTTCCAGCTGCTTTCTACAGTGGCTTAACTAATTCATATTCTCACCAATAGTGCATAAGCATTCCCTCTTTCTGCAGCCTCTCCAGAATCTGTTATTTTGTGGCTTTTTAACAAAGCCATTCTGACTTGTGTGAAATGGTATCTCATTATGGATTGATTTGAATTTCTCTGATGATCAGTGATGACAAATTTTTTTTTTTTTTTTTTTTTTTAAAGACGGGGTTTCACCATGTTGGTCAGGCTGGTGTTGAACTCCCGACCTCAGGTGATCCGCCCGCCTTGGCCTCCAAAGTGCTTGGATTACAGGCGTGAGCCACCACGCCTGGCCAACAAAATATTTTTTATATGTTTGCTGGTCATTTATATGTCCTTCTGAGAAGTGTCTGTTTATAGTCTCTACTCCCTTTTTAATGGGGTTATTTATTATTATTATTTTATTCATTTCTCTTTAAAGTGTGAACAGCTGAAAGGGTTATTTGCTTTTTGCTTGTTAAATTAAGTTCCTTACAGATTCTAGATATTAGACTTTTGTCAGATGCATACTTTGTGAATATTTGCTCCCATTGTGTAGGTTGTCTATTTATTTTGTAGATAGTCCCTTTTGCTGTGCAGAAGCTCTTTAGTTTGATTAGATCCTACTTGTCTGATTTTTTGTTGCAATTGCTTTTGAAATCTAAGTCATAAACTCTTTTCCAAAGCTGATGTCCAGAAAGATATTTCCTAGGTTTTCTTGGATTTTTATAGTTTGAGGTCTTACATTTAAGTCTTTAATTCATCTCAGATTAATTTTTGTACATGGTGAAAGGTAGGGGTCCAGTTTCATTCTTTGTATATGGCTAATCAGTTATTCCAGCACCATTAATTGACAGGGAGTCCTTTCTTGTTACTTGTTTTTGTTGACTTTGTTGAAGATTTAATTGTTGTAGGTTTGCAGCTTTATTTTTGGGTTCTCTGTTCTGTTCTATTGGTCTGTGTCTGTTTTCGTACAGGTTACCTACCATGCTGTAGCCTTATAGTATAGTTGCAAGTCAGGTAATGTGAGGCCTCTGGCTTTATTCTTTTTGCTTAGGATTGCTTTGGCTATTTGGTCTCTTTTTGTTGGTTCCATATACATTTTAGGATGTTGTTTTCTAATTCTGTGATAAATGGCGCTGGTAGTTTGATAGGAATTTCATTGAATATGCAGATTGCTTTGGGCAGTATGACCATTTTAACTATATTGAGTCTTCCAGTTCATGAGCATGGAATATTTTTCCATTTGCTTGTCTCATCTCTGATTTCTTCAAGCGGTGCTTTGTAGTTCTTTTGTTTTTTATTTTTATTTTTTATTGTTTGCCTTGTAGTTCTTGTAGAGATCATTCACCTTCTTGGTTAGATGCATTCCTAGGTATTTTATTTTTTTTGTGTGTGATTATTGTAAACGAGATTGCATTCTTGATTTGGCTCTCAGCTTGAATGTTATTGGTATATAGAAATACTAATTTTTGTATACTGATTTTGTATTCTGAAACTTTACTGAAGTCGTTTATAAGTTCTGAGAGCCTTTGGGCAGGGACTATGGGTTTTTTTACATACAGAACCATATTACCAGCAAAAAGAGATAATTTGATTTCTTCTTTTCATATTTGGATGCCCTTTATTTCCTTCTCTTGCCTGATTGCTTTTGGCTAGAACTTTCAGTACTATCTTGAATAGGAGTAGAGAGACAGACCATCCTCATCTTGTTGCTGTTCTTAAGGGGAGTGCTTCCAGCTTTTGCGCATTCAGTGTGATGTTGACTGTTAATTTGTCATAGATGGCTCTTATTATTTGAGGTACAGTCCCTTTGATGCTTAGTTTGTTGAGGGTATTTACCGTAAAGGAAGATTGGATTTTATTGAAAGCCTTTTCTGCATCGACTGAGATGATCATATGATTTTCATTTTTAATTCTGTTTATGTGGTGAATTACATTTATTGATTTGTATGTTGAACCAACTTTGAATCCCAGGGATGAAGCCTACTTGATTGTGGTAAATAAACTTTTTGTTGTGCTCCTGAATGCAGTTTGCTATTATTTTGTTGAGAATTTTTGCATCTATATTCATCAGAGATACTGGCCTATAGTTGTCTTTTTTGGTTGTATCTTTACCAGATTTTGGTATTAGGGTGATGCTGGCTCCATAGAACGAGTTAGGGAGGTGACTCAACTCTTTGATTTTTTGAAATAGTTTCAGTAGAATTGTTACCAGCTCTTTGTACATCTGGTAGAATTCATTGTGAATCCATCTGGTCCAGGGCTTCTTTCAATTGGTAGGTTTTTTTTACTATTGATTCAATTTTAGAACTTGTTATTGATTTGCTCAGGGTTTAAATTTCATTCTGATTTAATCTTGGGAGGTTGTTTGTTTCCTGGAATTTTTTTATTTCCTCTAGATTTTCTAGTTTTTGTGCATAGAAGTATTCATAATATAAGTCTCTGCAGATCTTTTGTTTTTCTTGGGTTTGGTTATAATGCCACCTTTGTCATTTTTGGTTATGCTTATTTGGATCTTCTATCTTTTTTTCTTTGTTAATCTAGCTAGCATTCTATTGATCTTGCTTATCCTTTCTTTCCTTTTTTTTTTTTTTTAGCTGCTGTTATCTTGTGTTCTCAGACTCAGTACAATATAACTAAAAGTAAGGATATGAACATATGAACAGTTGCTAAAGACACGTTAATATTTTATTTGAAATAACCAAATGCTTATTGTATTCTTTTTTTAAATTATTATACTTTAAGTTCTGCGGCACATGTTCAGATCGTGCAGGTTTGTTACATAGATATACATGTGCCCTGGTGGTTTGCTGCATCCATCACCCCATCATCTACATTAGGTATTTCTCCTACTGTTATCGCTCCCCAATTCCCCCATTCCCTGCTATCCCTCCTCTAACCACCCCCATCCCCTGACAGGCCATGGTGTGTGTTGTTCCCTTTCCTGTGTCTGTGTGTTCTCGTTGTTCAACACCCACTTATGAGTGAGAATATGCGGTGTTTGATTTTCTGTTCTTGTGTCAGTTTGCTGAGAATGATGGTTTCCAGCTTCATCTGTGTCCTGCAAAGGACATGAATCATCTTTTTTTATGGCTGCATAGTATGCCATGGTGTATATGTGCCACATTTTCTTTATCTAGCCTATCATTGATGGGCATTTGGGTTGGTTCCAAGTGTTTGCTATCTTGAACAGTACTGCAATAAACATATGTATGAATGTGTATTCATAGTAGAATGTTTTATAATCCTTTGGGTATATACCCAGTAATGGGATTGCTGGGTCAAATGGAATTTCTATTTCTAGATCCTTGAGAAATTGCCACACTGTCTTCCACAGTGGTTGAACTAATTTACACTCCCACCAACAGTGTAAAACGTTCCTATTTCTCCACATCCTCTCCAGCATGTATTGTCTCCTGATTTTTAAATGATCACTATTCTAACTGGTGAGAGATGGTATCTCAATGTGGTTTTGATTTGCATTTCTCTAATGACCAGTGATGATGAGCTTTTTTTCATTTGTTTGTTGGCTGCATAAATGTCTTCTTCTGAAAAGTGTCTGTTCATATCCTTCGCCCAATTTTTGATGGAATTATTTGTTTTTTTCTTGTAAATTTATTTAACTTCTTTGTAGATTCTGGTTATTAGCCCTTTGTCAGATGGCTAGATTGTAAACATTTTTCCCCATTCTGTTGGTTGCTGGTTCACTCTAATGATAGTTTCTTTGGCTGTGCAGAAGCTCTTAAGTTTAATTAGAGCCAATTTGTCAGTTTTGGCTTTTGTTGCCGTTGCTTTTGGTGTTTTAGTCATGAAGTCTTTTCCTATGCCTACATCCTGAAAGGACTTGCCTAGGTTTTCTTTATATGGTCTGTGGGCTATGGACTTAAGTGTGGTTTTGTAGTAGCAGGTACTGTTCTTTCATTTTCATGTTTAGAGCTGGTTTAGTTGTAACAAATTCCCTTAGCACTTACTTGTCTGGAAAAGGTTTTATTTCTCCTTCACTTATGGAGCTTAGTTTGGTGGGATATGACATTGTAGGGTGGAATTTTCTTTTTTAAAGAATGTTGAAAATAGGACCCCAATCTCTTCTAGCTTGTAGAATTTCTGCTTTTAGCCAGATGGAGTTCCCTTTATAAGTGATCTGACCCTTTTCTCTATCTGTCTTTAAGATTTTTTTTTTTTTTCCTTTAGTGTTGATTTTGAACATTCTGGTGACTATATTCCTTGGTGATGTTTGTTTTGCATAGAATCTTGCAGGAGTTCTCTAGATTTCTTGTATTTGGAATTCTCTCTCTCAAATACATTTTCCACATTGTTTACTCTGTCTCCTTCATAGATTTGGTTGTTTTACAGGATTCTACATTTCTCCAATACTTTGTTTATTCTTTAAGATTCTTTTTTTTTTTTTTTAATTTATATCTGACTGGGTTTATTATGAAGACCCATTTTCAAGCTCTGGAATTCTTTCTTCTACTTGCCTCAGTCTATTGATAAGGCTTTTCATTGTATTGTGAAATTCCTTAAGTCAGTTTTTCAATTCCAGAAGCTCTGATTAATTTCTTTTAAAGATGTTTATTGCTTTCTTTATTTTCTGGGTTGCTTTAGATGTTGCTTTGTGTTTATTTTCAACCCTATCTTGTATCTTTTTGAGATTCCTTGCAACCTCTGCTTTGAATTTATCTGTCTTTTATGAGTTTCTCTTTTAGTTGGGGAGTGTAGCTAGAGAGCTAGTGTCATCCTTTGATTGTTTCACAACATTCGTCTTTTTCATGGTGCCAGAAGTTACTGTTGTTGGCCATATCTATAATGCAGGATCTTTCACAAATATAATTGAATTTTAACATTGAGCAAAACATTACATTAAAGATTTAACTAGAAAACTTTAGGCATATTCCAGCAGGTAGAGGTGGTATTCTGAGAGGACTCTAGACCTTGGAAGTGTTTCTGAATTATAACATATATGAGGCTAAAAAGAGCTTAGGTAAGGAGGAGATAGAAAACCCATGGTTAAAATGAGTTACTTAGATCATCTATGTATTTTTTTCTGTTACTTTTGTCCCCATTAACATGGAAAATGGGAAGTTGGTAGTAAAATATCAAGTATTAAATTACAGAGATTTAGGAGGTCATTTAGGCGACCTCTGTTGATACTTCCTTATTACATGATAAAAATACATTAATATCTCAGCATGTTTTTCACTCTGTCCAAAGTACTATTACCTTGATGGTGCCTTATGTATCTTTCCATGAGTGATATTCTCACATGAATCAAGAGAATGAAAGTATATGGGAAGACACTGAGTTTCATAATTCAATCCATTTTATTCCTCCTTTGCTGGTAGGTAGGCCTTTTTTTTTTTTTAAATTATTCCAAACTGTTCTCCACTCAAATAATAACTCTACTTTCAATATGTAAATATACACTAATAAGACTTTAAAATTATTTCAGCTTGTCAGGAATATTAAATGCAAAGGAGCAAACTGCAACATACCAGATAATATACAGTAGACATTTTCTCAGGGAAATTATTTTTCAACTACATTTGCTGCTAAAGAGGAGAAATTTAATCCACACATGCTATTGGCTATGTTTTTTTTTTTTCTTACATGAAATGGGAGGCAAAATTGTGACTACAGAAGGCTGTACTAACTGAATTCCCAAGTTTGTAGATTCAGAAGGGATTCTTACTATTCAGTTATGCCTGGCTGAAGACAGAGCATTTTCTTCTATGATGTATATGTCACTTTTCATCAATTCTGAGAGGCCTGTTCCTTTAGAAACCAGGGTAAACAGAGTAGTGTATTGGATTAGATCGCTACTGTGAATAAATTTATTTTCTAGCAAGTGTAAAAAATGAGCAAGGCCAAAACCCCCCAGAGCAGAAAATGTCACAGTGATTGCTAATACATTACTGCACAGAGAAAGGCCTAATAAAACCCCTATTAGGATGTCATACCTGCTTATGACTGAATTCTCCAGAAAGTTTATTTGATATGTCTAAGCCAATTATCAAAGTCTTAGTGATAAGAAGCAGCTCGCTGGGCCTGAATTTGTCAGAATAGAATGACTAAATTGTGGGAATTCATGGGCCTCTGCTTTGAATAATTAACTTGGCTCTTTGTAGAATGCATATACTTTGAAAACTAATTTTCTCTTTGCGCAAAGCATTTTGCCCTTGTGCTGCCTTTGAAAAGTAAACTGTTTAGCTGTAAGTTTATTCCCTTTTTTATTATACTGGTTTGCGCTTCCTTCCCTGTCTTTCAGCCCCACCCTTAGCCCTGCTCTTTGTCTTGGTGGCATCATTCTGACTAGGCTGATGTAGCACTCAACCAGAAATATGATATGCAGTGATGACATTTCCTTTAAATGGAATTTAAGCATTTGCTCTGCAATGATATTATAATGTCTTGTCGATTTTTTGCATTTTGTTATGACTAAAACACCCAGTTTATTTTGAAAGAATTTGAAGATTTTTTTTTTCCCTAGGAGAGAAGCAGATGTATTGGTTGCATAAATAATTTGGTAGATAAAAGCCAGAATTGATCTTAATCTATCTGGAATTACAAAGTTAACAATTTGGAACAGATTGGTAGCCAGTTTGTGCAAGCAACCAGGCAAATCAAAGGGTATTTTCTACCACATAAGTTTCCCCACCTAAGGGGGCCAAAGAAAGTCCTTGCTCTGGGATGAGGAGACAAGTATCTCTCAGTCTGTGGGCTGAGATATGCCAACATACGTGTTAGCATGTGGAGCGGCCTTGTGTTCTTCTTCTAGCTGCAGGGTAAAGCTCATAGTTAGTTTCATCAGTGTTGTGCACTGTTATCATCTCGTCCAGACTTCACTTCCCTGACAAAACTATGCTTTGTCCCTTTGGAGACCTATTAGCTGGCTATAAATAGAAAAGAATCACTGGAAAGCATGGATAAAACCTGGCAGGGAGATGGGTGTTTTGGCTTGCTCCATGATCTAGGACTTGACCTTTCTTCTTTCTGCACCTTTGTTAGGAGACTGCAATTAACATCTGGTGGCTACACACCTGGCAAAAGGGTTATGAACATTAATAAGAATTTAAAGTGTATTGGAAGAAATACAGTCTAGTGTTAGTTTCCAGTTACATTCATAGGTGACTATTTTTATTCAGTATAAAAGATCTCTTCCAACTCTGATTCTAAGAAACCTGGTTAAGATTAACTGCTTTCTTTTAGAAAAGAAATGAGTTATTCTGGATCATGTCCTGTACTTTGGCTTATGCAGAGAGCTTCCAATAAAGTCCCATAGAAAGAATTAAAAGTTGACTTAAACTGCAAAATCGAGGGTTCTGTGTATGGTTGCTTTAGTTTCACAGTCACACAAATAATCAATACAACCTATGAAAACGGCTTAGCAGAATGGAGTTTGTAATGAGGTGAATCGCTGAGGTCTGTGGAGATGGATTCTCAAGACTCATAACATTTACCTAAATGGAATACAAGTGTATGTGGGAAAAAGCATGTCCCATCAACATTCCTTCCCTGCTCTTCTAGGTCTGTTTCAAAATGTCCTATCTAAACTTTGAAAGTTTTCTGGTGGAAATACCTTCCGCTCCAGTTTTCTTCCCTCTGTGTACACTCTTTACTGTCACCCATGGATGATTAAATAGCTACCATAGGAAAGAAGAAAGGCAAAGGGCAAAGTTCCCTGGATTCTTAACCGCTGATAACTGTACCGACTTGTATGATCCTCCAGGGTGATTCTCAGAGAGAGTAAAAATAAAAGCAAATGCTTGAGAATAAAATTATTCCTTCTCATTTAAAAATATGCTTTTCGGAGGAGGTTGATGATGATCATAAAAAGCAAATAAATGATGATAAGATGTCACAACTCCAAAAATGATTAAGAATCACTGCTGCAAGAACTTACATTCTAAAGAAAGCAACCCACATCTGTACAAGTGTCTCTTATACATATGCTAATCAGCTCCACTGATAATTTTAGCTTTTGGTTTGTTTTCTTCCTGTCATTATTTTATGTTCTTATTTGCTAGACTTCATATGCACATCCGGGGGGAACACAATTGCTTATCATTCAAGTTTGGGAGTATGGTGGGAATATGCAATAGTCCTTTACACTAGATATTTTCCTTCACGAGGCAGAATTTGGTGAGCTCTTTTGAATAATGAGAAGGGTTTTGGGTGAATGGAAGAAATCAGGGAATAAGTACAGTGTGGATTTATGTCTTTAGTCATATTAAAATATTTAAATATTTCTGGTCATAATGACCTACTGATTCCCTCATCTATTCTCTAAATGGATAGTATTAAAATGAAATACTTGAAGTGTGGCATTGCAGCAGATTCATGAACCATTTATTCTTGCTCTCTTTTTACACCTGAAGATAGAGAAACACCTCTCTTCAACTGTAGCCTCTAACGAGGCTTCTTAGGCCTTGCATGAAGCAGCTCTCAGAGGCAGATAAAGACTGCACCGAACATAGAGACCCCTCAACAAAATCCTTTTCAGAATATAGCCTTCTGAATGGTTTTCGGGCACACGAATCCACGTGCACAGTCCTGCCCTTCACGTAGCACAGCCTGAGCCGTGCTTCTGTCGGTCAGAGAGCTCTTGTTCCTAGGCCTTTCCTCCCAGGAAAGCCAAGCCCATCCCCCTGGGTTTTGCGACCTTTGCTTTATTACCTCCCTTAGGCACCCAGCGTCATATTTAATTCATCTTTCTGATTTGGTCTCTCCATCTTTCTCCGCTCTTTCCATCTTTCTGATTTGCTCCCTACTTCCTTCAGGATTTTATACCCTCCTCCAGCTTCCTACCCCCACTCTCCTCCTGCCCTTCATTTCATGGTTCTTACTCCCATTGGCAGAAACTAGCTGAAAGCCAGAGGGCAAGGGCGCCCCCCTCCATTTGGATTCGTCTCCCAGGTAACTGAGCAGGCTGGAAAAAGGGTGGACGGTGAGCCTGGGGAAGTAAGCAGAGGACAACTAGCATACCCGGCACACAGAAACTATTATTTTTTGAACTATTTGTCTACTCTTGCTTTCGTGTGCAGATTTCTAAGCACATTTATTTTTCTACTTTTTTTTTAGTTAATGTTTCTCAAAAGACCAGAGTGCTCTGAGTATGTAATAAATGTTGATTATTATCTTAAGACATTCAAGTATCTAGGCCTTGACTCTACTCTAAAAACGCAAGTTTTATGCTTCCTCATCTATACTCAGTGACTTCTCTTCTGGAGGGTCAGTGTTACAGCATCCTGCTAAAGTAGCTGTCTCAGTGAAAAATCACTTTAGGGCAGGTTGCTGTTGCTTTATAAGACCCTCCTAGGGTTTGGCAAAGTGGAATTTACTAGGAAAAGGAGAGCATTCTCAGTGATCCTCAGAGAGAAGGGTTATGGCTTCTGTGATGTGTACCTCTCCTGCCTGAGAAATGCTGACTGGAATTCTTTTGATTCTTTTAGTGTCAAGACTTTTCATACATATGTTTAGGTAAATAAGCTTGGCATATTTGACTCCAAACTTCTGTAAAAGTCCAACATTGTCTTTTAATATTTAATTTAATTTTAAAAACTCTGTCTTGATGCACATTATTTTGATTTAATTTTGGTCTAAATTCATGAAAGTATCATTGAGTCAGAATTTTCCATGTAGTGGTTTGTTTAATTGGGCCCACTAAATATGTTTTGTTTGTTTGTTTTGTTTTCCGCAAGTCAAGTGTCAAGACAATTGGAAAATGGGGATAGGCTAATGGCACTACATCTTAAACTAACCAAATCTCATTTCAGTGGCTTAGTTTGTCAAGAGTTGTGGGTGCTTGGGCTGACTGTGAACTCCTGGTTTTTGGAAACAATCTGTCTTATGAATTTTATTTTGAATTTGTTTATAATTGATGCATAATAATTGTAAAGCTTTTGGGGTACAGAGTGATGTTCCAGTATATGCATACATTGTATAATGATCAACTCAGGGTAATCAGCATACTCATCACATCAAACTTTTATCTTCCCTCTGTGGCGATAACTTTAAAGATCTTTTCTTGTAGTCTTGAAATATATAATATATTGTTCTTAGCTATCCTGACCCTTCCTTTGATATCTTATTTCTTTCTACTTTAGAGATAATCATTCGTGAAATCATAACCAGGCCCTGTGTTTTTAAGAAAATTTATATACATTGGTTAGATATTGCTTTTTAAAAAGAACAATTGCCTTTTATGGCAATCCCAAAATTATTAGAATGGAACACTGTTATAACACAAGGATTGGTAAATTGGCATGGTATTTGTGATACATGTTAACCACACTACATATTATATATATAATTCTATTTTGGAAGATATAATTTTAGTTCAGGATCTAGCTGCCTACCTGTCACAGTAAATAACATTGGGCTATTTTTCTGAGACAGAGTTTTGCTCTTGTTGCCCAGCTGGAGTGCAATGGTGCGATCTCAGCTCACCGCAACCTCCACCTCCTGGGTTCAATAGATTCTCCTGCCTCAGCCTCCTAAGTAGCTGGGATTACAGGCATCTGCCACCATGCCTGGCTAATGTTGTATTTTTAGTAGAGATGGGATTTCTCTGTGTTGGCCAGGCTGATCTTGAACTCCTGACCTCAGGTGATCCACCCGCCTCGGCCTCTCAAAGTGCTGGAATTACAGGTGTGAGCCACCACACCTGGCCGAGTTGGGCTATTTAAGCTGGCAGCATTGAGCTTGTGATAGGATATTTTAAGTGGCATCATGGAAAAATTCTTCACACTCTTTAGCAGAACAGATAGGGCTTCAACAGCCTGAGGAAACTACTGAGCATTATGTTACGGACTTGGCTAATTCCTGGAAAGCTCTGAGCCAAAGGCTCTATCTTTCATATAGAAACTGACAGCATGAGCTTTGGGTATTCATCATACTCACAGATTCATCTTGTTTTCTTTTTGCCTCAGTTTCTACATTTATTATTAAATTGTAAATTCAGAGAAGTTTTTGTGAATGGTGAGTCTTGACTAACGGTGTGATCATGCAAAGCTTCTGGTTTCCATTTTGCATCAGACCTCAGAAAATCAAACTTAGATTCTAATCCTTCATGGTAAAGACAAATGATGCAGGATCAGAAAAGAGCTGGTAAGTTCACAGAGTGGATTTTGTGCTCTGTTTAAATTAAATCCAAATCTTCTGTACTTATTAAAAATGAAGGTTTCTTCCCCTTTGGAATAAAATCCAGTCTTAGCTACTCTCTTCTTGAGATCTTAGGAAACCTGGCAAATACTCAACTCATTTGTTTCTTAAAGTGTTTTTGAGTGTGTGTTTAAGAAAATATGATAGTAATTATGTAATTAAAAATTGAATGGCAAAGGATTTAAAAAATATTTATCTTTAGAGATATGTATTTGTCCATGAATCATCAATCCTTAATATTGAATAGTATCTGCTTTCCGACAATTAGATGATAGCTGTAGTGATCTTTATGAAGTCAAATTTACAACTTAAAGGCAGAATAAAAGTCAAATAAATGGAGAGAAGAATATAATGGACTAATAAAAGGTTGTTTAGGTACAGTTAATTTCGATTCAGTGTAAATCAAATGAATGAATGATGCCAGGGGAGTTCTTAAAGAAAATCACAAAATGAAACAGGAAAAAAACATCATTATCTTGAGGGATGATGATTCAAACAAGTGAGAGTGGAAGGTATTCAAATCTAGAAGGCCATTCTCAGCTGCAATGGTGAGGTTAAATCACCACCTCTCTTATTTTCTAATAACCTCTCCAGTATCCAGAAGCTTTTGTAAAGCCAGAATGCTGTTTGTTTATTTAAAGAAGCTCATTATATAAGGATTCTGCACATATCCCTTAGCAAATCCCAGACAATCTTGCTTGGAGCCTTACAGAATTTATTTTCCTCTTTAAATCTGCAAACAGACCTAGTATCAAGTTTCCTCTTTCTTTTTCTTTGGACATTTATTATCAGTTCAAATTATCATACCACATCACACTACTCCAGCTGATTTCTGAGCATGGGATTTCAAATCAAGTAGCATTGCTCAGATATCCTGCTAGCATTTGGGAAGGTCTGGCTGTCACTTTTGCTTGTGCCCTGTGGTTCACATTCCTGTCTGGCATGAGTGAGGTGGGTTGATCTCTTTCTGCTCCTATGATGGAGGAAGTGGAAATGACCAGTAATCTCCAAGTGCTCATTCGTCAGTTCTGACCCATGAAGTTGTAGGATAACTAGGATGGCCAGTGTTTTTTTCTGGTTATACCCCATAGTCACATTACCTTCTTAGTCCTGATAAAAGCAGGTGCTTGGCAAATCTTGTTTGTTTATGTAAATGAATGGCACTGAAACCTTCTCAAGTGTGGCAAATTCTTTACAGTCTTTATTAATGTTATAATTTGATATCTATTTGTATAATTATTTGATTGATGTGTCTAATTCTCAACCTTGGCTACTCTTTGGAGTTACTTGGGGACCTTTGAAAAATATTTTGAGTCTCATACCCGGAGATTTTGATTTAATTGGTCTGGAGGTGGATGTGCATTTGAAGTAGTCAGAGCTCTTTGGGGGATGCCAATATGCAACCAAGGTTAAGAACTGCTGCTGTAGAATATATGCTCCATTAGGTGGTGGACCATATATATCTTCTGTTCATCATTATATTCCAGCACCTAATTTAGTGCCTGGCACCTAGTAGGTGATTAATAAATGATTATTAAGTGAATTAACATAAGTTTAAAAGCATGGCTTCTTCTAACTCTTAAAAATACAGGATGATAAAAAGGGATTAAAGAAATTGGGCCTTTTGAAGATGGCTGTTGTGTCTTACCTGTGATTAAGCTCAGATGGCCATAGCATGGCCTCAAAGGACCCTGCCCTTGAAACATCTAACGATCATCTCGGGTCACAAGCCTTTCGGTCTCTGGGAGTTTTCGAGGCTGCTGCTCACACTGGCCTGGTTTGAGTTGGATAGTCTGATGGTTGAGCACAGAAAATTCTTGGAAAAAGCAGTTTTAAAACCCCAAAGCTCTTTTTTAAAACTCCTAATCAGAAGGAAAAATTTAAAGCTTGGAGATTTTGTATGAGAAGCTGCTTGACTGTTAATTAGGTGAGCATGAGGGGAAAAAAGAAAAAGAAAGTAGTATCCTCAGTCAATAACTGACTGAGAATAACTAAATGAGAAAAACATTTACACCGTAGTAGATCGGCAGGCAATTGAAAAATGTAAAAAATAAGCAGGGGAAAATTCAGGACTAGAGTTCTGTGATTTACCAAGAAATACACATTTTTTTTTTTTTTTAAGAAAAGAAAAAGATGAGGTTTAATTTTTTATAATATCATTTGAAAACGATTGTTTAGGTGAAATATAGTGCATTTGGAAAGATACAGCTTCAGTGGTGAGATTCTGAGCTGCAATGTGGTTCCTGACCCTGCTTCAGTCTCCTGTTTTGCTGGGTGATTTTGGAGTTCTTTGCTTCCTCTTGACAGCTCCTGCCTGCTTGCCTTCATCTGGAAGGTGAAGTCAGCACCTTGCTCCAGTCTTGTAGCCGTCTCTGGTGAAGAGAGGGCAGCAGTGTAGAGAGCTCTGGGACGGAAGACCGCTGCCAGGGGTTACCTGCCACACACTGTGAAAAGCATTTCAACACTAACAATGCCTGTGCCTCTATAGCATGTGAAATAGAGATTGTCACTCAGAGGCTTACTCCCAGCCGGCTGTCTGACCGTCTTCAGCTGCCTCAGAGATGGAAGAGGAACATATAACCAGGCAGTGTTTCCACAGTTTGCTCATGGAATAGCCTCATAAATGAAGTGAAAACCGGTGTGGAGTGATCTCATCCAGTCACCCACAGGCCAGGCAGCGTTGAAACTGTCTGTAGGATAAAAAATTGTTATCTTTTAAAGTATTTCCATGGAGAGAAGCTTCATTCCTTTTTGGTTACTTTGACAATCGATGATGTGTCTTTTAAGCTTATGACATTCTGATTGTGTGACATCTTTGCTTGAAACTCTTCAGTGGTTCCCTTTCAGCTATGGTTAAAGTCCCCAGATGTTGGCAGATATTGAGCATTTTTAACAACCATCATGCCATCAAAATGGGCACTGTTACAGAACCGGAGAGGAGACTGGAGGCTGCAGTTGCAGGCATTACCCTTGGGTCACTGGATTATGAGGAGGTCTGAAAGTCCCACTGGAGGGAACGTGTGTCTGGAGAGGAGGATGGCAACCACAGGGCCCATTCTAATGGACGGGAAAGTATTTTGATTTTGTAACAAAATATTGTAGCTGCCTGGATGTTAACACCTAGCTTATTAGTGTACACAAAAACATCTCCATTGCCTAGCCCCAGCCTATGTCTCTGGCTTATCTCCTGCTTTTCTTCTCTTCCACTCCAATTTCCTGCTTTGTTGAACTCATTGCCAGTTCCCGAATGTGCTAGACAGTTTCCATCTTCCTCCCTTAGACACACTATTCCCTCTGCTTGGAATGCTCTTCACCTCCTTGAATTTCTGAAAACCTCCTGCTCTTCTTTCAAGACTCGATCATCTCCTCCATCACCTCCACGGTCACGGGGTTTACCACTTCCTTCTTTGCATCCTTTTGCTCTTCATGTATGCCTTTATTATAGTAACTATCACGCTGCAGTGTTGTTTATCTGTACGTCTAGCTCTTCACCAGTCTGTGAAGTCCTTTCAGGATATAAATCAGAAGTGTTTTCCACATTTGTATCCCCAACACATAGTAGGTACTTGATAAGTATTCATCCAAAGAGCCAATGAATAAATTCTTCTGTGTAAATGGGGAACAAATGGTCACCATTCTCTTGCAGGCATATTTTATACAGTTGAGATCTTTTCATCTCAGTATTATCTCATGTGGGTTAAACAACATTAACAATTTTAATCTTTTTCCAAAGGACTTTTTGTCCTCTTTCTAGTGAACTTTGCTGTGACTTTCTGGCCTTTATCTATTTTCTCTCCATTATTTAAAAAGCGTAATGGCCAGTACTGGACACTGAACACATTTAAGATGTAAGCTGATGAATAGACACTGGAAGGCTTATTTTAGAGTCCTTGCAAGTCACACTCCTCCCAGGACATTTCACAATGATTTTCCCTTTTTTCCTGATGACTGTGCTTCATTGCTGACTCACACTCGATTCATCTGCTCTGACCCCTGCTAGGATTATTTGTGACTTGGTCCTTGGTTGTCTCTTCCCATCTCTATTTATCCACGCCTGGTTTTGTCCCCAAATACCCCAGCTTGATGTGTCCTTATTTTTTTTCCTGCTTTTGGAGGGGGTGTATCCTGGTTGTCAAGCCTGCTTTGGCTTTTGTTTTTGTCTTTCAGAGTTTCTGCAGTAGTGTCCCTTTTGGTCACAGCTTGGGATTTGAGGAGCGTATTCTTGATAGAAGTAGCCTGGTTGTTGCCTGGCTTGATTAGAATAGGAGCTGTCACCATGGTGTCCTTAAGGTATTGAGTGTAATATTCGTTCCAGCAGGAGATGTGCATAGTTGTGTCCATAGAGTGTGGTAACGCCAGTGAAGGGATGCCTTGCTCCCATTTTATCAGTAATGCAATTGGGTAAGAAATAAGTCGTGGTAGCCAGGGTGTGGGTGGCAGAGGTCAGCGAGCACAGGGGTAGGCACATTGCCACTTAAGCCACGTCGCTTGGGTTTGAACTAGTTCTGCTGCTTCTTAGCTGTATGATCTTGTGCTAGTCATTTAACTTTTGTGAGCCCAAATAAGTATTTATTTGATACTTATTATTATAAGTATTTGATACTTATTATAAGTATTTGATACTTATTATTATAAGTATTATTGAGCCCAAATAAGTATCATCTGTTTAATGATAAGAATAGTACTTCATGGGGATTTTGTACAAGTCAAATATGTTAACACTCAAAGCACTTGGCACTATCTCTAGTGGGTAGCAAATGCTCAATAAAGTTAACTGTTATCATAAAAAAAAAGTTAACTCTTATCCCTTAAGTCCTTTAAAAGATGAATTTACTCTAGATCTCCCAATAAGAATCTTTGCCAGAATGTGCTTTCACTTTTTTCCCTGTCTCTCACTCTAACTTTAGTTAATGATCTTAAGAGAGTTGACGTCTGCATCCTTTAAATGAAGGTGGCCATGGCCTAGATGAGTCGCCTTCAAAATGATGTGCCCTAGTAGAGACTCGGGGATCCCCCAAGGCTCTTGCAGAGGGGATGGGCAGTGCAGGATGTGCAGAAGTGGGACAGGTGAGCACAGCTACAGCTCTCCCTCTCCTTTCACGGTGAGCAAGGTGGAATTGATCTGTTTTTCATATTGTACTTTCAACTGAGTGTTTGCCTAAAGAAAGTTCTTGAAGCTAAAGGAAGTTAGATGATTTCTCTCCAGCCTGAAAATCAAGTGATTTTGAATGTAGAACATGATGATAATTTAATTTCTACTGTTATTTCATGAATGCTGAATTAACAATTTGGGAGAATTGCATTACAAGTTGCCTCATCCAATGATGTAATAATCAAATAAAATGGATTCTAATCCTCTTTAGCCAGCGTCCCTCTGTTGTTCTTCGTCTGCTTTGAGAGCACCGTCAAATTGAATTTGCTGTCCTCTGTGTTTGCCAGAGTTTATTATTTCAATTTACAGCAGCAGAGATGTTATAACCTGGTCTTTTTTGTGCTTTGTTGTGTTAGCTCTAATACTGTGCCAATCTGCACAAGAGAGTAATTATGGAATGATGGGCCTTCCTTTGCTTTCAGAAAATCAATGATTAGGTCTTCTGAAGCCTAGAGGGATTGTGTGTTGGGAGCCTTGAGGCAGAATTGGGACTAGGGGATTTAATCTACTTTTGTTCATAACTACCTTAAAAAATACCCAACAAAACATTGTTTAAATATTTTCACAAAGCCCCAAGTAGGCTAATGCCTAGTAAAGCATAGGCTGTATTTGAGAAAAGATGCGTTGAGAAGAGAGGTATAAGATCCGGCTCTGGAAGCATTTCATTCATTAGCCATAAAGCATGCAGAGTTGGGTTTGTGATGATATCAGAACACTCAGGGAAGGATTCGGAATGACATGTCAAAAACCCTGTGGAAGCTCCTGTTAATGTCCACAATCTGCTCTGTAGCCACTTTGGTCAGATTATCTGCTGTCATTAAGCAGGAAGGGAGATTACGTTCTGCTTTTCCATCTGCAGACTAACATTGAGCCTCAATGCCTAGGTTTACCAGTGTCATAAAAAATTAAGCAAACAGGGGAAATTGCTTCTTTATTAGCACTTAAAAAATGATAGTGGCAATATAATCTTGTAAAAATTCTAACTATGCAAAAATTCATAGTAAAATTCCTGGTTTCTGATTCCTCATTCTCTCTGAATCTCAAAGAAACATCTGATAGTATTCGAAAGTGGATCCATTCAGATCTTTTCTTTGTCTAGGCAAATATATACTTGTATATATACATGCACACATACATATCAGTATATAAAATATATGTACATATATACACAGATGGTGTAAAGTATAAATGGGATTAAAAAAATTAATTTCATGCTTTTGATATTTTCGTGTCAGTATGTTTACATTTACTTCAGTTTTAAAGAATGAGAATCACATTTTGAATGGACTTTAAAACTACTTCTAACTTTCAATAAAAACCTGGACAACTAGCAGAGGGAGGAAGGTTTATGCATCCACCTACAGTCAGTGCCTTTTGCCTCCTACTCCCTTGACCTTGGAAATGGTTCTATTTTTAAAGGGAGCCTCAGGCATGGTTAGGGAGCAATGCCTCCTTTTTGCTCAGGCTAAGGCCCCTGCAGTGGAAGAAAATGACACACTAATCAAATAGGTTTTCTGTTCAGCAAGTTACACCAACTTCACTTTGTGAAATGAGGAAACCCCTGTGTGATTGGGGTCCATATCCATCAGGTCAGGTGGGGCACAGGGAACCCTCCTTCAGTAGGATGTTTTTCCCAGGAGCTAACAGGGCTGGGTTAAGTGAGCCATCAATGCAGCAGGCCTGGCTGATTTGTTGATTCCCTGGACTAGCCGGGAAAATTCTTAAACTAATTCACTTAAGATAAGGGAATGGCTTCTCCTCAAAGGCAAAGCAAGGAAAGATCTCAGTAAGCCTATCCAAACTGTCTGCCAGCCATCCAAGGGTGAAATTGAGTCTAACACTACAGCATGTATTACTATGAGTAGACTAGCCAGTAAATATTTAAAGGGTATAAGCTGAGTTTCTCCATCATTTACCTGCATTTTGTTTGGATGACAAGAAGTGACACAGTGCACTGCAAAGTGAGATTAGGGGCTTGAAATGGGGCTGCAGAGATTAAATGCCTATTTCCTGAGGCATCCTTCAGTATGGGGGAATGGTAGAAGCCAGGCTTCCTGAAGGGTTTTCCCCTTGGCTCCATGATTAAGTAAGTGTTCAGGGAACTATATAATTGGCAATATACTTTTTCATATTACTGTGTAAATAATTTTTTTATTTAAACTTCACAATGTATAATATTTAAACACTTGTCAAGCAATAACTCACTGGTGGCAGAAAATTATAAAAGTCTAACAGCAGGATTAAGGATGTTATGGCTGGAGCTGATTGATCTCTATAGTTTTCTTGAAGAGGAATCTTACCACAGAGGTTTAATTTGTGAAACAGAACCACAGTCTCAGTAATTTGAACAGTTATGTGAGAAACACTGAATCTCCCTCAAGTTGGTCTGTTTTTATTTTTTTTAACCAGAACGTAAAGTATGTTTTTAATTTTCTGCTCTTACATTCACATATGTATTATAGTCAGTTTTTTTTTTAGTAGAAGTCAAATGAGGAATATAGATGGCTCTACCCTAATCCGTGAGATCTGTCATGGCTTTAAGTGTATTGCTCACATATCAAGACAATGCCAAAGTCATTTGTGTAAATAATAACAGAAGGAACACCGCCAATTCATCACGTATGGGGATATAGAGTGTTGAAGGAATTTACTGGGAAATCAGTATTTGTCATCACGTTTGTCATGGTTTATAAATCCCAGCCTAATTTACAAGGGTTTAAGGCCTTTCACCCACATATAAAAAGTGACCCATTAAAGTTAACGAGCCTTCTGTATCTGGACTCATCTTTTAAATTTACCATGTGATTAAATGTAATGAAAGGGAGATGGAGGCCATTTAAAGTGCAGCTGAGAGTGCTATGGTAGGAGATGAGGGCTCCAGGGTATGCAAAGATTTCTGAGGCCAGGCGCAACTGGATTTGCAAGTGACAGAAATAAAAACACTGGAGGAAGCTGACACAAAACAGTTGTTACTCGTAAGTTTGATGCAATATTGGTAGACAAACATTTAAGATCAGTAATCAATGCAGAGGGATTTGAGTAGAATGGAAAAGACCCTGAAGTTAGGATCTATCACTGCAAAACAGATACATGGTTTATAACCACATTTGAGGGACAAGAGGAAATATCATTACTGATGAAAAATTTGGTTAAACCCAAGCCTGAGATCCTGCTTCCAGCCTTACCATGAAACTCTGTTGGTTTGAGACAATTACTAAAAAGACACCTCGCCAGAGAGATAAATGACACAGAGGTAGACCACTGGCCAATTGAACAAAAAGACATTTGACTAGACACTGTTGGATTTGGGCCACACAGATGAGTGATCATATAGTTTAGTTATCTGTATAGAAGAACAGGTACCCAAATATCTATAATGAATAGTTCAAATGGAAACCATAAGGAAAACCAAAAAAGAGACTCTAAGCTTCATGAAGGCAGAGGACAAAGTGTCTCTAGTACCTAGCCCAGCCCTGTGAATACTTAACAAGATCGCCTTAACACTGCCCTCAGCTTGACTAAACTTCAGATGAACTTCTTCCTAACTATAAACCCCTGACTTCTCTTTTTAAATAGCATTTACTTTAGAACACTTGAAAATGTAAATTTTTTCTCTGCCCTTTTGAGATGTAAATCTACAACCTAGGAATATCTGAAGGACCTGGGAGCCATCCCTTCAAAAAGCAATGATCCAAAATGATAGGGTTCATGTTTTCCCATTCTGTGAGAGTGTAGAATCTTAACTTCTGTAAGTGACAGTTATCAAACACAGATGGCCTAATTACATTAATCACCCCTCCTTTAACTTACTTTGGTGGTTAAAAATCTCCTCCTCTTTACTTTTTGTTTCATCAGAGTTGAGTTCAGTCTCTCTCTCTTATTGCAATATTCATGAATAAAGTGTTTCTTACCTGTTTAACTGGATCTGGTGCAATTTTTCTTTTACAGCACCCAGTCAACACTTGCTGAATTGAATTTGAAGAACTTCAGGCTTCAAATTTTTATTCTCATGTATAGCATCAGTTTAGAAAAAAAATAAGTCTTCATGATGAGTACCAATCCTAGAGAAGATGTTACAGAACAAAGCAAAGTAGCTGGGCGTGGAGTCACATGCCTTTAGTCCTAGCTAAAGGCTGAGTCGGGGATTGCTTGAGCCCAGGAGTTTGAGGCTGCAGTGAGTGACGATGGCACCACTGTACTCCTGCTGGTGACAGAGCAATACCCTGTCTCTAAAACAAAACAACAAAAAGCAAAGCAAAGCCAAGTGATCTAATACATGGCTCAAGGTGTCCACACCAGAAAGACAATCAAATATAGTTTGAAACATTGGATGATTTTTTAAATAAAAATTTAAACAGCTCAATTTTCTTATTTAGAACAACTTAAAGTTAATTAAAATATGTACAAATGCCTAGCAAATCACAAGTGCCCAAGAATGCTTATTAAATAGCAGAGTAAATTCTTTCCTGAATGGTGCTTATTTCTCATATTATCATCCTGATGAAACAATTCCCATGCACTAGGATTCTGGGGCTGGTTTATATCTTCCATGTTATTGATCAAGAAATAGAGAACAAAAGTGTGTGCTGTGACTGTTTGGTAGAAGGGTAGGATCTAGAAACCAGATTGCTTATGTTTAGTCTTGTGTTTTTACCTTCTTTGGGAAATTTAAGGTTAACTTTGGTGTTATATTTTAACTGGAAGGAGAAATTTAGCTGGCAAGCCTGACACAAAAGGCCATTAACAGAATTGCGTAGGTAGAGAAATACAACTTGAAGAAAGAAAGGTCTCTTGGCTCATCCATTGTTCTTTTTGGTCAGTTGCAGCCACATAGAATTTTACAGTTGACATAGTGCTTTCACTTGCATCATATGATCTGATCCCCCAAACAAGCTCGATGAGGCAAGAAACAGCTTGATTAAATAATTTATCAAAGGTCACCTGGCTAGTAAGTGACAGAATGAAAACTAGAATATTTTTTTGTTCATCCAGTTAAAAAATTCTGTGTGCTTATTATGGGTAAATGTTATATTAGATCTTGAAGACAGAGTGTGGACAAAAAAGGGAACAGACAGCAAACAATATATGTTTATAACAATTGTGATAAGTGCCATACAAGAAAAGTATAGATTGCAATGAGAATTTATAAGGGGGTCAAGGTGGGTGGATCACCTGAGGTCAGGAGTTTGAGACTAGCTTGGCCAACATGACAAAACCCCGTCTCTACTAAAAACACAAAAATTAGCTGGGTGCGGTGGCACATGCCTGTAGTCCCAGCTACTCAGGAGGCTGAGGTGGGAGAATCACTTGAACCCAGAAGGAAGAGGTTGCAGTGAGCCGAGATCGTGCCACTGCACTGCAGCCTGGGTGACAGTGAGACACCATCCCCCGCCCCCCCAAAAAAATCTTGTCCTAGCAATATATGGAGAAATAAGAAATAAAATGAAAAAACGAGAGGGTAGGGTATTTTTCATCAAACTAAATATATTTAAATATCTGTCTTACTTTCTGGGATTGTCTTTCGTTTTTCATGGTTGCAAAACATGCTTTCTTTTACACATTGATTATTACGGTAAATAAAAATATTCTCTTTAAAAAAAATTCAGTGAATTACTTAGGGTTGTAATAGCATTTAAATCTGACATCAGTCTCCCTAGTTTCCTTTAAGATATTTTAATCAGTGAAATCCTGAAGTCTGGGAACCAGTGATCTCTATCCTGCTGCAACCTCCTTTCCTACTCTTTCATTTTATTTTATGAGTGGAGAAAAGACCTTTTTACTCACCCAGTAAGTCAAAGAAGGCGACAGTACCTTTGCACTTAGGTGAGAGAGAGAGAGAGGATTCAAAATAATAACAAGACAAATTCAGATGTATAATGTCATTTCAGGAAATGAGAATAAACAGAGAACTTAAACACGTTATTCTGTTTCCTGGCTAGGATGTTTCCTAGCAAACTATCAAGTCACCCTTTATATAGATGAGGGTGAGAGACAGGGCAGAAGAGCAGAGTTGAAATTGAAGGCTGCTCTGACAAAGAGAAGGCAAAGGCTGGCTGGGGTGAGGAGAGAGAGAGGTTTCTTGATCCCTGTTGCTCTTTCTGGAGAGAATTTCTTTCTCTGCCTCTCCTCCTGGCCTTGCTTGTATCTATCAACAGATTCTGTTTATGCCTTGGCTTTGTAGAAGGCAGCCGGGCTGACAGAACACTTTCTTTCATTGGAATGTGTCACCGTGCAGAGGGTAAAAGCAATCGATGGCCCTTCCTGGCCCCCATCCCTCCTCCTGCCCTTATAAGTACTTTTATTTGCATTCTGTCACTGTGGTTGTGGCTTATCCCTTTGCATTCACCCTTTCTAGTTGAGTCATTAATCTGCAAATGCAACTAATTAGCCCTTCACTGTTGCAGGAGCAGAAAACCTTGTTCGCTCATGGTCCTAGTTTATTGGATGCCCGAAAGTGTACACTTAAGGATCAATGGATCTTGCCAATAGAAAGAGCGCACTGTATAATTACACAATTGTCCCTGGTAAGCTGTAAAATGAGAATTGCACAGAGGGCCTAAAACCTGCCACAGTATAGTGCAGTTACTCAAACCGCAGGCCTACATTTCTTATTTTCTCATGTGAGTCATGCCCATTTTGTGAGGTGAGCCATCTTAATCCATCTTCTTGAAGAGTGAAGCACAGAAAATTAGGTGAATTTGGTGCATTTCAGCCCTGACATTTTTCTTTTTGGAGAAAGGTTGAACTCAGGACCTCAGGGTTGGGGTAAGATGGGAAAGGCCAAATCATTTTATCTTATTGTTTTGATGGGAACAAAAATCTCTTGATCCCAAATAAAATAAGAACTAAAATGATTATGCCTTGCCTTTTTTCTCCCTTTTTTAAAGGAAAAAAAAAAAAAATCACACAATTGACTACATGCCTCCAGAGGAAACTCCTGATTCCCTTAAAGGAAAATAATTTTTCTACAGAGGCATGTGTGTTAAAACAACTGAGAAGCAGGGCACCACTGGGAAACTGAGTTGGCTGAGCAGTTTAACCCAACAGAACAACACTCTCCCTAGTCACAGACACAGTATCCAGTTGTACTATGGGTGGATGTGTGTCTTTGTGAACCCTAGTGTGTACGTGAATTCAGAAAGGCCTTTCATCAAAGGGAAATGGAAAGTTGAAAAGTACCAGCAAGAAAGATGTGGAAAGTGTTAGATCTACAGGACAGAAGGTCCAGGGTGAGAAAAATGTGTCTAGCAATATTTGGAGAAATGGCCTATTCCTGGTAAGCTTAGGGAACCGAGTTAGGTAATTTGAGTAACTGAATCCTGCTGAGAGGAAAGTAGGTTTTTAAAGAAGATTGTTGCCATCACCAGCAACAAGTGCCTATGATTTCCTGTCATCAGTAGAAACTCTGCACAGGTTTATGTGATGGATCTGCAGCTCTGTCTATCAGCCATTGTGAGCCGAGTCTATTTTGGGCCCACCTCACAATAGCGCTGAGAGATGGGATTTAAGATGTTGATGCAGCACCAGAGAGCGTCACTCTCCACTACCTATGATTCGTGTCATCAGTAGAAACCCTATACAGGTGTATGTGCTAGATCTGCTGCAGCTCTGTCTACCAGCTATTGTGAGCTGGGTCCATTTTGGTCCTGTGCTGAGAGATGGGCTTTAAGATGTTGATGCAGCACCAGAGAGCTTCACTCTCTACTACCTGTGATCGCTGCCATCAGTAGAAACTCTGCACAGGTCTGTGTGATGAATATGTTGCAGCTCTGTCGACTAGCTTTTGTGAGCTGGGTCCCTTTTGGTCCAGTGCTGAGACATAGGATTTAAGATGTTGATGCAGTGCCAGACAGCTTCGTATCATTATGTTTGCTTGGTGATTAAATAGTTCTTTGCATAAATGGGAATGGGCATTGAAAGAAACAGGTGGAACTATTCTCTTCTTCTCTTCCTCAGAATAGTAACTATATTCTGCTTCCTCAGAGTAGTAGCTATATTTTAAGAATAGCTAAAATATTGGCTTTTCCTTGAATAATATCTGTTTGAATAATTTTTTACCATTTTTTTTGCTCATCCTTACCTCTACTTTAAAATTTAGAGTTATAAAACAGTGATAATAGACTTAAATTTATTTAGAGCTCACTGACACCTACTTAGTATTATGTAACCTTACTAATTTTCATAGAGGTATTGTCACAACAGGATGATAAAGAATAAGCCTCCTTTGTTCTTGAATGTATAGTCTAATGCAGTGGCTCTTAACATGTTTTTGGGCCACAGACCCCTTTATGAATTGCTGTCACAATAAACCTTTCTCTCCACAGAAAACTGTACCTGCCAATATACTCATGGATCTTCCTTTTGGTTTTAGGGAATTCACACTTCATATTAGCATTTGCTTTCTGGAGTCCATGTTTAAAACTTGTGGCTTAAAGGCAATGCCTACGAAACAGTAGAGAAATGAAAGCGTATAGTAGAATCTTTGAGCACATTTTGTTGCAGAATAATAGTAGACTGCTGGTTTATGGTAATGAACAAGACTTAGTCTTTGGAGTTACACAAACCTGAGTCTAAACATGATTCTTCTACTTATTGACTGTATGAGAAATTAATCTTTTTAAGCCCCACTTTTTCTTTTTGTAAAAAGAAGATAGTAACGTTCACCTGGTTGGGTTGCTGTCGCTATGCACAGGGCTTAGGACACAGTCAGCGCTAACAAATGTTGGTGATTGTAATTGTTATTAATAATGGGGAGGGTTTTTCAGAGTTGATTAAGGCAGAACATCCTTTTTTCCTCTGCTTGTCAACCACCAATGCCAGCCTCAGGGAAACAGACTCTGTCGGACATTCCTGAATGCTCAGTCCCTTCCTTTAAACACTTTTTTTCTAGTTAGTTACCAAGACTTACATTACTTGAGGAGAAAATTTACTTTTAAACTTTGAAAAGCAAAGAGGTCCATGTTTTCAACAACAATTTGTTTTGTGTTGGTTTGACATGACTGTGGACTGTTGAACTCAAAGAAGGGAATGGTTTGTTATGTCATGGGCGTTGTTTATCTAGAACATTCTTCAACAATTACCTGATGCTTACCCTTCCACTGTCTTTTTACACACTCTGGTTTTTCATCATGAGTTCTCTGATTTTTCTTCTCCTGGCCTTTCCCTTTTCTTAACAGTGACAATTCTCTGTTCAGTTTTAGTCTATTTTGCTCAACAAATAATAATTGAGATCTTCTATCTCACAGTCACTAGGCTAGATACTAAGGACAGGAAAATGAATAAAATATAGTCCTTATACTTAGAAGTTCATAGTCTATTAGGTATGGTACCATTGTCATCACAGCTGTATTCAGTACTTACTCGGTGTCAAACGTTGTACTAACCGTGTTACATACATCATTTCGTTTCACTTCACTGTATGATACTCTTTCTAGAATTACCCGAACTTTTGCCCCAGTTATCCTAATACGGAAAGCATTTATTTGCTCTTTTTAACCCTATCCAGTAGTTCTCACTTCTCTCCTTGGCATTTATTCTCAGTATCTGTAAGGTCTTCTCTTGGTCAACCACAGAGTGCTTGTAGCCCTAGGGTCCTCCAAAGCCTGGGTATGGCTGTATTTTCCAAGCCTTCTAATCTTTGAAACTAAAAAAAATATGATTGTGTTTCAACATGTCAATGACTGGCCAGTTTTCAGGCTTGGATGAATCACCCTTGTTTCAGGTCAGACTTAGGAGGTGCAGATATGGCCCATGCAGTTAGGAGCCCCAGAAGTCTTCTTAGTCCACTCGAGAAGGGAGATAAACCCAGAAGCTGGAATTGCAGCCAGAATTGTGATGAAACCAAGTAATTTGAGTTTCCTACGTTTTAAAAATATAACATTACAATCTAAAGTGGCATTAGAAAGCAAAGATTAAATATTTTGCATGTAAAAAGTACTATTAAAAGAAATCTCATTCACTTTATTACAGTATTTACAGTAGGCTGTATCTACACAATGTGTGACCCTTTCCTGATATTCCAAGGGAATACAATGTGAAGAGGTTGGTCGTTTGTTGATATGTTAAATCTACATGATATCCAACATCTTGATGTTTGGAACAACAATCTGTTGGCATTGAGTATACTGGGGTTCCCAAACTTTCTGTGCGGAGGAATTACTTTTTGTTTGCTGGAAGACTTACAGTTACCAGTCAGATTGAAGCAGGTACCAGGTGCTGGCATTCAGTCATAGACTCCATTGTGGAGAGGATGGGTGTACTGTAATGGGACGGATAGCCGGCAGTAGGTGCTGTTAGCTAGAGTTCCCTTGCAGATATGATGGAGCTTCTGGTGTTCTGCTATCCTTGTACACAGTAACTGATGTTGAATCATATATCTCATATAAGTATATTAAGAGCACGAGGGATGTCTAAGACAAAAGTTTTTGAAGCCATAATAATTGAGTTTTGAGTGCCTAATATGAGCATTCAGATTACACAAATTACTAGGGATTTTACACTCATGGCCAGTACTCCCAGTGTCATACTTAAGGGTTGACATAGTTATTCACATTCAACAGAAGAGTAGATTGAAGGCTGAAGGTTAAGTGACTTGATCAAGATCATATTGCTCACAGGAGGCAGACCTTGGATTTTGTCATGGAACATTTTTATTTTTAGGATTACATTTTTTTTTGGAAAGGTACATTATTCTCATTGGTTTCTTAACTATTTAAAACAACCTTTTTGTATTCAGGAACAGTTCTGCTTTCCTGATGTTGCTTTCATCCTGCTCAGGGGTGTGGCTGGAAAATGTTTCTAGATAAAAACCATTTCTATTTGCAGAAATGGGCCAGATTAAAAATTCTTGAATGTTGCTGAGTTGCAACAGATACAATTGAAAAAATGTCATCCCTCTGCCCTGTCTTTAAGTGTAATGATTAATATACCATTGCAGGATGATCTATGTGCCCATAGATTACTGCCTGAATCACTGTGTCTACTTTATGGCTTATTGTTTGCCTGAGATCACTGAACATTTTATTTAAAAATAAGTGAGGTATTAAAGCACTTTTCTTTCCTGTTGGTCAGTTTTTTTAAAAGGAGGAAAGAAAACAAAAACTGGGTAGAAAAAGGACTGCACCGAGGCTCAGTTGAAATTAAGCAACTAGAGTCAAAGCATTTGTTGGTGAGGTGTGTGAAAAGCTTAACAGACACTTAATGGTAACCAAATAAGAAATTGTACTGTAATAGATAGCTGATATTATTGAATATCAATATTTTCTGTATATCATAAGACTATAAATACGGGGGTACCTTAGCAACTTGTGTAATTTTATAATATTCTTGAAAAACAGCTGGAGAAGAGATGAATAAAATTCAGGTATCCAAATGAGTAGAATTTAAAGGGTATATATGCTACTAATTCAGCTCCATTTTGTCACCTTCTTGGTTCATGTCTTTCTGCAGCTGTTTTTTTCCACTGTGGCAGAAGAAGGGAAAAGCAAGCTGGTCTTTTAAATTTATTGCATTATATTAGTTGCACTATAAGATTCTTTGAAGATGATTGTCTTGTGGATTCCAGTTCCAGATCAGTGGACATTTGGCTGGAAGGATTTATATTGTGTGCTCAGAGAATTGGGCTTTAAATCAGTGTTACTGTAGGCTGCAGAGGGTTTGGTTTTTACAACTACAATAACTAACTCACTGGGGAAGTGTATGTGTGACCCTTTCCTGATATTCCAAGGGAAGTGTGTGTTTGATCATCATTGCTTTAAATTCTAAAAAGCAATACAACAGAAACATTAGCTTTCCTATGGCCATGAGTTTGTTTCACTTGGTAAAAGAGATTCTATATAGAGGGGAAATAGTTGCATTAGTCTGTAATTTGTGAGAGAATTGAACTTTTGATTCCACAGAGAAGAACACTTAGATTGAATTATATGAGGTTTGGGGGACGTTTTTTAAGCAGAAGCCCACCTAAATCCTTTTTTTAACATTTCTATTTTTCTTTTTCTGAAAAGAGCTTTTTCTAAAAGTAATAGTAGATATATTTTCTAGGGAAGACAGGCGAGTACAGATTTATATCCATCCATTTATGTATTTGTTCTTCTATCCCACTATTTATTCTTAAAACAATTAAGCACCCATACAAGCCAGGCTCTGCCTTTTACGAAACTCCTAGTTTGGTGGTAGAAGGCAGATTAAGACTGACGTTTTACTGTTCAGTGTGATAAGGGCTGAGAGAAAGAGAGACAAATATAAAGTGCCCTGGGAACATAGAGGCTGGAGTGATGAACCACCCAGAAGAAGAAAGGTACCTTCTTAAATGGGGAGAAAAGATGCTAGAGTCTGGTTTTCGTGAGCTTTTAAACTGAGGCGATGTTAGTAGATCTACACATTTTGCATACCTGGCAGTAGGATGTAGTGTGAATGAGATATGAAAATTCATAAGAAATTTATTTGGAGGGATCCTCCTCAATGCAAGAATTCTATCAACATCTATTTTAACAATGGTTTTGTCTTGCATTCTTTCACTTCTTTACAAGTCAGCCTGTTTCACAATGAAATAAAAAAATCTGCTTTTTTTTTTTTTTTCCAGTTTATAGGTTCTATTACACCTCTCCAATGCAAAGCAGGGCAAAGGCATGCTCTAACATGACTGCCTTTAAAAAGTTCATATTAAGTTTGTGGTCAACTAAAGCTTCTAGGTACTTTTTAAATCCATACAAAGCATATAAACCTTTAAAAACCTTATAAACATTTTTTTTTGCATCCCATTTGTTCAGTTGATTGTTTTCAGTCTAAAACTAGGAGTTTGCGTTTTATTTCTATAAAGTTACTTGACTGCTTTAATGTTCCAGTTTTAAGATCATTTTATTTCTGTATTCTGACATCTCTCATATTAGCCATTCTGTTCCAGTCTATGCTACCTGTAAACTTAATTAATATGCTGCCTATGTCTTTATCCAGGTCATTGATGAAAATAGTAAGGAACAGGTGGGAGGACAGAGCTCCTGGAATTCTCACAAATTATCTTCTTTGGGATATGTTTGTTTAACAAGACACCAGCCAACTTCACCACCAAAAGTCATTGTCTTATTATTCAAAGGATGTTGTAGATAGGATGACCATATAGACTGGTTTGCTCAGGAGAGTTCCAGTTTACCCCATTAAGTTCTGGTTTGCACTTGCTCTTGAGGCATAGTTCAATAGCACACCTTTTCACTCTCAAAAGTATTCTGGTTTGGTGGAGAGTATTATGGCTACCCTAATGTCAGAGACTACACCAAATGACTTGGGAGGAACTCTCCAATTATGATAATCATGGAGCTCTCCTGACCCTCCAATTTACTAGTTTTATAATACAATGAAATGAGATTTGTTTGCTAAATTTGTTTTTAATCTGTTCATTGTTCTTGGTATTCATGAATTTTTCTAAATGTTTGCAAATCATCCAGAGCTTTTCATTTTCCATTAGGAATTTAAATTTACCAGTCTGTAATTACAGTTTTTGTTTATTGTATACTTACTATGTGCTAGGCATTCATCCAAGTATTTTACAAGTTTTACTTCGTTTAATTCTCATCATAACCCTATGAGGTAGGAATTATTATCCACAATTTACAAGTAAAGAAAATGAGCTACAAGAGGTTAAAAAACTTTGCCAAAGACTCAATCAAAGGTAGAAAAAGAATTCAAACCTAGGCAACTGGATTCCAGAGTCCTTGCTCTGTCCCACTAATTTCCAGAATTCAGCTGCTTCTCCATGTGAAATGTGACACCACACACACAAAAAGCTAAATTTAAAAATACCCCTCCTCCTAGAAAATCATTTAAAGCTAGGCAATAAAGCTAAGATAATATAAATTTTCTAGGGCACTAGCCGAAATTGATAGAATTACACAATTTAAAGGACAAAGCTGAGGGACACCCCACAAAGCTTCTGACAAATGGGCCATAAAAGTGCTCACAGACCACTGTGGCTCAGAGACATTCTTCTAGCCCTTGAACTTCCCTGGCTCCTAGATTGGCTTACAACATTTGTCATCACTTTTCTTTGGCTCAGGGAGGGAGAAAAAGACCACAATGAGCCTAAAAGCCCATTTTGGGTCATTTTTCTTAGAAGAGTGGCCAGTTTCATATTATGGGAGTTCATGTCTATGTTCACGCATGCAATAGCAAAGTGTTTTAAGGCAAAATTAAAAAAAAACGTTTTGGAACTATCTTATTATTGTGGGATGCTTGTTTTTGTAATACCTGGCACATAGAAATACTCAATACATGTGTGTTGAATAAAGGAACATATTCCCACAAAAATTATCTGTAATTTAGGGAATAAGGAAGGAGGGGAGGATGGGGTATATCTTCAAAGGTTCTTTGTCTCTTTTGCTTTTTTTAATTTTTATTTTTTGTTCAAAATGCTCAGCTCTGCAGTTTCTTATACCTAGAGCTTTTCAAGAATGTCACTTATCATGGAAGGGATACCCCTTTCTCACCCTCTCCAAGCACATTCTTCATTCCAAGACACATAACTTATTTATTATGTTATGCTAATGAGGGTACAGCCACTAGTTTAGAATATACCATGCTCTGTGTGAAAGGCAGGAAGAAAAGGACCCCATAAATACAAAGAATCTGGACCAGAGAACATTTTATTACAAGGCTCACTCCTTTCTTAAAGACAGTAAACATGATGAATTTCTCTTTGCAACTGAATTTATGAAGATGGATGATTCTCTCTGTGGTTGTTTTAACTGAGTTTGCCTTGCGGTCTGATGCAGGGTTGCAAACCCACACAAATACATTTATTGCCATCCCTAATGACAAGATACAATGTCTTATTGTATCATATGACTGAGTGGGACTTAAGAAAGCATTATGTTTTACCATAGGGATAGAAAAGGATTCATCCT
Organism: Plecturocebus donacophilus; assembly: GCA_004027715.1. NCBI lineage: Eukaryota > Metazoa > Chordata > Mammalia > Primates > Pitheciidae > Plecturocebus > Plecturocebus donacophilus. Next base: position 60,265 of record PVKP010000598.1, on the reverse strand, counting down.
ACTTACATGTTTCAGTAGGAAAGGCCCCAATATTTTCTGTAAGGGAAGCCTTGAACTGCCTTAAATATTACTTTTCTACAACTTTTTGTAGTACTCTTTTCAGAGTCAGACTGAAAAAAAAATCTTTTGCTGAGACTTTTTCAAATGCCAAAGCAGGAATTGGGAGAGCTTTGTACTTGATTCTCATACATTCAGTTCACACTTTGGCATTCTGCTGAGCCGACACAGAAGGGAGAAGTAAAATCAAGGGGGGAAGGGAAGGGAGATGGAAGGTTTCTGAGCTCAGTGTTTAAGTGTCTTTCTCACTCAAAACGCTGTTCAAGCCTGAGTGCACATGCACAGCCACACGAGGGAACTGGCCTCACTTTGCTAATGATGGCAGCGCGCATCATTGGCTATGCAGATCACAGAAGAAAGCCATTCTGCTTAGCTCTAATTCCATCAGGATCATTTACCTTTTGAAGGATAGAAAAGAATGAATTGAAGATCAAAATCATCAGCCTTATTTGGCTTCATCCAAGATTTATGGCAGCTGCTTTCAAGGGCAACTGAAAAAACCAACTGCGGAATTCACATCTGTACCATTTCTTGTCTTTCAATATTTTATAAATGTTATGAGCAAAGTCAACCTCTGGGGACATTAAAATTAAACAACCTTTATCCCTCCCCTATATTGGAATGAGAGCATATATCAATAATTGCTATATTTAACTACTCTCATCTGTATCATACCTTTTAGGATTAGCTGTCTCGGAAGCCTACATTTAGTTTACTATTCATTTGGCAAAGGTTATTATAATGTGAGATCTGTGTCTTTGTGATGTCAAAAGCATTAAACTTTGATTTAAATTGTTAATAATACAGTGCCTATTATTGCCAGTATTAGACTCGAATTAATTTTTTTTTAAAGCAAACATTTAAGAGATATCAACCAACATTTGAAATGAAGATATATTGTCCTTAATTTAAGTGGCCTGATGTGCAGCCAAAAAAAAAAAAAAATCAACTTACATAAAAAAATACCAGGAGGACATTTGCCGTGATCTCTGAGGAAGTAAATAAGATTGCTTTGGTTTCTTTAGATGCTTTGATTAGTTTTGACAGCAAGAAATATATCTTGCCTTCATATGATAAAAGACTACAGTATAAGTGAGGCTGATACAGTGGCTCACAAATTATCCCAAGGATCAAGCACAGTGGACAAAAATTGATAAAGGAAATTAGCTTTCTATTTGCAAGATGCTCATGAGCTCTAAACTTCTCTTTTCATAGTAAAACATTTACTCTTAAAGAAGCCCCTGGTGAATCAGCTCCTATGGACATTCTTTGTGGTGTCTTCTGTTATTTCCAGCAAATAAATGCTTTTCTCAGCTGTGTCCACCAACTGCTTGGCTCTTGGCTCTTATGCTTCTGGTCACAAAAAAGGTAAAATGTCAAATGTCAAAGGGAAATGAGCATGAGCTAACTAAATAAAGTTCAACTCATGGGAAGTGCTTAATATGGAATAAATTACTGTTGCTGGAATGAATGGTGGAGTCAGAGAGTTGTATGTTCAAATCCAAGTTCTGTCTTATTAGTTGGGTCACCTTGGGCAAGTTACTTAACATCTCTGATGTTAAGCTTAATATCTTTTCTGTAAAATGAAGATACTGATAGGTCCCTCATAAAGCTGCTGTGAGAATTAAATGATTTAACATACCTGTTAAGTGTCTAGAATAGTGCTTGGTACATAGAAGGCGATGGATAAATGTTGGTTCTTTTTTCTAACCTCTTCTTATTAGGATTCAGTATGATATTCACAAAAAGGTCACAGCTATCTATTTCACGTATTTACCTTTGAGAGTACGTGCATTTAAGAAACTCAAAAGAGGAGGTTAACAGTATGGTAATTACTCCTGAGTATGCTATTGTGTTATGGGCATTGCTGTCACAGTTCATTGGTATGTAAAGTGGAGTCAGAGAGTGAGAGACAGAGAGAGTGAGAGACGGAAAGCTAGAAAATTCTGTAATATTCCTAAAGGCATGTGCCCTAACTGGAGTGCACTGATACTGGGATGAAGTCTTCCGCCTCAGATTGTCCTTCCATTCTTCTTGGCTCACTTTTCCATTCTCCTTGGATTCGACTCTCTGTTTGGCTCACTCAGCTCAGCCACTTCAGGACTCTTAATAGTTTGTAGAACTTACGCTTCTTTCTGCTCCAAGGTCTTTGCACTTACTCTGTCTTATGCCTGGAACAAATTTCCTTCTGGTCTTAGCACAATTGACTTTTCATCTTAAATACTAACTCCTCAGAGAGGCTTTCCTTGTTGATTCTAACCAAGCTCGCCCACTCACCACCCTTTTTTGTGGCGTAGCAACCTTTTAATTTCCCCTTATCTAAAACTAGTTACTGTTGTTGTTGTTTGTTTAATCATCTGTCTTTGCACGCCTGTCTTCTTTCCTGCTCTGGCTACTAGCCCAGCTCAGTACACGACAATGGGGTAGGTGCTGAATAATTATAATTATATTAACAATAATAATAACTAACACTGAAAAAGCTCTTTTGATATGCCAGCTACTGTTCTTTACTTCTATCAGCTGTTTAATTCTCCTGAAAACCCTATTCCCATATTATAGATATAGAAAAATGAGACATGAGGCTGGACCCAGTAGCTCACACCTGTAATCCCAGTACTTTAGGAGGCTGAGGTAGGCAGACTGCTTGACCGCCGAAGTTGGAGACCAGCCTGGGCAATGTGGCAAAACCCTGTCTCTACAAAAATTAAAAGTATTAGTCAGGCATGATGGCACACAACTGTAGTCCCAGCTACCAGAGCGGCTGAGGTGGGAGGATCACCTGAGCCCAGGAGACAGAGGTTGCAGTGAGCTGAGATTGCACCACTGCACTCCAGTCTACGTAACAGAGCCAGAGACCCTGTCTAAAAAAAAAATAGAGACATAGGGTAGTCAAAAGAGTTGCTTAATATTATACAATATTATATATGGTATATTAGCTAATATATGCATGAACTCTAACATGAGAACAAACCTTTCTTCTACCTTGGCTTTCACAGAGGCTTCCTCACTCTTGTACCAATTAGATGATGGAGTTCAGGACATGCAACCCTCAAATATGGTACTTCCGTATTTGAGAAAACAGCGGTAGTAGGAAAGTCTCTCTGACCTTCCTCTTGCCTTTCTCTCCTGAAGCAGGCCATAAAAGAATTCTCTGACCTTCCTCTAAAGTAGGTCAGATGAGGTACCCTCCCTGTACCCTGAGGAAAGGAATATCTTTATCCTGGAAGACAAATAGACACTAAGAAGGATTTGAACAAAGCAGGCCTTGCTAAATTCCCCAGTTTATTACCATTAGATCATGCCCTTTGTCCTCCAGTTATATTTATTCACAACTATCCACTTCATCAAACTTAGTATAACAATACATAGATTTTCCTGTTTCTCTGGGTGTTCATGTCTGAAGGCTCTCTGCTATGTGAAACTTACAGTAAATAAATCTATATGCTAATCTATCATATGGAGGTCTTAGCCGTGAACCTAGCAATGGGTAGGAATTTTTTTTTCCTGCTCTTATATTAGAAATTCCCTTTATTTGAATCTGCAAAGGATCATAGTTTCATCTTTATCACCTTGCTGTGTCCTCTGTCTGCACCTGGCTGGCTGCGCCCCTGCCTTGCTGCATTGTAAATTGGCTTTAGGTTGCATGTTTCTCCAGCTTGGTAAGGAGCGATCGGGACTGAATAATTTCTTACTTAGGTCATTTGTATAAGAATTTATAGTGGTGCTCTAAAGTTTGTTTTGGGATCCACTTATAAGACCTTGGTAGGAGGTATGAAGATTTCTTGAGAGGGGAAGTTTAAACACAAATAATTGGTTCTAACCTGTGCCTGATGAAAGCATGTATCACTGACACCTTAGCTATGCAAAGCAGTCATGGGGTGACATATCTTTTCCATTTTAGGGTGGTTTATGTACTGCTGAAACAGTTTTAATTTTTCACTCTACCAGGTAGACATTTTTAAGATCTTTTACTGTATCTTTTTGCTTATACACTGAGTAGCTTAGACATTATTTTTCCTCTCCTGAAGACTCCCTGGAACATCAACCATTGCACTAAGTGATGAGAGAGTGTCTCCTGCGGATACTGGAGGTGCTTGGGACAGTGGCCCCCATGTTAAATGCCTTTAAACTGCTGTACTGCAGAGCCAGACTGCACTTTTACAGTCTGCCTCCTCCTGCTGCTGTCGGCTGTCACTTGATACCTGTCGGGTGTCCTAGCCACTGTCATTCCCTGCATTATTTTATGCTCGATTGTCAGAATCATGGCTTGAGGGTGGATCTTCCTCTCCTAAAGAGTCAAGTGTGTGGGCTTTATGACAGTCATTTTCACATAGATTTTTTTCTTTTTACTTTTAAGTTCCAGATGGTTGAGATGACTAGAAACTGTGGCTCCTAGGTAATAAGTAGGGTATTAATTTTTCTTTTTATCATTATAGATTTTATACATCATAATTGTATATTTTATGATCATAAAATGTATAATTTAACATCAATACAAACATATTGATGCATTTGATCCACAAAAATTTACTATGTGCCTACCAAATGCCAGGCACTGTGCTGAGCACTGGATATAATGCTGAGCAAAACCAGCTGAGTTTCTGCCCTTGTGGAGCTGTAGACTGGAGAGGCAGACCATTCAATATGTGCATCAGTGAGAACTGTGGCTCTTAAGAAGGTGAACAAAGGAAAAGATATACTACAGGGATTGAATCTTATCAAGAAGGTTGGGGAAGGCTTCTCCGAGAAAATAACTTTGAGCTAAGCTATAAAAGATGAATGAGAAATAAGGAGGCTAAAATTTATGAAATGCTCTATTCTTTTTCAGTTTTTGTGTGTCTTTTTTCTTTCTTTTTTTTTTTTTTTTGAGATGAAGTCTTGCTCTGTTGCTCAGGCTAGAGAGCAGTGGTGCAATCTTGGCTCACTGAAACCTCTGCCTCCTAGGTTCAAGTGATTCTCCCACCTCAGCCTCCTGAGTAGCGGGGATTACAAGCACATGCCACCATGCCCAGCTAATTTTTGTATTCTTAGAAGAGACAAGGTTTTACCATGTTGGTCAGGCTGGTCTCAAACTCCTGGACTCAAGCCATCTGCCTGCCTTGGCCTCCCAAAGTGCTGGGATTACAGGCATGAGCCATCGTGCCCAGCCAGTTTTATCTACTATTTCATATTTACTTTTCTACCAGCCCAGTAAGTCCTTTTACCAGCTGATGACTCAGGTATCAAGAAAACTTTTGTGACTTGGCTCAGCTCAGTCACACAACTAGCAAGAGACGAAATGGGGGCCAGATGTCCATCTTTCATTCCTAAGAAATGGGGATGACAGATCTAGGCTCAAATTACATTGTTCTAGTTATTTTTTGGTCAAATAATATTCTAGTTATTATTTGGTCTTTGGCATTATCAGGTATAAAATAGTGATTATTACTGCTTATTTTACAGAGCTATTGAGAAGATATGATGAGATGGCATAATACTCTAACAAATGAAATCTAGATCTTTTAATTAATAAATGACATACAGAGATGAAAGACAAGGAGAAAATAATTAAAGGAATTGGAGTTTTTGAGTACTTATTTACTTAAACAAATGATCATTCTTTTCCTTTAGTGCCTTCCTTGGTGACCCCCGTCTCTCGCCACTGTTCTACAGTTTGCATGCTCTGCAGGAGGAATGCATCCTGTGGTAAGTGGGAATTCTTGTAAATCATCCCTATATTCTATGTATATATTAGTTCTGTGAACTCTACACGGATACATGTGCTTAAAGTAAATACATCCTTTCTAATATATCAGGACGGAACATTGCACATTTATTCTTACATATCTAAAAACAGAATCTGGAGAAAGTTAAGCCTCCAGTGTAGCTGTTGTATACTGACTCATGCATAGGACCAGGCCAGTACCTAGAATTTTGCCCTAGCTGGCAGGCAGAAGCTTACAGTTAAGTTAATACTCAACTGTAGCAACCAACAAGTCCCAGCTATGTAGTATATCTACTTCTCTTCTCTTTAACAGGTAGCTTTGATTATTAAATTGTATGGTTTTATATTTCTCATGGAAGGCTACTCTTGGGAGGCAGGATGAAAAAGACACAGACTGTAGCGTTAGAATCCTGGTTTTGAATCTGTCCTGCCCCATGGAACAGATGGGTGGCTTTGATGATTCGAGTTATTTAATTTCTTTAGTACTCAGTTTCCTTGTCTAAAAAATGTGGACAGGAACCGATTCTTTACAGATTCTGGTTAAATAATAGAGATAAATAAGAGAGATAAACATGTGAAAGCTTCCTTACCTATAAAATGAAGATAATAATAGGTCTACTTGTAGTGTGGTTAGAATGCTTTTGTAAAATGCTGAGCAGAGGGTCTGGTGGATGATAAATGTTGGCCATTATTATGATGGGTCAGGTATTATGCTAAGTGCTAGAGGTGCTTGAAACTCAGCAAGATGTGTGTGGGGGTGTGCGTATAACAGGGGAAGATTGAGATGCACTGAGAGAATAGTGCAGGAACCTCGGTTCGAGTATAGCTCTGGGTTCTGAGCCATTGTTGACTATCTCTAGGGTAATACGTGTCAACCTTGAGTGGTTTCCTCCATCTAGAAAGTCACTGGATAATGTGAAACCCTTTCTGGCAGAAGGTTGTTTTTTTTTTTTTTTTTTTTTTTAAACATTCTCTATTAGACTTCAGGACCAGGTCTGTGACCATTTTTTTCTTTCTTTTTCCACCTCACCTTCAGATTCCCTAGGGGGTTAGTTTTTCTGTAAAACCAAAATAACTGCAAGTCATTGTGCAGAGCTGGGGTGTGTGGTTAGACTTTTGATGGTTGGAGTTGAGCTATGGAACTTTGATCACTTGCAGTGTTGCTGATGCAACCTCTGAATGGGGTGAAACTCTTGAGAGGAGATGAGGACTTGGTACTTATGATGTTACCAGGAAGAAAAATGACAGTTGGGTGGATGAGAGCACGGGGCTATGTATAAGGAGTGGGAGGCTGGCGATTAGGGGGAGGGTCAAGTATCGTATCTGACAAGAAAAAGGGGTTGGTGTAAGGTCTGTTTCCTGGAGCTGCCAGGGACACTGACTAGATACTGTGTAGAATTTTGGCAATTTTAGTGCTTGGGAGATGAAATTGGAAAGCTTGCTTGATAGAAGTAAAATATATTATAGACTTGTAGGGGGAGGGCATCATGGTAATGTTTTCTATACAAAAACTAGTATTTAGGGATTTTCCCAAGGTCTGACATTCATGGGAGCTGTCTAGCAAGAAAATATTCAATGATCACCTGAAATCTAGGTCTTTTAAATGGTAAATGACATAAAGAGATGAACAATGAGGAGCAAAATAATTAAAAGCATTATAGTTTTTGAGTGCTTATTTACTTAAACAAAAATAACTGAACAAAGTGTAGGGATTCTGATATATCACAGATTGAGTCCAAAGTTTATCCCTCCCTCCCTCCTTCCCTCATCCTTCCCTTTCTCCCTCTCACCATCCATCTATCCATCCATCACCCACCCTCCCATTCATCTATCCACCCATATGTCCATTTATTCAACAAATATTTATCGTGTCAAATGAAGATAGATATCTCGTATTTTACTGCAGAAGATAGCACTAGGAACAATGCATGAAAAATTAGGTAGGCTGTTTTCAGATGAGAGAAGGAATGAATAAATTGTCTTGGGAGAAGGTGAATTCCTCATCATTCCTCCCTTTTTTCCTTCATTCAATAAAGATGTCTTTATTTCCTTCTGTGTGCCAGATATTTTTCTGAGTACTGGGGATTTTCAATCTTGGAGGGGCAGTGTGAAAGAAGACAAACAAGTTAATTGAGTTGTTGATTAGTGTTATAAAAGTAAAGTCAGATAAAGGGGTGCAGTGACAGTGGGGTAGGGAGGAAGAACCATTTAAAAAATGGTCATCCTAGAGGCCTTTCTACAGAGGTGGCATTTAAGTAGTATCCTGAATGAAGTGTAGGAATTGTGTGTGGAGAAAAGTGTACAGATAAAGAGAAAAACAGATATAAAACACAAGGAGAGAAACAGCTTGACTTGCTTGAGGAATAAGGCTCACGTGGTTGGAAGTTAATGAGAAGGGTCTAGAGAGGAGTCCAAGGTAATATGTGGTAAGCCTTAGGTCGTAGGAAGGAGTTTGGATTTCACTTCGTGTGATGAGAAGCAGTCCATAGGGAGCTTTAAGCAGGGGGTAATAGGATCTAATTTCCTGTTTTAAGAGATTATTCTGGTGGCTGTGTGGAGAGTGTTATGTATGGGAGGAGACTGGGTCCTTTTGATTTAGTATTCATTTAATATGCTAAAGGAACAAATATTCCTATTTTTAAAAATTAGGTAAGATACCAGATCATATGGATACTGACTTATTTTCTGTCCTATAGAATCCTGAAATACTTCAAAAAATTTTCTAATCTGAATTTAACTTTTTGCTAATTTAGCTATGAATAGATCACACCAAACCATGCATTTGATATGGTCAGAATGTAGCAAACTGATCATTTAGTGCTTTAATGATATGAGTCTTTTTTTCCTCCTGCAGAGACCTATTTGTATTCTTCTGATTTGAGAATTTTGTCATCTTTATCTAGATCCACTCTAGAAACCATCATGTTTTTAGTTATGAGACCTACCACTCTGGGCAACAATGACAATAGTCAGTAGTGACACAACGCTGCTGTGTGCCAGGCGCAATTCTAAGCATTTTGACTAAATTAATTCCCACAACAGTCCTCTGAGTTGGATATTATTATAGTCTCCATCTCACCGTGAGGAACCTAAAGCTCAGAGAAGTTGGGAAACCTGTCCAGGAACGCATAATTATCCAGGATGGAACCCTGGCAGGCTAGGTCAGTTTTCCATACTGCCATTCCATATGAAGAGGAACACCACTGGCCAAAACAGATGCCAAACTGCAGGTCCCATCTCAGGATTGCTCAGAAATTTCTTTACCATGCTCAGACTGCAGCGAGGGTCCTGCTCCTTTACTTGGACTTCAGTCTAGTTTTGCTGTTCTGTGGTTTGGAATGGAAACTGCTTTAGCCACCACCTCCACCTCCACCTCTGGCTCCCCTGCCAAGGCGCTACAGCTTCCATCCCTGCTCATAGATCTAAAGGCAAGTTAGTTTCCTCCCACCCTCAGCACAGGCCAGCTCTGATCCAGGCTGCTTGGAAAGGAGGAAGAGGGGCCTGGCCTGGCTTTGTGGTGCTGTCTCGCATGCTATGGGACAGAGACAAGAGACAGGATGTTAGGGGTCCCTTTGTGGGACTGCTGAGATGCCAGCGAAAGGGATCCTGGTCCCTTGTTTGGGTGGTTCTATCGAGTTCCGTCTGAGGCTGGTTGCCTATGCTGTCATGGTGATCATGATGGGGTTTCAGCTTCATGCTGGACTCTGCTGTCAATGAAGGGCCCCTCTTGAGGGCATCCAGTGTTCTTTTGGGTTGCACTCGTGGAACCCTCCTCTCAGGTCTTAAAAAATGGATGTATACAATTCATTCATTCAAAGTGTGCCTATAGGCTGCTGAATATGACAAATCATTATTTTACTTCTAATTTGCTTACTGTTGCAGGGGAACAATTACTAGTGTAGTGGCAATTCTTTATGTAATTGGCTATGCACGCACTTGGCCCAGTGCTACCCAGGGAAGCTCCAAGGTGCCTGACGTGCCTCTCCCAACTCCTGAGCTCTGTCATGTGGAACTGAGGGAACTGCCCCTCTGTACTTTCTGGGGGTACAGTGAATGGGGGTGGGGCTCTTTCCGATCAACAGAAAGATGCTTTGAAAGCATCTCTTGGTGCTTCCCTTGTGTGTCTCTGGTGAGAGAGTAACCTTTCGCCCCAAGCCCATATACCCCACAAGGTTTGCCTTGCCTTTCCCTACGGTCCTCTTGTAACAAAGGATGGGCTGGTAGTTGTGGGTAGTTGTTAATGACAGAACCAGGGCGCTCCCAGAACCTCACAGAATGCTACGGAGGGAGAGTTGGTTTCAATAGCTGAACACTTCTTGAGCACATGAGATGCTTGCTGATTTTAGTATTTAGCTTTGTGCCTTATTTACAATATACGGACAGCAGAAAACAAACCCCCTTTTGACATCCTGGTGCAGAATTTGTCTCAGATGTTTCTGTTTCTCCCCCCTTGTCTTTTTAACTAGAAAGGCTATTTTCTTAAAGGTGTATACCAAAATGGGAGCAGATTCAGGGCCAAGACCTAGGTATTCAATTTATTCCAGGATTTTACTTATCAATGTTATTATGTTACTTACTTTTTTCCCATAAAATAAGAAAACTTCCTTTGTTCGTCTCTGCTATATAGGAAGTGAATCATGGAGTGTGTGATAAAAAATGTCATAGACTATCCTGTGCAGCAAACCACCGTGGCACATGTTTACCCGTGTAACAAACCTGCACATCCTGTACGTGTGCCCCGGAACTTAAAAGTTGGAAATTAAAAAAAAAAAGACTGTATGCTTTCCTTTGGCTTATACCCCGTGCCAAGAGCTCCAAGAGGTAACAGACATGACACTTGAGCGGATCAAATCCCTGCTTTTGCTCAAGATGCAGAATGTTTAGGCAAAGTCTTTTAAATTTATCTTTACCACATTGGTGCTCAGACAGGCAACAGTGGGTCACCAAGGGTACCACTGTGATCTTGTATTGGCATCACTGTCAAAAGCCAGACCCAGTCCCCGGGTGTAGAGATTGGGACTAATTATGAAAGGAAGGGAGATGATTATCTTACCCACAGGCTGGTCCAAGAACACAGTAGAGTTTCCAGTTTCTTTTCTAAATTATGGGCCAGCATCTCTTCCTTCCTGAACTTCCTCGTCTCATCTTATGCTGTTTCACTGTGACAATCTTCTGTGGTGCCAGGAGCTGATATGTAACAGAAGTGGGGCCAGTCACCATAGTTTTCCCTAAGTGATACTATTTTATGCTTTTTTTGAAGTCAAGGTGCTGGGATGGAGATGTGAATACGTCACTGCTGATTGTCATTATCTTTACCATATGGAGAGATCTTGTCTGCAAACATAAAGCCACATATAAGAGGAAGTACAGCTAAGTGACAAAGAGAAAGTCAGATAGCCAGTGGCATTGTTGAAGACCCTGGATCCAGTGGTGCCTGAAGCCTACATAGAATTCAAGTTAGTTGAGTCGATCCACTTCATTTTTTACTCCTATTCTCAGGGTATTTGAGGGTATTCTCATTGTATTTCTGTCGTTTGCAACCCAGAGTCTTACCAGGGTGCTGTGTCAATAACCTTAAAATATGATCAACATTTTAGCAAAATTAGAAATCTAGGAAAGAGCGAATGAATGTATCATTCAGATAAAAAAAGGGATTGTCTCTCTTTATGTTTTTGCCAATTCGTTCCCGTTAAATTCAGAAAGCAGAGATTGAGACAGATGTTCAATATGAGGATATGATGTTTGTAATATATTGAATTGGGTCTCCAGAAATGGTTGGAAAAAAGGCATTGAAAATGGAATTGCCGTTCATCTGTCTAGCGTGCTTTGTGTGGTACTGCTTGAAAACAAGTGACAAATGACTTCCTGAATTCCTCACCAGCATCGTTTCCTCAGAACGGCACCGTCTGCGGCAGCCCTTGCCCCGGAAGCCCTCCGCACACACACAGTGAAGCGCATCCTGGGCCGGCCCGGGCTGCTTCCCGCCTCCTCGGCTTTCTGCCCTAGGTGAAAGAAGGGGAAAACGGCGGCTGGAGAGGACAGAGGGCTCTGCTCCCCAGAGGGCTCCCTCCAGCCACAGGCCGGTGGAATCTTTATGTGCCATGATCAGAGGCCGACGGAAAGCCCATCTCGCCCCATGCAGCTCTGCCGGGAAGGAGAATTGGGCAGGCAGGGGTGTCCCTCTTATTCTTGAGTCCTGTTTTTGAAAGAAGGAGTGTTGGAGTCCCAGGAACACTCAGAGGCCCGGCGTGGGGAGAGGCTGCTTTTCGGGGTGGGGCGGAGGAGGGCCCGGCTGGACCTGGTGTTGGGTGATCTCGCCACAAGATGGCAGCCCTACTTTTCAGGCGTTGTTTCCAGCTGCAGTCTTGAAGAAAAAGCTTGTGCCAGTCATTACAGAACAATTGCAGTCTTGGCTTAGGTTTCATAATTTATGAAGCTGACGTCGCATGCTCCGTGGAATCGTGTGTGACCACGTTTCAGAGTTGGCGGTATTACGGTGTCTACTGTTAATGTGGGCTCGCCTCTTCCGTTTCCTGCGGGCTGTGCTTCTGCTCCGAGGCTGAACTCGCCCCCAGGCACCACCGAAGCAGCCTGGGGTCCAAGCAGCGCTCCCAGACTAGCTGGGGTGCTGGACCCAGTGTGAGCATTTCCAGTCTGTCTTGGGCTGACCATATTTTCAAACGAAATACAAATGAATAACAGACGAAATGAAAAGACATACAAAGCACAAGCCCAATTCATGACCCTTGGTTTCAGCAGGAATAAGTTTACATCTTAATAAAGAGTCGAAACAAAATAACATCGGAAAAAAGACTTACAAAAACGGTATAGTTGCTTATTAAAAGAGTGAGGATATGCGATTAATAGAAGGAATCACTATCATTCTTGTACATTTTTTGTCTCATAATCATGACTAAATAATAACAGGTTCCCCTATTAAGCTGCCTGTGTGCACACTTTCAATTAACTTAAGTATAATAAAGTTTTTAGTGTGAACACCCTAGCTTGTTTCTTGTTTCATTCCTCTTAATCTAAGTTGGACTGATGGCAACATCACTTATAAGGGCTAATGTATATCTCAGCTATTTCTAGGTTGAACATAGGTTTGTATTCAAAACTTCGCAGAAAAACTGGAGTGCAGTGAAAGAAACAAGTGAATCTGGAGTAGCTGAAAAGAAAGCCAAGAGTTTCTGACTTTATTTTTTCTCATCGTCCCTCTACTCCATGAACACTTGCTTTCTCCTGTTTCCAGGCGCTTTTCCCCCAGTCCATGTGTTTTTACTCCTGAGGGCCACTGCAGAACATGTGCCTCTTTGTGGGTAGATGGCTGCAGACAGCCGGAGTGCCTGGATGTCAGGTCTCGTCTTCGGGGAGGGCCGCAGCCCGTGACCCACAGGTGTAGCTGCAGGACAGCTCCAGGGGCTGTGCTTCAGGTCAGAGCGTTAACCTACTGAAGGGCCAGGCCAAAGCTGCCTTCCACAGGACCAACCTTGCTTGTCCCCTTTGCCTCCTCTGGCCTGCTCCTCTTCTTTTCCTTTCCGGTTCTTCCCCCTGCCGCCCACACCCGACCCCCTGCCCCATACACTTTCTTAAGAAGCCACTTGCACACGAATCTTTGTCTCAGTATCTGCTTCCAGGGAACAGCCTAAGGCACTGTCTGACTCAGAGCATCTCAGAAATAGGCACGGCCGACCATAAAGCTGTCTTTTTGTATTTTTAGGCTTTTGCTTTCAGAGTCACTGACCTCCTGCTTTTGATAACATAATCAAATGACCACTTCAGGAAATAAATAAACCTAATTTAACTTCCTTGGCTTTTTAGAAACCAGACAAACCAGAGATATTTAATGTACCAATTTTCTTACCACATATTTGGAAACACTTGCCGTATATACTATGCTTTACATACATCTGTGTTCTTTTGTTTCTCCTTGGTTTCAATTAATCTAAACCCAATTGTTTATCCTTGAAGAAGATAAATATAAAAGCTTCTTCCCTCTAAGGGTTTGAGGTGTGACTAAAATAGGCTTTAAATTTTGTTCCCCTGGATATTTTTAAAACAATTGCATCTACATTAATCTGTTTTAGATGATACTCTCCTAAAAAGCCATTCTGAGATGATTGCTTTTCATAGAGCTTACTTGGAATTAAACAATATGACAAAACATAACAAATTCAAACTAATTTGGAGAAATGCTGTTGTGAATTAGTGAAAACAATTAGAGAACATTAAAAATGGAATCAGTTTTATTACTTTAAAGTATATATGTGCTATAATTTTAATTATCCTTTATTATAGACACCTATATGAGGCATTTGCATTATGTCATTTAATTATCACAACAACCATGAAAATGAAGTATTTTTTCCCACTCTTTAAAAATAGATGAGGCATAGAGAGAGTAAATACCTTTTGCAAGGCTTGCAATTCGTAAACAAGAAAGCTGGTATTTGAATCTAGGTCTTTGTACCAGGCCATGCTGCCTCTACAGCTCAACAAAATTAGCTAACTAAATATTAGTGTACCTTATCAGCTTTAAGGAAGGGTCAACACCTATGTATAATTGACATAGTCCTTTGCCTATGAAGAGTATTGTTAAAGTGCTTGTAATACTTTAAAGAAAAATAACAGAAATCTCCCTTGCCATCCCGTGTAACAACAATAGCTATCGTCTGATTCTTTCACGTACCTTATATCCCTGTCTCATTTAGTTTTCACAACAATCGAGGTCGGTATTATTAGTCTTACTGTATCAATTGGGTAAATAGAGAAGCATAAAAACTTTAGATAATTTTGCTGATGTCACATGGATAGTAGGTGGAAAAAGGGCTTTGGACCCAGGAAACTGTGAGCTTAACGGTTGTGCTATTCACTACTAATGGTTAGCTGAAACTTCCACATGGCGAAATGCTATGTCAGCTGAATCAGTGAGTGGAAATACAAAAGATTGAAGTTATGACTTCCTGAAAGTATTTTCTTTCTTGCTAATGCCAAGTATATCTAGAAAAAGAGAAAGCCATACCAGAGGCATGGCAGCAGCTTGGCTTCATGTTAGCAGGATGCTTTTGTTCTTATTCCACCATATCCATTTCTTCATCAACTTTGATTCTCTTCCTATAGCTCACCTGTAAACAAAACCACTGTTCACCATTTTTTTGAACTGGGCTACTATGAAATTCAGAGGGTTCATCATAGCCAGGTGTTTCTCTGCACCTGGTGTGTCTGATCTGCAGACCAAAGGGATTCATAGACAAACAACAGGACTCATTGTGGCCCACACAATTATTCTAGATTTCTGATTTGTTTCTTGAAACTTGCTATGTTCCTGTAATGGGAAAAAGACAGCTTCATTTATCACGCCATCCCTCATGCTGCTCCTCGGCACCCTCCCCCGGGGTCCCTCGCCATCCTGAAACTTCTGAAACATCTGCTGTGGATGCCATGGCAGGAGTTGCTTCACGTTCCTTATTACTCTTGCTTTCTCAGCATCCTGGTTTTAAGCTCTCCTATTGTGACCAAAGACTACCAGGCCAATCTCCTCAGTGGAAATGAACAATTAGTGAGTTCATTACTTATGGTGCCATTCACAGTTTTTTGCCAATGATTACATTTGTGTGTGTGTGTGACATATGGCCCGATGTCAAAAGAGCACGGGACTAGGAATCAGTTGTGCTGGATTTTTGTCTTGGCTCTGCGATTCAAGTCTGTCTTGGCTTGGATGAGTTGCTCCACCTTTCTAGACTTTCATTGCTTCGTGTAACAAAAAATCTAGCCTAGATTATTTCTCAACTTTGGGTGCATATTGGAATCACATGAAATCCAGAAAATACTGATGCGCAGGTCACATGCCCTAGATCTACTAAATCAGACTTTCTGAAAGAAAGAACCCTAACATTAGTATTCTTGTTAAAATTCCCCACAAAATTCTGTTTCCTCAGGTTTGAGAACCACTAGCTTAGATGATCTGTAAGGATCCTCTGGTCTCTAAAAGGTAAGTACACACACACACACACACACACACACACGCACACATACACACACATACACACATACACACACATACACATACACACACACATACACACATACACATACACACATACACACACACACACATACACATACACACACAGATATGTCTATATATGCATATATATATATATACATACATATATAATTTTCTTTTAAGATGGAAACATTTAAATCACATTTGTACAAAGCAGGAAAAAAGTCAGTGGAAAGAAAAGTTTGTTGAGGATGGGTGAATTGATGGATACATATCCTTGTGTTTTAGTCAGTTCAGGCTGATAGAGTACTATAGACTAGGTAGTTTAAAAACAACAGCAACATATTTCTATCAGTTCTTAAGGTTGGAAGTCAGAGATTAGGGTGCCAGCATAAATGGGTTCTGGCAAAGGCCCTCTCCTGAGCTATAAATGTCTGTCTGCTCATTGTGTCTGCACGTGGCAGAAAACGTATGAGAGAGCTCTCTGGGGTTTCTTTTACAAGGGGACTCATCTCATTCATGAAGCCTTCTCTTTATGACCTATTTCCCAAAGGTTCCACCTCCTAATATCATTATATTGGGAGTTAAGATTTTAACATGAATTTTGGGTGGGCACAGACTCAGTCCATTTTACTTCAAAAGGACAAAAGACCTAAAAAGTGCTCAGGTGGTAGGACTAGCTTTAGACAGGTTTACAGAGAATATGCTCATAGATGGGAAACCAGACTATATGAATACAGATGTTGTAGGTAAGTAGGTAGAGATAGAGGTAGCAGTCCACGGAGGTTCTCTTCTGGTTGCTTCAGTTTTTAATTTTATTATTATTTTAAAATTATACTTTAAGTTCTGGGATACATGTGCAGAATGTGCAGGTTTGTTACATAAGTATACACGTGCCATGGTGGTTTGCTGCACCCATCAACCCATCGTCTCTATTAGGTCTTTCTCCTAATGCTATCCCTCCTCTAGCCCCCATCCCCTGACAGGCTCCAATGTGTGATGTTCTTCTCCCTGTGTCCATGTATTCCCATTGTTCAACTCCCACTTATGGGTGAGAACATGCAGTGTTTAGTTTTCTGTTCCTGTGTTAGTTTGCTGCGAATGATGGTTTCTGGCTTCACCCATGTCCCTGCAAAGGACATGAACTCGTTTTTTATGGCTGCATAGTATTCCATGGTGTATATGTGCCACATTTTCTTTATCCATTCTATCACTGATGGGCATTTGGGTTGGTTCCAAGTCTTCACTATTGTGAACAGTGCTGCAATAAACATACATGTGCATGTGTCTTTATAGTAGAATAAGAGAAATGCAAATCAAAACCACAATGAGATACCGTCTCATGCCAGTTAGAATGGCAATTATTAAAAAGTCAGGAAACAACAGATGCTGTAGAGGATGTGGAGAAATAGGAATGCATTTATACTGTTGGCGGGAGTTCAACCATTATGGAAGACAGGGTGGCAATTCCTCAAGGATCTAGAACCAGAAATACCTTTTGACCCAGCAATCCCATTACTGGGTATATGCTTCAGTTTTTTAAAGTGAAGATTATCAGAATAGATGGGGAAGGCAGTGTTGGAGAGGTCTGAGAAAAGGGAGTTGTGAAAATCCACTCTGGGAGTGGGAGAGTAAATGTGCTATGGAAATGTGGTATGATTGCTGGGAATATTAAGAGCCTGATATTGTTTGGCTCTGTGTCCCCACCCAAATCTCACCTTGAACTGTCATCCACATAATTTCCATGTTTCAAGGACAGGACCAAGTGGTGGTAACTGAATCATGGGGATGTTTTACCCTATGCTGTTGTCATAATAATGAGTAGTCTCACAATATCTGGTTATATACATGTCTGGCATTTCCCTTGCTGGCCCTCGTTCTCTCTCCTGCTGCCCTGTGAAGATGTGCCTTCTGTCATGATTGTAAGGTTCCTGAGGCCTCCCAGCCATGTGGAACTATGAGTCAATTAAACCTTTTTTCTTTATAGTTACCCAGACTCAGATATTTGTTCATAGCAGCATGAGAATGGACTAATACAGATCCCATTTGGGGTTGGTGATCATAAAAGTGGGGCCAATTGGTGGTGGTGTTTGCTTTTTGCTGGCTGGGGTCCTACCAAGATTGGATGGGCTTCCTGATGACTTCCAGAGTGCCAACTATTGGTTTCTTCCTGCATACCAGCTGCTATATTCTGTCCGATCTTGAGTCAGCTGTTGCATTTGTACATCTGGAATGGTCACTCTTTATTTGCCTGAAGCTGGCTGCTGTAGGTAGATAAAATCCCTGAATTCCTTTCTTGTCTTGAAGAGTGGGCTCTGGCCTTGTTTCTGGCTTACCTGGGTTCCTGAGGCCTTACTGTTCTTTCCTCCAGAGTCGGTCAGAGAAGAGTTCTAGAAGGTAGTGAGCTCTGTACCATAAAGATAAAAATGATGAAAGAATGGTTAGTGAGTTGAAAGCTTGTGCTGGAGAAGCTGCCTAGGAATCCTTTTCACTGATTGGAACAAGACCATCATGGGGTGGTTTTGTTCCCCATCTCCTTAGACATGCAAATGACATGCTGCACATGAACAGTAAAGTCATATATCCAAGACAATGTTTTAGTTACATTAGGGCAAGTGGCTTTTGATCATCTAAAAGTCATCTAAAGTGGTAAATGATAAACTGGGTCATCTAAAGTAGTAAAACTTTCAGACCAAGCTGAAGCAAATGGCAGACTTCAGAAAAACTCAGGCTCCATGATGACCTTTATCTGAGATAGTGGAGATTGAATAAATGAAATTTTTTACCTTGTTCATTTTAGCTTCGATTCAAAGAGATTGGGAAACTAAGAGCCAGCAGGTGATCAAGTGGGACTATTCAGATAGAACAAAATGGACTTTGTCCTCTTCTTGTTGAATAGGTTCTGCATAATATCTTTGGATTTTGGCATTGAAAAGTAGAAGGAAAGAGCCCCCACCATTAGTTTGGCAGATTTGTCAAGCTGAGCTATGTCAATTGTATTATGCTGTTTCCAAGAAGACAGTAGAGCTTGTGAAATGTAACAGTGTCTGTCACCACTTGACATCTTGGCTAAAACAAAAGCAGATTGAGGAAATGACTCACAATAGTTAATTGTTTCAATAGTCAGTCTTTTCCCATCTGCACAGTGTGTTGAATTTGATGACATCTGATGGGAACTTTGTGGAAAATTAATGCATCAAATTGCTTTCAAGAAGCAAGCCCCCCTTTGCTTTTTTGGTATTAGATTGGTGCAAAAGTAATTGTGGTACGTAATTGCAGTTTTTTGCCAAACTGCAATTACCCTTGTGCCAATCTAACAGCTATATGTCAGTATCTAAAAATTCCATTTTATCTCCTTTACAGTTTAGGTCAGACTACAGAGTGTCTTGACCTAGGGAATAGAAAAAGCCTGGAAATTTGTCATAAAGAAAACAATATTCAGTGAAAATAACTCAAAATCAGCTTCTTTAGCCAAAGAATGATTTCTCTGTTGTGGCTTTGATAAACACAAAAGCAAAGAGAAAAACTGTTCAGTATTTCATAAAGAAGCAAATTCAAGAGGATCTATGCAGAAAACATTCATCTTCTGTTATCACATGAATATATAGCACATCTGGCTTTGAAATCTATGATGCCACTTATTAAGATGTATCATTTTAGATGGGAAACCATTAATTTACAACAGTTGCCTTGAATGTATAGCTTGGTGCTTTCAGTCTACCTTTGCTAGATCTAGAGCTTCTCACCACACTGAATTCCTTTAAAGACCCTTAGAAATGCAACTCATTATGACTAACCTACTGACTTATCTGACCTAAAGAATAGCTTTATATACTAGAGGTATGGATGTCACATTTGGACAGAAAATTTCCTTTTTGGAGATCTCCCAATGGGAATAAAGCTTAACTCTATGAAAGTTAATTATTTTGGAAAATGTTTCTGGCATTTGTTTTCTTGTTGGACATCTACTATTGAGTCTACATTTCAGCTGTGCTAGAAAGAAATATTTATGGGGAGAAAGGATTAGAGTTGTCTGTTCCCTACAGATAGATTTTTTTTTTGGTGTTACTTCAGATATCAATGCCATATTTTTGTAGTTATGCAGAAGTGTGATACTTTCTGAATGGATTGTTTATAAAGAATAACGTTCTGTGTAATAAAGAACAAAATAAACCAAGAGGGAACATCAAGACTTTGAAGAGCTGTGATGGAGCGGAAACACACTTATTTTGCACAACTCAGTAGGGCAGAACCCAAACTGGTAGCCTAAATTGTAAGCAGGTCATGGCTCATGATGGCAAAAGGTGTTTCCATTAAACATTTTAAGGAAATAGTTGCTCCAGGAGGAGATAGCTCCTCATCCCTTCCTCTGAGAATTCTGCCAGGCATTGGAAGTTGAAAAAAGTTGTCCGCAGTCTGAGGCAGCCTGTCTACCATCTAGGAATATGTATTAGCAGCTCAGGAATGACTGCCACATAATTAGAAGTGTATTCAATTTCTTTTTTTCCTTTTTTGTAGTTAGAATTTAAAAAGAAGGTAGGTGGGGGCACTGGAGGGAAGGGTGTAGTAAGGATAATGTCGAGCGTCTTTTTTGTATGCCTTGTCTCACTAAGTCATGTTTGTCTTCTCTAAACTGAGAAGAATGCAAAGATCTAAAGTAAAGTGATGCATAGCGCTTATCAGACTGTCTGCTATCTTTGGATAGGCCCCTGAATAGATTTGTTCCACCTCAACCTAAGAAGGCTGGTGTACAGGGGGTAAATTTGCAAATGCAGCATTATTCTGTCTTTGCAGATGCCGGTAACTTAGTTGCCATCCCTCAACTAATAGAAAGAGTAAATTGTTCATACTCTTCTGCTACAGCAGAGAGACCTTTTGGTTTCTGTGGGCTCCATCTAAAATTGTCACAACGTAAAAACCATGAATCAGAAAGAACATTAGTGAAATAATTTGGCTCATGTAGACAGATGAGAGCTGAATTTTTTTTCCTTGCTGTATTCTGAATTCCGGTTCATATTTCTTCATGTGAAAGTGGCTTTTTTCCCCTGGATTTATATGAGGCTGAGCAAGCAGTTCTGGTAAAATTAAACCCATATATAAACAATAGATTTGGACAGCTCAATTTTGGTTCTGAATTCCATTAGAAATTTTCCCCTCCTCTACTTTATTACAATTTCTTTGCTTTTTGCAACCCACTTTTATATTGAATATCACATTCGTGCAAGGGCATGCCAAATTGGTACTGGTATATACTGATGGCTTTGGCTTAGAAAAGTGCTGAATTCAAGTTTGAAATGTTTACACTTGACCATACTTTTGGAGAAGAAGAAAATTGTGATATTTGATTAAAATCTAATGAGGGCAAAAAGAGGGTTAAGAGAGGATAAAAACGAGCACTTTCGGATGCAAGGAAGTGTAATGACCTCTTAACGAGTGTAATCTCATTGAATCCTGGCAGCAGTAGCACTGCGAAGTACTTATTAGGACCCCCATTTCACAGATGAGGACATTAAGGTTCAGAAAGACTATATGGTTTGCTTACACTGTAAAGATGTCATCTGAATCCAGATCTTTAAGATTCTCAAACTCTTTGTACTACTGTGAAGAAAGAAGCTTTTCTGGATGTTGTGTATATTGTCTTCACAAGGTGCCTTCAAGGAAGACTTAGTGAAGGACAATAATACCAACAAATAAAAATAAAAATAAAAATGGGCAACTGTCTGCCCAGGAAGGAGGCAGCTTCCTCTGCAGAAATGGGAAAGATCATGAAGCCAGGGAGAAGTTGTAATTGCACAAAAAATAGAGTTGAAGGACTTGATAAAAAAATTTAGGGCACAAATGTGGTATAAAGTTTGAAGCAATATATCACATGTAGTTTTTTCAAGGAGAAAAAAATAACATCAGTCATGGGACTTTAAGTCATCTAGCTCGGAGAAAACTCGGCAGAGATGCTTAGAAGATGCGAGCTGCAATTGTAAAGATGCAAACATGAAGTGGGCGTAGAACAGCTTGGTAACAGGGATTTGGGGGAAGACATGAGTAGTTTTGGAGAAGGTTAGAATATATTTGTAATTTCTCAAGTGCTGTTAATTATGTAATGCCTTTACTTCATATAACTTAGATCGATTCTATCCATACAATACTTCTGTTTTAGAGTGCAAGGGAAACACAGGGGAAAAGTTGGATTAACCTAGGTGGAAATCAGTTATAATTAAGAGTTTAAAGCTTTCAGACGAGAACCTTTGAAAACTCATACTCCAAGTAACCCTTCTTCAATTGCCGACACATTTATTCTTACTCATTTTATTTTTAGAAAACCAAAACTTAATTGTCTCCGTATGATATGATTTCTTCCCGAAATCCCTAATGAATTTAGCTACTTAAAAGAGAAAGACTGCAGAAAAGCAGGCCTAGCTACATAGAGGATGGTTGGTGAAAGCTGGAGAACATTTATAGGTGCGTAGGCTGTGCTTATTCTGTGTTCAGGGAAAGGGCTGGCCCATGAGGAACAAAAAAGCATATTTAAAATAATACTTCTAGTGTATTATGAACGGGGAGCTTTTCCTTAGTGTATACTGTATTATTCCATTTCTTTTTCTTGCTCAATAAATACAAGGCACAAAAAATGCATTGCTTTTGTGTTTTAATTTCCTAGCAGCACTCTGTATTGGAGACAGTAATTAATGAAAATTATACGCTAAACATTTTCAAGTTTGCATTAGGTGCCTTAATCCTTATTTTAGAAAATAATTCTACTCTACCTAAAAAAGTATGTGAGTGTGAGTTGTGTGTATATTGGAGGGAGGGCACATGTGTAAGCTATCTCTCTTGAAGTTCTCAACCAACCATATATATGTTGATATCTAAAATATGAGGCCCCGTATAAAAGAGATTATGTTTCCCTACCTGCAGCATGACTTTAAATGTAATATTCACCTGTTAAGAAACCCTTAGCTGCTAGATCCGTTTACATTTCAAGAATGAAATAATCCAGATAATATGTACTACTAACAAAATTAAGTATTGTTGAGCTATTTTAAAAAGCTTGAAAACATGATTAGGACATGGTGAATAATATTTTATAAACTGGCTCATGTGACCACATTATATAACAAAATTGGGGTTTCTTTCAATTTTTCATTTTATAATTGAGCATAGCAACAAATAATATTGAATTGGGCTAGGTGACCTAAGAAAATGAAATTCTTACCCTCGTTTAGAAGTAAATATATTTTTTTAAACAGCAGAAAATATTCTGCCTAGAAAAGTTAAGTGAGAACCATGGAATAAATAAATAGTGATTTTCCAAACTTTTCCCAGATTAATTCAAATCTTGGACTCTTAGGCTGAAACAACTTAGACACCTCATCATGACAAAAGCCAATTTTGTTATATAATATGTATTTATGTCCCATAAAGTACAATATTGTCTCCTGAAAACTATGAAAACAGATGAAAGGATTTCTGATGTAAGAAAAGTGGGGAAGTAGGTGGGATAAGAGTGGGTCATAAAATATACAGCTACAATTACACAGCTGTACTTCCCAGTAGACATTCAAAGAATTAATTTTAAAAGGTACTGATCAAATTTAATGCAGCAAAAATTTTAGACACCTGCTGGAAATGGAGGTGAGTAAGCAAGATAAATAAGATAAAGTATTTCCCCCAAGGCATTTGTATCCTAGGGTACATGTATAGGTGTATGTGTGCCTAAAGTAGGTGTGGGCAGAGGACAGGATGAGTGAGTTCTCAGCACCTTGTCGTAACAGGTGGAAAGACTGATCACCTCAGTGTTCAAGCAAACAAACAAACGAATAAAATCCCCTTAAGTAGTAAATGTTCCATGGAATACCCGCCATTTTCAAAAGTTTCTTCTCCTCAAGTCATGGCCCATGTCATGGCCAATTTCCTGTTATTTTAGTTTTTTTTTTTTTTTTTTTCCTGATTACAAAACAATTCAAAAGGTATCTGTAAAATTTAGAAAGAAAAACATAAAAATCATCTTCAATCCCTTCACCTAGAGATAACAGTGGTTATATCTTCATAGGTTAATTTTCTCTGGGTATGCATGCATATGACTGTGTGTGTGTGTATGGCATAAAATATTAAAAATATTTTAAAAATGTGGCACATATACACCTATGTGATGTTCCCCTCCCTGTGTCAATGAGTTCTCATTGTTCAACTCTCACTTATGAGTGAGACCATGCGGTGTTCGGTATGTTTGTGTATGTGATTATATATACACACACATACATATACACATATAATCTGTGTGTGTATATATATGTATGGATGACACAAAATTGAGAACAAAATTACATGTGTTTCTGTTACATTTTTTGTATTATACTTTAAGTTCTGGGGTACATGTGTAGAAGGTGCAGCTTTGTTACAAAGGTATATACATGCCATGGTGATTTGCTGCACCCATCAACCCGTCATCTACATTAGGTATTTCTCCTAATGCTATCCCTCCCATAGTCTCCCACCCCTTGATAGACCCTGGTATGTGATATTCTCTTCTCTGTTTCCATGTGTTCTATTGTTCAACTCCCACTTATGAGTGAGACCATGCGGTGTTTGGTTTTCTGTTCCTGTGTTAGTTTGCTGAGAATGATGGTTTACAGCTTCACCCATGTTGCTGCAAAGGACATGAACTCACCTTTTTTTTATGGCTGCATAGTATTCCCTGGTGTATATATGCCACATTTTCTTTATCCAGTCTATGATCTATGGGCATTTGGGTTGGTTCCAAGTCTTCGCTATTGTAAACAGTGCCACAATAAACATATGTGTGCATGTGTCTTTATAGTAGAATGATTTATAATCCTTTGTATATATACCCAGTACGGTAGTGGGTAAAATTGTATTTCTATTTCTAGATACTTGAGGAATTGCCACACTATTTTCCACAATGGTTGAACTAATTTACACTCCCACCAACAGTGTAAAAGCGTTCCTATTTCTCCACATCCTTTCCAGCACCTTGTTTCCTTTTTAATAATCACCATTCTAACTGGTGTGAGATGGTATCTCAATGTGGTTTTGATTTGCATTTCTCTAATGACCAGTGATGATGCGCTTTTTATTATATGTTTGTTGGCCACATAAATGTCTTCTTTTGAGAAGTGCCTTTTCATATCTGTTACCCATTTTTTTTTCTTGTAAATTTGTTTAAGTTTTTTTTAGATTCTGGATATTAGCCCTTTCAGATGGGTAGATTGCAAAAATTTTCTCCCATTCTGTAGATTGCCTATTCACTTTGATGATAGTTTCTTTTGTAGTGTAAAAGCTCTTTAGTTTACTTAGATCCCATTTGTCTATTTTGGCTTTTGTAGCCATTGCTTTCGGTGTTTTAAACATGAAATCTTTGCCCATGCCTATGTCCTGAATGGTATTGCCTAGGTTCTCTTCTAGGGTTTTTATTGTTCTAGGTCTTATGTTTGTCTTTAATTCATTCTGAGTTAATTTTTGTGTAAGGTGTAGGGAAGGTATACAGTTTCAGCTTTCTGCATATGGCTAGTGTGTTTTCCGAACACCATTTATTAAACAGGGAATCTTTTCCCCATTGCTTGTTTTCATCAGATTTGTCAAAGATCAGATGGTTGTAGATGTGTGGTGTTATTTCTGAGGTCTTTGTTCTGTTCCATTGGTCAATATATCTGTTTTTGTACCAATACCATGCTGTTTTGGTTACTGTAGCCTTGTAGTGTAGTTTGAAGTCAGGTAGTGTGATGCCTCCAACTTTGTTCTTTTTGCTTAGAATTATCTTGGCTCTGTGGGCTCTTTTTTGGTTTCATATGAATTTTAAAGTAGTTTTTTCTAATTCTGTGATGAAAGTCACTGGTAGCTAGATGGGGATAGCATTGAATCTATAAATTACTTTGGGCAGTATGGCCATTTTCATGATATTCATTCTTCCTATTCATGAGCATGGAATGTTTTTCCATTTGTTTGTGTCCTCTTATTTCCTTGAGCAGTGGTTTGTAGTTTTCCTTGAAGAACTTCTTCACATTCTTTGTAAGTTGTATTCCTATGTATTTTATTCTCTTTGTAGCCATTGTGAATGGCAGTTCACTCATGATTTGGCTCTCTGTTTGTCTGTAACTGGTGTATGGAAATGCTTGTGATTTTTGCACATTGATTTTGTATCCTGAGACTTTGCTGAAGTTGCTTATTGGCTTAAGGAGATTTTGAGCTGAGACAATGGGATTTTCTAAAATATACAATCATGTCATCTGCAAACAGAGACAATATGACTACCTGTTTACCTAATTGAATATCTTTATTTCTTTCTTTTGCCTGATTGCCCTGGACAGAACTTCCAATACTATGTTGAATAGGAGTGGTAAGAGAGGGCATCTTTGTCTTGTGCCAGTTTTTAAGGGAATGCTTTCAGTTTTTGCACATTGAGTATAATATTAGCTGTGGGTTTGTCATAAATAGCTCTTATTATTTTGAGATATGTTCCATCAATACCTAGTTTATTGAGAGTTTTTAGCATGAAGGGCTGTTGAATTTTGTTGAAGGCCTTTTCTGCATCTACTGAGATAATCATATGGCTTTTGTCATTGGTTCTGTTCATGTGATGGATTACATTTATTTATTTGTATATGTTGAACTAGTCTTGCATCCCAGGGATGAAGCCAATTTGATTGTGGTGGATAAGCTTTTTGATGTGCTGCTGGATTAGGTTTGCCAGTATTTTATTGAAGATTTTCACATCAATGTTCGTAAGAGATATTGGCCTGAAATTTTCTTTTTTTGTGTGTGTCTTTGCCAGGTTTTGGTATCAGGATGATATTGGCCTCATAAATGAGTTAGGGAGGATTCCCTCTTTTTCTGTTGTTTGGAATAGTTTCAGAAGGAGTGGTACCAGCTCCTCTTTGTACCTCTGATAGAATTTGACTGTGAATCCTTCTGGTCCTGGACTTTTTTAAATTGCTAGGCTATTAATTACTGCCTCACTTTGAGATCTTGTTATTGGTCTATTCAGGGATTCAACTTCTTCCTGGTTTCAACTCTTGGGAGGGTGTATGTGTCCAGGAATTTATTCTTTTCTTCTAGATTTTCTAATTTATTTGTGTAGAGCTGTTTATAGTATTCTCTGATAGTGGTTTGTATTTCTGTGGGATTGGTGGTGATATCCTCTTTATCATTTTTTATTGCATCTATTTGATTCTTCTCTTTTTTCTTCTTTATTAGTCTGGCTAGTGATCTATCTGTTTTATTGATCTTTTTCATTGATTTTTTTGAAGGTGTTTTTGTGTCTCTATCTCCTTCAGTTCTGCTCTGATCTTAGTTATTTTTTGTCTTCTTCTAGTTTTTGAATTTGTTTGCTATTGCTTCTCTAGTTCTTTTAATTGTGATGCTAAAGTGTCGATTTTAGATCTTTCCTCCTTTCACTTGTGGGCATTTAGTGCCATAAATTTCCCTCTACACACTGCTTTACATGTGTCCCAGAGATTCTGGTATGTTGTGTCTTTATTCTCATTGGTTTCAAATAACTTATTTCTTTCTGCCTTAATTTTCTTATATACCCAGTAGTCATCCAGGAGCAGGTTGTTCAGTTTCCATGTAGTTGTGTGGTTTTGAGTCAATTTCTTAATCCTGAATTCTAATTTGATTATACTGTGGTCTGAGAGACTGTTATGATTTCCATTCTTTTGCATTTGCTGAGGAGTGTTTTACTTCCAATTATGTGGTCAGTTTTAGAATAAGTGTGATGTGATGCTACAAAGAATGTATATTCTGTTGATTTGTGGTGTAGAGTTCTGTAGATGTTTATTAGGTCCAGTTGGTCCAGAGCTGAGTTTAAGTCCTGGATATCCTTGTTGATTTTCTGTCTTATTGATGTGTCTAACATTGACAGCGGGGTGTTAAAGTCTCCCACTATTATTGTGTGGGAGTCTGAGTCTCTCTGTAGGTTTCTAAGAACTTGCTTTATGAATCTGGGTGCTCCTTTGTTTGGTACATACATATTTAGGATAATTAGCTCTTCTTATTGCATCGATCCCTTTACCATTATGTAATGCCTTCTTTGTCTCTTTTGATCTTTGTTGGCTTAAAGTCTGTTTTTTCAGAGATTAGGATTGCAACCCTTGCTTGTTTTTGTTTTCCATTTGCTTGTTAAATATTCATCCATCTCTTTGTTTTGAGCCTATGTGAGTCTTTGAATGTGAGATGGTTCTCCTGAATACAGCACACTGATGATTCTTGACTCTTTATACAATTTGCCAGTCTGTGTCTTTTAATTGGGGCATTTAGCCCATTTACATTTAAGGTTAATATGGTTATTTGTGAATTTGATCCTGTCATTATGATGCTAGCTGGTTGTTTTGCCCGTTAGTTGATGCAGTTTCTTCCTAGCATCATTGGTCTTTACAATTTGGTATGTTTTTTCAGTGGCTGCTACTGATTGTTCATTTCCATATTTAGTGCTTTCTTCAGGAGCTCTTGTAAGGCAGGCCTGGTGGTAACTAAATCTCTCAGAATTTGCTTGTCTATAAAGGATTATATTTCTCCTTCTCTTATGAAGCTTAGTTTGGCTAGGTATGAAATTCTGGGTTGAAAATTTTTTTCTTTAAGAACGTTGAATATTGGCCCCCACTCTCTTCTGGCTTGTAGGGTTTCTGCCGAGAGATCCACTGTTAGTCTCATGGGCTTTCCTTTGTGGGTGACCCGACCTTTCTCTCTGGCTGCCCTTAGCATTTTTTCCTTCATTTCAACCCTGGTGAATGTGACGATTATGTGCCTTGGGGTTGCTCTTCTTGAGGGATATCTTTGTGGTGTTCTCTGTATTTCCTGGACTTGAATATTGGCCTGCCTTGCTAGGTTGGGGAAGTTCTCCTGGATAATATCCTGAAGAGTGTTTTCCAACTTGTTCCCATTCTCCCCGTCACTGTCAGGTACAGCAATCAAATGTAGGTTTGGTCGTTTCACATAGTCCCATATTTCTTGGAGGCTTTGTTCATTTCATTTTGTTCCTTTTTCTCTAATCTTGTCTTCCTGCTTTATTTCATTGAGTTGATCTTTAATCTCTGATATCCTTTCTTTGACTTGATTGATTTTGCTATTGATTGCTATTGATACTTATGTATGCTTCATGAAGTTCTCATGCTATATATTTCAGCTCCATCATGTCATTTATATTCTTCTCTAAACTGGTTATTCTAGTTAGCAATTCATTTAACCTTTTCTTGAGGTTTTTACCTTCCTTGCATTGGGTTTGAATATGCTCCTTTAGCTCAGAGGAGTTGGTTATTATCCATCTTCTGAAGCCTACTTCTGTCAATTCATCAAACTCATTCTCTATTCAGTATTGTTCTCTTGCTGATGAGGAGTTGTGATCCTTTGCAGGAGAAGAGGCATTCTGTTTTTTTGGAATTTTCAGTCTTTTTTGCACTGGTTTCTCCCCATCTTCGTGGATTTATCTACCTTTGGTCTTTGATGTTGGTGTCCTTCAGATGGGGTCTCTGAGTGGATGTCCTTTTTTGTTGATGTTGATACTATTCCTTTCTGTTTGTTCTCCTTCTAACAGTCAGGCCCTTCTGTTGCAGGTCTGTTGGCATTTGCTGGAGATCCATTCCAGACCCTGTTTGCCTGGGTCTCACCAGTGGAGTCTGCAGAACATCAAAGATTGCTCCCTGTTTCTTTTTCTGGAAGATATGTCCCAGATATCTTCCAGATGGAAGATATGGCATCACCAGATGCCAGCGAGAGCTCTCCTGTATAAGGTGTTTGTTGGCCCCTACTGGGAGGTGTCTTCATATCAGGAGGTAGAGGGTCAGGGACCCACTTGAGGAGGCAGTCTGTCCCTTATCAGAGCTTGAACACTGTTCTGGGAGATCTGCTACTCTCTTCAGAGCTGTCAGGCAGGAATGTTTAAGTCTGCTGAGGCTGTGCCCACAGACACCCCTTCCCCCAGGTGCTCTGTCCCAGGGAGATGGGGGTTTTGTTTACAAGTCCCTAACTGGGGCCGTTGCCTTTGTTTCAGAGATGCCCAGTCCAGAGAGGAGAAATCTGGAGAGGCAGTCTGGCTGTAGTAGCCTTGCTGAGCTGTGGTGGGCTCTGCCCTGTTCTAACTTCCTGGAGGCTTTGTTTACACTGTGATGGTAAAATTGCCTACTCAAGCCTCTTCAGTGGCGGATGACCCTCCCCTCAGCAAGCTGGAGTGTCCCAGTTTGACCGTAGACTGCTGTGCTGGCAGTGAAGATTTCAAGCCAGTGGGTCTTAGCTTGCTGGGCTCTGTAGGGGTGGAAACTGCTGAGTCAGGCCACTTGGCTCCCTGGCTGCATCCCCCTTTCCAGGAGTGAATGGTTTTGTCTCACTGGCGTTACAGGTACCAATTGGGTATGGAAAAAAAAAAAAAACACTGGCAGCTAGCTTAATATCTGCCCAAATAAATGCCCAGTTTTTTGCTTGAAACCCAGGGCCCTGGTGGTGTAGGCACTGGAGGGAATCTCCTGGTCTGCTGGTTGTGAAGACCGTGGGGAAAGTGTAGAATCTGGGCTACAGTGCATCCTTCCTCCCAGTGTAGTCTCTCTAGGGGAGGGAAATCCCCCAGCCGCTTTTTCTTCCTGGTTGAGGCAGCACCCCACCCTGCTTTGGCTCGCCCTCCAGGGGCTGTACCCACTGTCCAACCAGTCCCAATGAGATGAACCAGGTACCTCATTTGGAAAGGCAGAAATCACCTGCCTTCTGCATTGATCTCATTGGGAACTGCAGACTGGAGCTGTTCCTATTTGGCCATCTTGCCAGCCAGTTTTCATTTTTTTTTTGAGATGGAGTTTTGCTCTTTCATCCAGGCTGGACTGAAGTAGCATGATCTCGGCTCACTGCAACCTCTGCCTTCCAGGTTCAATTGATTCTCCTGCCTCAGCCTCCTGAGTAGCTGGGATTACAGGCACTTGCCACCATGCCTGGCTAATTTTTGTATTTATAGTAGGGATAGGATTTCACTATGTTGACCAGCTGGTCCAGAACTCTTGACCTCAGGTGATCCACCTGCCTTAGCCTCCCAAAGTACTGGGATTACAGGTGTGAGCCACCGTGCCCAGCCCAGTTTTTGTTTTATAAGCATGTCCAGAAAAGTTTCTTGTAAAGCTCTGACTCTTAGAGCCAGGCCAGCAACCTCTGGGCCCCGGCTCTGGGAGGTGCAGTTCTGGTGCTCTGCTCCAGTGCCATGCGGCTACTGCCTCCTGCTCTGGGGGGTCCAGGATACTCCCACTTCTGTTACTTTTTTAACTTATTAAAATCTATGTCAAATATTTCTGCATGCCTTTAAAATGCCTGTACCACTTTAAAAATGTTTGCATAACATTCCATTATGTGGATATGCGGCAATTTATTTAGATATTCCCTTATTGTTCTGCATTCAGAATGTCCCTGAATTTTTTTTTCAAGCTAAGGGGAATGCCTCAATAGATATGTTTGCAGCCAAATTGTGTACTTCTGATTATTTCCTTAGTATAAATTTCTAGAATTGTTAGATCAAAGGCAATGCATACATTAAATTTTTCGATCTCTATAAATTAGGGAGTATTTAAAGAATCACCTTCTTGACCTGCAGTGAGCATGCTCAGTGACTAGCAGGAGTTGGGGGTTTGAGAGAGGGCAGACTCCGGCTGGACCTGGGTGGCAGTTGCTGGCTCAGAATGTGGAAGCACCACTCTCCAACGGGAGCAGACTAGGCTGCCTAGCTTTGCCCAGGAAGCTTCACAGGACAGTTGGATGTTTGTAATATTGGAGACATGGTCAAGAGGAACATGGGCTATTTTAGGCTAAAGTCATTTTACTTTTAAAATTCAAGTAGGGGCAATTAATAAGATTTGTGTGGTGTGGGGGAGGAGTGTATTTCTTATTGGTGGATACACTGTTTGCTTAAGTAAGCAAAACTAGTTGATTATTCAGCTCATCACTGAACTTTTTATAGATAAAATCAAGATGGACAAGGGTAAAGAGAGAAAAAGGACTCAATGGAGCTGTGAAGGAAGAAGCTGTTGGACTTTGAGATGGGCATTTGTTGTCTATGAAATACACACCTGAAGACTCTGTAGAGGCTGATCATCTCTCCTGTCACCCAAACCAGCTCTTTTCCCAGTTACTCCGTTTCTGTCAGTGCCTGCA
Organism: Plecturocebus donacophilus; assembly: GCA_004027715.1. Classification (NCBI taxonomy): domain Eukaryota; kingdom Metazoa; phylum Chordata; class Mammalia; order Primates; family Pitheciidae; genus Plecturocebus; species Plecturocebus donacophilus. Next base: position 28,367 of record PVKP010000598.1, on the reverse strand, counting down.
CCTGTCTGCTTAGTGAGAAATTTGAGTCTTTATCAGTCTCCTCTATCATCTTAAACATGAAATAAATCAAGGCTTATAATTCCATTCCATTTGTGGTTTCTCTCAAATTTTCCTCCATCTCTACTACTGCTGTCATCCTTTTCCAGTCTTCAGCATATGTCAGCAATTCTGGAGTAGCTTCAGACTCCAGTTCCTCCTCCTCCAATTTCTCCCATACTGTTTCCAGCTTACTGTTTCCCAAATGCCACTTAACTGTTTCCTTCAGAGAACCTTTAGCTACTGCAAGTAACCACAGACTATGAAAACCTGGGGCTTTATCATACCTTTGTAGCTCCAGTTTTTAGGAAAGTGGCTGACACCTAACCCAATGTTAGCCTTGCAACAACTCCATGAAGTTTGGAATGGGAAATTGAGGCTCAGAAAGGGAAAGTGATCTACCAAAGTCTGCATAGGTAGTAAGTGTTAAAGCAAAACTCACTCATGGGTAGGTCTTTTTTTGCTTCAACCACATGAACTTGGCTGTACCTTGCTACCTCCACTGTTAGGAATCGGAGACTTCTTTCTCAATCAAGTTCACTTATTGTACCTCTAGAACTTTTCTATAGTGAGTTGCTATGTCAAGGGATATTACTTGCTGCAAGAAAAATATTTGAAAATTTGCCAGGTGAATGTCAGAGGAGAAGGGCTAATAAAGACCAAGAGAATTGAAGGTGTACCTTAAGCAGGGCTTGCAGGTCAAAACAGGATTTGGTCAGTAGGAGATCAGGGCAGAGGGCATCCCATATCATGGAGGTAGAGAGCAAAAGCACTGAGACAGAAATGAACCAATTTTTGCTGTGAATGATAAAGAAATTAACTTATCTGTGACAATATTTCATGTCATCTTTCTGGAAATAATCTTCCTTTACAGTAATGGTTTCACCAGTGCCTGGAAATAAACCCCATAATTTCGTGGACTTAGGTGCTAAGTACTGCAGAGAAACAGTCTTCTTTCTGTACGGCAAGAGCAGAGAGAAGAAAGCTCACTTGACTGTGGCATTCCCACATTCAGGATTTTGAAATGAGCCCAGATTTTATGAGAATTCCCCTGGGAAATCCTAGAGTGCAGGAACCAGATTTGAATCTGAGCGTGGCTTCAGTTTTCATGATAACTTTAACCTTCAGAAACATTTTCTCCCAACTTTAGAAAAGAAGCGTAAGATGAATTGGGTTTGAACATATTATTGCAAAGAGAACATTTTTAAAAATATATATATTTTACTGCACTTTAGGTTCTGGGCTACATATGCAAAACATGCAGGATTGTTGCATAGGCACATACATGGCAATGTGGTTTGCTACCTCCATCCCACCCGTCACCTATATCTGGCATTTCTCCCCATGTTATCCCTCCCTGACTTCCCTACCTGCCGCTGTCCTTCCCCTAGTCCCCTAGTCCCCCCCCAACAGATCCAAGTGTGTGATGCTCCCCTCCCTGTGTCCATATGTGAAGAGAACATTTTTCACTGGCCAATAAACTTTGTAGCCAAAAACAAGTTGTTGAAAGGGACCTGAATGATGGCAAACAGTAAAATGAGACATTTGGAATTATAAACCCCCAAATAATTATCACCTGTAAACCAATGTCATAAAATTAAATAGAGGCATTTAAAAAGTATTAGGCAAGTTAAAAAATGGCCAAAACAGAACATTGCATTTCAGTAAAGAAAATTTATTAAAAATCTTGTTATGCTTTGATATTTGTCTTTTAAAACTTATGGATAAAGAACTAAGACAGATTAGTGTGCACATTAGCTTACAAGTTATACTACAGATAAGTGTACACATTGAGAAGATAAGTAGTTTTAGTAGATTGCAACAGTATTTTGTATTTCTGCTTATTTGAACATCTGTGGGGGTCAGGGAGAATGTCACGTGCATCAGGCCCTATCTCTTCCATTTTGTAACATCACTGCTCTGGGATCCAGTGAGTAATTATATAGTTTAGGTGTTTAGCATGGTCCTTCTTTGAAATATCAACAACCAAATTAGGAGCAGAATATATATGAAGTGTATTTTTCAGCCCTAAACCTCAGTCTTCTTCCTAGAGAGGACTGGCTTATAAGCTACTACAACACTCAAGTTACTTACACGCCCAGAGATCATGGTTTACCATCTTAGACATGACAGTGGAGATGAGTCTTTGCTGAGAAGGGCTCTTTCTCTAAGGGACTTTACTGCAGTTCGTTTAGAATTTTTAGGGCTAGGAGGCTCCCACCTAGAGAGAGAGGCCAACTGAAGGTAGACCTTAAGCAGGTTTAGATTTTGGCTAAACACTCCACATGGCTTTGTCTTTTTAAAGAGGCTGATCCTTTTGAACTCTTCTTTCCTCTCGGTCACCCTCTGAGAGGTTCTTTTCATATGGTGATCACACGGCTTAGTTTATATTTTTGACTCAGTCCTGTCTGTTTTGTGTTTACTGTGTCGTGGAGTAAAAACTAGTTTATGCAAAATTGACACTTGACAGCCTGTGGTCAGCTTCTACCCAGACCAGTTAGGACATGCTTCTTCCTGACAGCATGGAGAGGTTCCAAACAGTGGTGGCTGTGACTAGGTGATGGCAGCCTTAGCTTTGGGGTTAGCTGTCCCTCACTTGTATTTAAGGGAAGGAGCTGAGGTTAGGGTCTGACATAAGAGATTCCTTTCCTCCTTCCTAAAGTTATGAACAGGCCTAAACATTCTCATCTCGGAAGCAGTGGGGGCAGTTATGGGGCTGGAGTTATAAAGGCATCATCAGAGACACAACAAGAACACAAACGCCCATCCTCCCCACATCAGGCCATTCACATCTTGAGAATAGGATTTGTGTCTTGGTCAGGATTGAATATCCAGCATGGTATCAGGCCTTAAGTAAATATTTGTTGTGTTTAAAGATTAGAAAGGTGGATAAGGATGAATGGGAGGGATTATTCTAGCAGTTATTATGTTCTAGGTTTTTTTTTTTTAGTAGACAGTGCTATTATGCAGTTTTTATTTAAGTATCCCCTTCATTGCCCTTCTGCCTTAAGAATTAAGCCTGGGACTACTGAGTTTTGGGGAGTTTGAGGGTGAATAGTTCAGCCTCAAGTCTGCTGTTGCTCAAAGCAAGTGGCTGTTGTATTCTTCCCATTACCTGTGGCTTGTATTCATGGCCTCCTAACAGGTCACCGTCTTGTTCTGCTGTCTTTGTGTACTGTGATGCTTCCTGTTAGCGCAAGATCTGCCAGGATCTTCTCACAATCCTGGGATATGGGAGCCCTGACCTTAAGCTTCAGTCTATCCCTTGCTGCTTGGCCACTCTGCTGCCAAACGCTTGGCCAGGCTGCCCATTTCCCATGATGCAGACCTCTGCCCCCGTGCTGGCTCCTTCACCTGTGTTCGACCACTAGGCCTCTCCTGTGTTCATCAGCTTGGCTATGTTTCTGCCCATTGCCTACGACTGAGGGACTTCTCGTGTTGTATTTTCCTCCTATGCCCAGTCTGGCCCCCCCACATCCTAGCCTTCTCCATCAGGCCCACCCTGCTGCAGACTGAGTCCTTCTTCTGAGGAACAGCATATTTGCTGTGCTTCTCCTCCCACCTTCTAGTGTCTCCACCATGTTCCTATTTGGAAGCCACTCTGTACTTTTTTCAAGTTGGTTTTACTCTCTGCTGTGGTTCATTTGTGGTGGCTCACACCTGTAATCCCAGCACTTTTGGAGTCCAAGGCGGGTGGATCGCAAGGTCAAGAGACTGAGACCATCCTGACCAACATGGTGAAACCCTGTCTCTGCTAAAAAGACAAAAATTAGCTGGGCGTGGTGGCGTGTGCCTGTAATCCCAGCTACTCGGGAGGCTGAGGCAAGAGAATTGCTTGAACCCAGGAGGTGGAGGTTGCAGTGAGCCGAGATGCACTCCAGCCTGGTGCTTGGTGACAGAGTGAGACTCTGTCTCAAAAAAAAAAAAAAAGAAGAAATATTGTTTTTTCAGTGTCTATCTTAAGTTTGGGGAGGAATCTCAGTTTTTGGAAGCAGCATAAGGTTGTGTATGGGGCTGTGTACATCTTTGAGGAGGTTGCATATCCTGGGGCATGGGATCATATTATGTGCACTTTGTGTGTGTATGCATGAGACAGAGAGGGAGGAAGAGAGAGGAGAGAGAGAAAGACATCTCCCTTTTTAGTATTTTCTGAAAAGCATGTTAATAAACAGAGCAAGGAGAAAGAACAAGAGGAAAAGAAATAAGATCAGCCCTTTTATCCTTCAGTGATTTGGAGAAACAACCATATATCATGTTTAGTTAGCCCACCTTTCCCACGTCATAATTTTCTCCTTCATTCTTGGTTTCTTAGTGAACTCAAGGCAGATGTGCTCTTTTTATAAGAGGTGTCAGAATAAAAATGATGGCCATGATGACTGGATGAAACTTAGCAGTAGAAAAACAGGAATTTAAAAAGATAATACAGAATGGTGTCTGATGAAGAGACCAGCAGAGTGATCCCATTTGGTTATTATATGCTATGTGTCTACAAACATTTGGCACAGAGCAATTTAAACTTGCTATTTTGTATTAGGGAGAACATTTTTCATGTTTACTATACTTCATTTATAGGTGGAAAGAAAAAGAGAAATTGATTTACTTTAATACAACATTTGGATACTCTCCCTAACCTTAAATTTTTGTGAAATAACAGCTATATGAATATTACCTTGCAACTGACCTTTTGGGATTGCTTTTCCCTAGTGAACATTTTTTCTAATTTTCTTTATGTGCATTTTAAACAGAGTTGTGGTAGGGATGGAATTTAATTGCTCTATTTGTATTTTATTCACTCACTTTTATGTCTGGGGCAAAGAGGTGCATTTTGAATAAATCTAGGAGGTAATTTAAAACTACTGCTGATATTGACAAAATATATAGCTAGCGGATGAGCATTTTCGTGAATATGCCCACAGGAAGGATCAATGCATCTATATGGGAGGGTTGGTATGAATGCGTCTCTCCTCTTTAGCCTTTTTGCTAAATTCCAAATCTGGAATTGGGATTTTCTGCCCTTTTCTGTATTGACAGAATAGCTGATTAGGGTGTCTGAAGCTGCACATTTCCAGTATGTGCTTTATTTCCTGTCATTTACATCATGGTATAACTGCAAATGTGGAGTGCATTTTTCTTGGTTGATGGAAGAATTGCTTTTTAGGCCCTCTGGAAGTAGATCTTCTCCTTTACGCTTTCAGGGTGATCTCTAAGGTGCAAAATCACTGCTGGTATGTTGGCGGTATTGGTGGCTATGCTGCAGAGGAAGGTTAACTAATTGGTCCACCATTGCTGATTTATCTGCCAGTGGACCTGTGAAGTTTTACTGCTGTATAGAATACTACAGGAAGAAATCACCCTTTTAAACCTAGATATGCATATGATCATTTTTCTGGTGTATAAGTTTGAGAGCATTTTAGTAATTTATTTAAAAAAATTCAAAGCAAAACATTATTGAATTCAGGTCAGATGAAAAACGGCTACATCTGCCATTTAGAGGGGTACTAAAATCGCCGAACTTAGAGCTTGCCAGTTGTAGGGTCCAAGACAGACTTTTGCCCACAGGCCAATTGGCAATATAGCAAAGGTAGAGTGTGGATCTGTTTTGGGACAGGCTTAAGGTTTGGATAGAAGCAGAGTGGCATCATTTGGAGACTTTTCACTGTTAAAAATAACCTCACAGAAGGCTGGACAGCAATGTCCTTTGGTTGACATTCTAGGTTAGAAATTTCAGCAGACTTTTCCTTATGAATGAGATTGGAGTGATTTTATTTTGGCTGTTGGCGGGAGACCAGAAAATACAATACAGTTAAGGGTGGACTAACTTGATTCTAGGTCCTCTTAGCACAGTTTTAGAAACCCATGGTCTAAGAAATGGATGCTGGGTAATAAAGCATGCTCTAAACCCTCCCTACTCCCAGTACCCACTGGAAAGCTTATGAAATAAAAAAAGTACAGGCACAAGAATTGTTCCTAAGAATGTATGAGGATAAAAGCCAACCGATGTTTTGAGTATGTTTATCTCCATGACCAGATGGAATATATCCAGTGACTTTATCACTTTGGTGATTTCACCAGCTTGATTTTATTCAGTTTCACATGCCCATTTTTGGGGTGACATTATCCTGGGGGAGCCACTGTGATTTAGCCATCTTCCAAATGGAATCCGTATTGCAGATATTTGGCATCTCTGCTACTGAGGAGGGGGGCCTGGGTATCACTTATCTCAACGCATTCAAGGAAGGGTCATCTTTTCCACACTTCATAATAAAGTGCAATTGTCCGTTCGTTTTCTGCCAGAGAATTTGTACAGATTCAGAGCACAACATAAGCGGGATAAAAAAAGATTGAGCACATCCATTTTCATCCTAAACCAGCTCCTTGCCAGGGGTGAGCTTCCTCTGAACTGAGGAAAGGATAGAAGCACTCAAAATGAGTGCTGATTTTAGTGGTATCAGTGGAGTACTCGAGGAAATCAGAGGAGGGATGATTGACAATTGACTTGGGATAGTCTGAGTTGGTCTAGGAGAGGAAAGGGTCTCAACTGGACTGGATGAAGTAAAGAGTTTGACTAGGAAGGAAAAGGAAAGGAGGACATTTATTCTGTTTCTGCAGCACGATAAAAAATATGCAGGTAGAGACAGGAGAGATCAAGGAGAGCAAGGGGAATGGAGAGGAAACAAAGCAGTTTAGATCTGATGTATGAGTGTTAAGACACCCGGTAGGTATCTGAGTGAGGGCCCTAGTGTGTGAATAGAGATTTTTAAAATATAATACCAACTTATTGCAAAATACTTTGATTAGCTATATCTTTATTGGGATAATAATTATTTATGGTATTTGGTAATTTTTGTGTCAACATAGGAGTTAAAAATTATAAGAAAAAACAAAACTTAAAACTTCCCTTTCCTCAGTCTTCCTTTTCTATACCATCTTCCTTTGTGGATGAGCCTTGATCTCACCTCTCTCTTCCCCATCACAACCTGCTCCCTGGAAAGGGACTCACTTAAGCTATTCAAATGTTAATACGATTTATCAAGGGCCAGTTGCTCTAGAAGCTTGATCTCTCATGGAAGAGCAGGCCTTGTAATAGGTGGCGCAGTGTCACTCATTGGGAATAGAGGGAAATAGGGATGCTGGTGGGTCAGAGCCCTTTTCCAGAGACTGTCACTCCATGCACAATAGGTCCCTCACCTCTACTCCCCACTCCTCTTTCCAAGTGTCAGTTTGCTGTTACAATGGATTTGCCCTCCTTAAAAAAAAATCTATTAATAGTTTTTCCTGGAGCATAGATTTGAGTTGTCCTGGAAATACACTCCCCGCCCTCCTTTTTTCCCCCTGCAAAGTGGAGCCTTTCGACTTGTGGGTGAAATCCCTTTAGATTCAGAAGCGTTTCACTGGAAACTCCTTCTGTCCAGTGAGCATGAGATGGCTGGGCCCTTTCAAATAAAACATTTCTGTTCTGAGCAGCTTCCAATGGCCTGCTCGCTGAATGTGTGATCATACACAGAATAATTAAAACACTTTAGGAATCCCACTGGGAGCTGATGGATGACACGGTCCATGCTCCAAACGGGTTTAGCAATTCAGATTTTAAAGATGGAAGCCAACAACCTAAGGCAAAAATCCCCTCTTGGCGTCCATGACGGTGGCTTGCCATCTTGCTCGAGTCCTTTCCCATGACCCTTTTTCTGTGGCTCTTCAGTCTTTTGTTGAAGAGCTCCAATCCTGACAAATTCCTTCCTCAAATATTGAACTAAAAGCTACCTCCTTGTAACTTCCTCCCATTGTTGAAACAATTGTTTTTCATTATCAGAGCCTCTCAGGGCCAAAATAATGTGGAAGGGGCCATATAGCCAGACACCCAAGGGAGGTTCAATCATAGGCTTGACTGCTACAGAAGCCTGAGTCTCAGGTTAGGGCTGGGCAGGGTTCCAGGGCAGGTGCTGCAGGGATTCTGTGTGTTAGTTGCTCACTCTGTACCTGTCCCACTTGTGGTACTGCCTAAGATTCTTAGAGGAAGTGGGTCATTTAATGACAGAGACAGAAGAGTAAAAGGGCTTGGCTATGGTGTTTCTTATTGAGTCTATGATTGTAACCTGGCCCAGGAGGAAAAAAAAATGCAGCAACCCTTCAGGAGGAAGACACTTTAGTAGTCTTGGAGGCCAAAAACAAAAAAGAAATGTCTAAAGTGGGTGAGGGTTCAGTTTTTAAGGCCAATTCTGGGTGTATGTCAGGACTCTTAACTTGGACCTTGTATTCAATATGGAATCTCTGGATCTCCCTTGCTGTCTGTGTCAACTTGTCACATCAAGAGACATGCTCCTATTCTTTCCTCTTCAGTCATTTGTTAACAGGGAGCAAATCTTCCTGTGGGTCAAAGTTAGACAGTTCTGTCCACTTTCTCTTCTTATAGGTGATAGAATTGGCATTTCTGGTTTAGATACCACAAGGGAAGAAGGGCATGAGAAATTTGTGTATTTCCTAGACCAACCCTGCTGAGTGCAAGTCCCCATTGGTGATCCATCTCACCCCTAACATTGCAGGAACACCTGGGAAACTAGTCTCCACAATTGAGTTCAAGATTATGTTTTGGCCCAGTATCCATAGAAATAATGATATCTGCTAAATAGGTGAGTTTCTGGAGACCGTATACTCAGGAGTATTGCCTAAAAAAGGGTGGAAGTAGAATTCCCTTTTCCCCCAAGGCTCCCTCTTGTTAGGAGGCCTTCATCTGCTCCAACGTGTGCCTTCTGAGATTCAGTTGAGAAGCGATCTTCCACAAGAGACTATATCTTCTTCAGGAATGGCACCCTCTCCTCACTGCTCTGCTCGACTTCCATGGAGCAGTTCACTTCTTTTCTTCAGCCATGCCAAGTCTTGAGTTTGGGAAAGAAGCATTATCATTCATCCATTCACTACTATTTAGTTTTCTATCACAGAGGAAATTTCCCATTACATAAAGAGAAGCCTCGAATCTCACTTTCTTCATCCTGAAGAGGTCCTCAGATCCTTTCATCTATTTCCAGACTTCAAGCATTGGCTAAATACTTTTGTCATGCAAGCCTGGAGAGGACAGGAGGCTCCAGTTGGATTTGAGCTGTTCTGGCAAGTCTTTCTTCTGCAAGGAGCCCATGAAACTGCTAGAGAATTAGGTCTCTCTTTTGTTTGTTTTCTACCTTCTTTCGTTTGCGTCTATCCTCTCTCCCTCTAGAAAGAATCTTATAATTTGGACAAATCTGGAGATTTTACATTTCAGCTTATTGTCTGCAATACATTTGCCACAATTTGCACTTCTATAGAATATCTTCAGAGCCATGTTGAATACTTGGAGTTCTAGAAACCACTCCTACATGGGCATTCCTTTGAGATCTCTGGGTTGAATCTAATTGGGCAGACCTTTACTCTGGTGAACTGCAGCCCCATCAGCGAGTGGGGATTGGAGCTAAGGAAGATTACCTCTAGTACCTTCTTTATTGGAGACCGCCTCCAACCAAGTTGATGAGCCACATGGTGTTGTATAAATGTTCATCTCCTCTTCTTCTCCTTGTAGCTGGGTGACCTTCAACATTTCCTCTTAGAGGTTGCTGTGGTCCAGCTTAGACATCCCCCTAGAAATTCTGCATTGGCTTCTTGACTGCTTCTTTCCTTTCTTCTTGATATGAGCCTTGTCTTTTGCTTTGCTCCTCTTACCTCCTTGCTTAGTTTTTTGCCCTCTTTCTGCTGCTGTTAATCCTCTACCATCCTCTATTTTTTGTGGCTGGGAATGTGTATTGATACGGTTTGGCTCTGTCCCCACCCAAATCTCATCTTGAATTGTAGTTCCCATAATTCCTACATGCTGTGAGAGGGACCTGGTAGGAGATAATTGAATCACTGGGACAGTTTCCCCATACGGTTCTCATGGTAGTGAATAAGTCCCACAAGATCTCATTGTTTTATAAGGGGAAACTCCTTTCACTTGGCTCTCATTCTCTCTCTACCTACTGCCATGTAAGACGTGCTTTTGTTCTTCCCTCATCTTCTGCCATGATTGTGAGGCCTCCCCAGCCACATGGAACTGTGAGTCCATTAAACCCTTTTTTCTTTATAAGTTATGCCGTCTTGGGTATGTCTTTATCTTCTCGTCAGCTTCCTGCTACTGTTAATAAGCAGTATGAATCCCTCAGAATTGTGAGGGACATATCTTCACTGTGCCCAATGACTCTGTCTGCAATCACTGCCTCTGAGACAACCGTTTTCTATTTCCTTTTTGGTCTCTGTAAATTGGACTACCGTTTCAGGTCTATAGCCCCTAGTATTTTTTTTTTTTTTTTTTTTTTTGCAATTGAAAGATGCAGATGCTCAAGGAGGCAGCCAATTGGGAAGAAGGAGCTAGGTCCCTTCAGCTGGTGTTAATAATGAAGCATTGAGCTTACATAAATAAAGACAGCCTAAAATCTTTAGCATCCTCCAAAGAAAGTGTACAGGGCAGTAGCTCAGCAAGTCTCAGATCTTTTTGATCTATCATCTTAAAATTTCTTTTCCCTTTAAGGCTGACTTTAATAAATGTTACCAGCATACTATTTTACCTAACATACAGCAATTTGGCATGGAGCCTATTAGAAGAGGAGTAATAAATGGGCCGTTGTAAGCTCTGTTGACAATTTTGGTGTGGGATTCTGCCCCGATTCTGAATGCATAGGGACTTATTCTTGCCACCTGTTGTGCTGCCCACGTTGATTGTCTGCTACTTCTTCATTATCTTGTGTGAGGTAATCCTGATCTCTTTACATAAAATAGGAAGGTTATGTCTGAGGCTGACATCCTAGAGCTGCTAGGCCTTCTGTCTGAGACCAAAGGACATCATTCCAAACCAGACTTCAGGGCCTCTTCTCATTTTTCCTTCTGCTGGTAGCAACAACATATTTGCTCTCTTGTTGGAGGCAAGGGGAGTAAAATGACAATTTATGAAATGTTTTCACTTCAGAACAAAATGTGTATCACACAAATCATGGAGGACATAGCCTGAATTTCAAAGAATAAAAAGATGAGGAAAGAATCCCTTGGAACCAGAACCAAAAAGAGAATCCCTCACCAATGAGTGGATTCCCAGATACCAAGGACAAGGGTGGTCCTGATCTTAAGACAGGGTCGCCTCCAGCTTCTAAACTACCCTGGGAGGCTCATACCAAGGCAAAAACAAAACGAAACACAACAAACAAAACCTCACAGTGGTCTCTCTATGGCAGTGGCTACTGCCCTCCTGCTCATGTTTTGGTCTTGATCTTGAGTCATTCTTTCTGGTCCATCTGATCTGTCATTTGTTGCAGTGGGTTACAGAGCAGGCAAAGCCCTCTTTGAGCAGGTACTGAAAGGGCACTACAAGTGCCTTCAGCATGGAAGACCATTAGGGGCAGCCAGGCAGGCAGTAGGAGGGGACTGTCCAAGGTGCTGTCCAGTCAGGAGTCCTGGCTTCTGTGGCCATCCAGGGTCAGGACAGTGTTTTCATGGTGACACTCTTACCTTGATGTCTTCCTCGTCCTGGTGGGACTCACTGCTTTTAAGGAAGTTAGTGGTGGCATGTTCTTCTTTCCAGAAAGGAAAATCTATGGCAGTCTCCTCATAAAGTGACTTAATAAACTTTAGGCCATGCTACCCTTCCTCAGCTGGAATCAACTGACCTATGATGTATGATTATGTTGTTATTCTTCTTGGCATATAAGTAGAAAGGCTTTGCAGAGGCCATAACTTGAGGGTAGTAACAGAACAATGAATTTCCCTCCTCTTCTAAAATTGAATTCTGTGTGTATTCTGGACTTCCTAGAGTGTCTAACCACTTCCTCTTTCTATGTTTTTGAGGAAGAGAATAGGTTGTCTTTGTGCTCTATAAAGCATTCATATTTTTCGAGTGTCTATTATGTACTAGGTACTATGGAGGACATTTCACTTGTAGACTTTACTTCAGGTGATCTTCCTCATGTCTTAGAATTTTAGAGATTGTTGGGGAGATGGAAATTACTTCCATCCCCTGTCTCCAGCTTTCAACTGTGGGAGTCTCTGCCCCAAAATCCTGGAACACTCTCCTTGTCAAGCCTGGCATTACTGTTTTCCTGCTACTGCGAATACCAAAGCAGGCTGCAACATCTATCTTTCAATTTGCTTAATTTTGGCCTCAACTTCACCTCCTCCTCTCCTGTACTCTTCCCTTTCTTAAGGGAATTAATTGTAGACCACTGGTTTTATTTTAATTCAGACAATCTTCACTGCTTCTTGGGGATGCTCCAGCCGTCATTTTTAATAGCTACTGTCTCTATAGCCTTGGGTTCCTCATTATCTATCATAGTCTCATTCTTTCTCTTGCTCATCTCTACTTACTTGTATTTGCCCTGTGATCCTCCCAGGCATCTATGCACAGATTAGAGCCTTTAGTGAAGTCCTTTCTTCCAAAGAAATATTTATTCCATGTGTTCTTAAGACAAAAGCCTCATATCCATATTTCTTCTACATTTATTCCTTACAAAACATGTTTCTATCAGGAAACACAGAGCTGCCAGAGCCTGCCAGTGTCATTCACAATGGCAGCTGCCATCAATGGCTGGAGTCCCCTGATGTGTATTCACAGTCAAAGAAAAACCATGTCTTGGGCTCTCTACTTCCTTGTTCTCAACTTTCAGGTCTTCCTATCACTGGATCTTGGTTTTGTCCTTTGAAAAATAAAGGACTAGACATAGATTATTGTTTATTTCCCTTTTGACTTCCAAGGTGGCCCCTGGCAGTGACTGACTCTAAGAAAGCAGCAACAGCACCTTAGTCTCTACTTAGGTGAAAGCACTGTACTAGCCATGAATACAGGAATATGTCCCTGACGTGTTCAGCGTAGGTAGAGAAACCCTCAAGGAATAGGAACTGGCTGCCTTGCAGGTTCTATAAATCCTCAGCCACTGTTGGAGTCTTTCTGAAGGACAAAATAGTCCCGTTATGAATGCCAAGGTCTCCTCAATTCACCCTTTTCTTTGAAAGCCTGATGCAGCCCTCGTGTCCAAACGTGTTGGAAACCATCTCTGTTTGAGCTTATTCCGCCTCAGCTTATTCCATAGCATCTTTTCTTTTGAGAATCTTCTTCCTGGCAAATTTATTTGGGTAGTGACATGAATGGCTTCTGGGAAGTCTCCTCATGTGAGGGTCCACTTATTACTGTAGCTTATGTGTTCTTGAATTTTAGACAGTTAGTTGATAATGACCTACCTCCAACTGGGATGATTTTCACTTGCTATACAAGTCTTAGCAATCTCTACAGGAATAAGTGAAGGGGGAATGATCAAAGCTCATTCAATTCTGAATCACCAGAGCTTCTGTAAGATTCTTTGTCCTATTGGCAGACCTGAGAATTCTGTGGCTTCAGTCGAACAAATTTCATTTACTATGTTCTTCGAGAGGGGAGAAGTGCTCTCTTACCAATGGGAAATCTTCCATGGAGAACACTTCAATGTTGGAGTGGTTGTTGAATCCATACAGGAATAACTTTTTGAATTTAGGGAAGAATGGTCTTTGATTTCCTCTCTCCACCTTCCCTCAGGTCTTTGGAGCCATTTTCTTCATGTTGTAGTTCTGATACTCTTCCCATTCATTCCTGTCTCCTAGGAGCTCAAATTTGCCAAGATGCAATTACTCCCCTCTTCTGCAAACACTCTAATTACTTTTTTTTTTTTTTAATATTTATTGCACCAATATTTTAACAATAAAAATCTTTTGTAAGTGAAAAGATATAAATCCAACAAGTTCAGAAATCTTTTTTTTCATGTTCTTTTCCTGCTTTGTTCATAAGTGGATGAGGTATTTATGTAGTTTTCATACTTCAATAAAATTTTTATAGTCCTGTATAATCAGCTGCACCTGGGATCAATTTTGAGGGGGCACTAAAGGGTTGCCAATATTGCTGATTAGTCACATGGCACTTCCCTGTTTATGGCTACTTGTGAGAAGGGTATTTTTTTTAATAGGGCTGGAAGTAGATACTTCTCTCTTAAACTCTATTTTTGGTTTTCCATATTGCTGCTCTTGTGTCTAAGCAGCCGCAGTCCCAAATCAGTGACATAGGATTTCTCTTGTGCTTTATTAAATGGTCTCTCCCAGGGAGAGTGAACCTCCCAAGGAGAGAGGAGTTTTACTTGTCATTTTATGAGTTCTCCAAACCCTTTCTAATTATATTCTAAAAGAAAATGCCACAGAGAGCATATTTTATAGGAGTCCAGATGATGGTGGCTAAAAGAGAAATAGTATCACATTTATTTATAAGCATTTGTTTAGCCACCACCCTGTAGATCCTGGCTAGGAGATGGAGAATGCCAGTAAGGTAGAGTTCAAATATGAGTGAGAAATTGTCCTACAATCAAGAAATTAGCAGCTAGAACATTAAAGTTTTCAGGAAGTTTGGCTTCCTGGACATTACTTTCATCCAGGCTTTCTCTTAGGTCCTTGTTCCTGCTTAATCCCTTTGAAGTTGCTCATAGACCTATTACAGCTGTCATCTCACCCTGTACACTCTTTCTGGGTTGCCTTAAGTATAATCATGAAACTCTATTCTTTGTGCTCAGAATATTCAGGCCTGTTTAAATTGGGATAAGAAATTTCTTTTTACTTTCTTGAATTTAAAGCCATTGTTTTTAAATAGAAGAATAAAACATTATTATAATGGAAGGCTGAGAAAGTAGAGATGAGAAAAAAATACTGAAAGGACTCAGTCACTGTAAACATCTATGTGTATATCCTTCTCTCTCTTTGAAGACATTTCCTCAAGTTTCTAATGCACATTAATATGGTTTGTAAAAATATTATCATGGCCATTATGATCATTATATGAACAGCCATTATCATTCTCCATGGAAAATATCTTGAGCATCTCATCTAAACAATTTTTATCCAATATCTGGATCCATTCACCTGCTCAGTACTAGCCACCTCCTACTTTGAGTGATACCACCATCAAATAAGTTTTTTAAGTGTGAATGACATGAGTCTATCCCTAGAATGAGATTAATACCCTTCACATCAATGTGTCTATGGGGTTTTGTCAATTTGATGTTACAAACATCTCAGGACTTTACTCAGCATCTCACTGTTTTTGCCTTATTTTTGGTCTTTGCTAAATCTTGCCTGGATGACCTTGATTCTAGCCCTATCCCAGATGATCAATCTTTCATACCCTGTCAAAGTGGTTTTTCTAAAATGCAAATATGATCCAGTTCTTCCTCTACTTAAAACCCTTCACTGGCTCCCCATTGCTTACAGGATAGAAACCCAGGTGGCAAAGCCTTTAATGATGCTATCCCTGAACAGCTCTCATGTCTTTCATCCCTCTACTCCTCTTTCTATCAGCTTTGGATCCACACCTAGCACACAATGTCTCCACGTTTTGTGCCTTCCGTTCCCTTTTACTGGGGATGCTCTTTATCTTTTGCCATTTTTGGCTAACTTCCACATGTCCTGCTACTGTAACCGTCCCTCAGCTCCCCAGAACTCCTCTTGGTCCATCACGTATCTGACCCATCTTCTTGGGCACCTGTCTTAGAGCCCATTCTGCTGGAAGTTGGAAAGAGACTTAGAGAGTGATGAGTGATGCATCTGGTAAGGGAAACATGGAGGTTATCTCAGCCACTGCTAGCAAAAGGAGGAGGCTCTCATTCAGTGCAAACACATGGGCCCTGCATTACTGGAACAAAGAGAGTAAATGGCCATCATGCTTTTCCAGGTGTCCTCAGACTGTTCAGTGGGCTTTATGAGTTCTTAAAGAAAATCTATTGCTTATTCCCAAAAGGATTTAATGCGTCACACAGAGATGAGATACTGTAATAGAATGAGATTAGTAAGAAAAAAAGATAAAGAAACTGTGCTACCAGAAAAACAAAGTTCACAGTAACACGAAGCCAAGGAAAACCACTCCGTAAAATGAATATCATTACTCATTACATATTTTCTGGAGGAGGTCTACATATTTAGCTCTGTACATTAAGTTATCTCACTTAAAAGAAGGAAGTGTGATCATCATCACAGACTCGACCTGTGATTAAGGGAAGAAACAGTCATTTGTCAGACTGGGACCCAAGAAGTGTTTCTGTTGGCCCTGCAGAACCTTTGAGTTTCCGCAGTCCTGTTGAAAGAGTACCCTTTAGGGGACTGAAGTATTTTAACCCAATTTCACTTATGCCAGTTATATGGAGAGGGGCTTTGTAGGAAGCGAAATCGCAGGAATTTGCTCTGGGTCTTCAAAGCCTTTGGGTGCCTGGTGGTTCCTATTGACTAGATGGTTTTCTCAGGCCCAACCTTATCCTATGAGCAGATTTTAGTTATTTTTGGACCTGTATTCTGATCTGCTTTAAAATGTTCCAGATTGTGTCCCCTCAATGCCCTAAGTCCTTTTTCCTAGGGATCTTGTTTCTATAACTTGCAGGAGATGTGGAAATCAGAGTCACACTTGGAGTAGATTTCATTTACTCAACAATCTTCTTTATGCCAGTGATTGGGGTATTTACCAAAGATGGCAGACATAAAGGGGTGTGTGTGTGTGTAGGAAGTTAACACCTGAGCAAGCATCTTGCCTATATAGCCCAGTATGTATGTTTCTTTCCATTTGCCAATTTCATTTCAATCTTCTTATGGTACAAAGATAGCAACCAAACCCTAAAAGGCAGTTCTGATCTATTTGTGGAATGTTTCCTCTTGAACTTTTGTGCTTCTTTGTAATTATATAGGTTCTTTGGGATTCCAGACCCAGGATATGAATCTTCTGGATCTTAAGGCAGGCAGACTGATTCCACATCAAATACTGGAGGCATCTCTTTAGAGCCTCCTGCTGCTGTGCCTTCCTTGCTTGCTCTGTCTAGGAAGGGTTGCGTGGCCCTAGGTGGGTGGTTTCTTCCTGCTTCTGGTACTTTTGCTACTTGCTCACAGAGTAGGTGGGTCTCTCCGCAATGGGGATGGAGAGGGTGACTAAGGTTACTATAAAAGATGTCCTTGTTGAAGGTTGCTTCTCTCTGTTGTAGTGGAGCGAGCATAGAAAGTCAACACCAGGACAAAAATATGTCAAATTGCAGGGTCTTTATTGCCGGCGGCCACGGAGGACTTGTGTCTCTCCAACCCGTGGCCCCGAAAGGAGAGGGTCAAGACCTTTTACACCCGTAAAAAATCACCTTGAGAGTGAGGGTGAGGGGTGGGGGTGGGAGTGAGGGGCTTCAGACATTCCGAGGGCTAGTGAATTTTGCAAATCAACTTCTGGGGCAGAGATGAGGGTGTGGGGCTCCGGACATTCCGAGGGCTAGGGGACTTTTTGACATTCTGATTGTTACTTAAGTGGTTCACAAAAGTCAAGATTAGCATCTGTTTACACATTGTCTGGGTAGGGTGGCAATTACAGTCCTTAATTACTTATTCATATTTGGGTTATAGAGAGCAGTTTCAACAGAAAGCCGAGGTATGGTTGAGGTATGCAGGTTTATGGGGCTTTTTACCATGCCACCTCTCCAGGATGAGCTGGTCTTTATACCTTTTTACAGAAGAGTGGATGGTCTCAATGGAGATATTTCAATCCTGGCATGATCTGTGTGGCTGTGGACATTGATGGGGGTGTTGTGGAGACTGGGCTGGGTTGCTGAAGAGAGCCACGCCCCATTTTAAAGTCCCCTCTACTTAGGTTGCTCTACATCGGCTCAAGCACATAGTAGTGACACTTACTGAAGGCCCTCCCCGGAGTCAGTCTCCAGGATGAGCTGCTATATGGGTCTTCATTCTGCTCTTGGCCTTGATAGAGCTCTTTGTCCTGACCCATCCCAAACTGGAAGCCTGGCCTCATCTGTGTGTGTTCCAGGACAGCTGGACTACAGGTGGGAGGACAGAGGGCTGCAGGTTTTGTTGGTTCTGGGCCTCCTGGCCACATTATTGTGTCATTAAGGCCACCCCTCTGGTTGCCTTTTATTTAATAACTTTTAATCTTTATTATTGGTCCAGGAATTTGGGAGGGGGGAACTTAGCACTGCTGGGAAATCGGATGGTAAGTACCTCAGTCTCTTCTGCGTATGTCAATTACCATAAGTCTCTTCTAGGGTTTGTCTCCTCTTCATTTGCAAATGCATGTGTAGGCCCCATTCTTGAGAGGGAGATATATACATATGTATGAGAGCCACAAGGATTTTGGGGAAGTAAAGAAAAATCTGAAGCCCCACACTTCCCCTTTCTATCCTGGCTCTGAGTTTTAGTCACCTCTGAGAGTCTTGGCTGAGGGAGTGTCTTTTTGTACTTTCAGAATAAAATTGACAACTGAATGGAAAAAAGTCAACATTGTTGTAGTGCCTTGTATGTGTTAGGCTTTGTGACTTGGGATTTCCCATGCTGATCTCACCTCTGGTGATTCTGCTTCTGTGGTGGCATGTCCAGCGTTGCTGAATGAGAGAACTTGGGTTACCTTTCCTGGGCTGGCACTGACCTGCTATTCCAATGCTATCTCCCAATTGCCCAAGATCATTTGGTTAGATACTGGCTCCTCCAGATCCTCCCCCTCCATTTCCATGAGGGAAGGTTTTAGGTTTGTCACTGGAGTTTGAGTTTTCCTTGGAATTTGAAGTCTGCTTGACTTTTCTATGTCCAACCATGGTCCCTGGGTGGCAGTGGCTTGCTTGGTCTCCAGTATCATTGCTAGCCTTTCTCGTTCCTCTTTTGTTCCCTGCCTCTTTGGTGTCCATGTCCCCTACCCACTGCATTCTCAGCTTTTCTCCCAGCACCGTGAATCTCAGAAACGTCTAGGCACTACGGAACTACAATGAATAGTTTCCCTGTGAGAGGGCAGAGACCTCCATAATCACAATCTAGCTGGAACTCTGGATAAGAACATTAACCTTTTAAACCTATTTTTTCTATTTCCTTTTTATGTTTTAAAAAATCAATCAAGAAAGCTAATTAGCATTATCAGAGGTTGCTGACTTTTGTCAGATTACTCTTAGTCCCCTGCTAAAGGCAAACAGCCACCGGTTCATGGTCCTCAGAGCTGACTGATCAGCTTTGGCAAGAAGTGGTTTCCTTTAGCAATTTCACTTTCTGTGCCTCCGTTTCTTTAAATGCAAGGAGATGATGCTAATGGGTATTTAGTGTGCCACTCTTTATTCCCTGGTTGCTGCCTAAGCCATGGCCCTTGTTTCGGGTTTAAGAGTCACTCATACCATGTACACACAAGGCAGGGGAATATATGAAAGAACAGCTTGGTGTTTAGGGTGGAGTCATCTGTGAGTTCTGTGCTTCCTCAACTTGATCCATTCCTGAAGGTCAATAACAGCATAGTTTCCCACGGCTCTCTTAAACTTTATTTGAAGTTTGCATTTGTAGATTCTCCTCAACCATTTTGTCCTGAGGGAAAACTCAACCTAATCATCTCTGGTTTCCACGCCTTTCCCTGCCTAACCTACTGTACAGCTTCTTTGATCTCCTCATTATCCATAATCCTTTTTTTTTTTTTTTTTATGTCTCTTCATGTTCAGGGAACAAATGTATCCTGGGATGATTCCTTAAAACTGGATGCTCCTTTCTCTTTGGTGTGTTCTTGATACTCAGATATTTGGTTAATGTTGAGATGAACCCAAGAAATCATCAGAGAAGAGACCCCGTTCTCACTGAACCAGAAAGCAGTGGCCTTTGGGAGGATGGCTTGGTCCCAGTGACCCCGGCTGCCATTTCTCAAGAGCATTTGACCCTCTCTGGAGCTCTAAGATAAACTGCGAAGTGTAAGGTTCTCACTTAATACTTCCCCAAATATTTTTTTGTTTCCCCAAAGGAGAGCTTTCTCACAGGTCTATTGTTAATGTGTTCCATAACAAAAGAAAGTCTGAAAGCCAAAACAAGCATCCATCACTGCACTTAGGGACGAGCAGCTTCTTTGCTTTTTGGAAGAGCAGTCTGTTAATTTCCCACCTCCAGTGTTGTGTCAACCTTTTGGTCTGAGAATGTGGGAATGATTTACCAAGACAGAAGTCACTCCCTTCTCAGGCAACTCCATTCATGAATAAGCATGGATTTAATATTCTCCCAATACTTTTTCTCTTCTAACATTATAATTAAAAAATAGGCAAAATAACTTATGAAAAACTTTCCATTTTAACGTTCCATAGGCTCTTCTGATATTTGATCATATGTAGATGTGGTTATTATGCAGTTCTAGCCAAAGTTGTGGTACAAAATTCTGTAATTTAAAAATATCGCATTGAATAGTCTCGGTTATTTTCTTCTAATACATATTTTCAATGACCATATAATATGTTATTGATTTCATAAACCATGTCATATTTTTGTATCTTCCATTTTTTATTTACCCCATTGCTTTTGTTAGTACAAACATTAAAAATAAACATCTTTGTATGTGGAGCTTCTTTCACTTGATCAATTCCTTAGCGTTAGACTACTGGGTCAGAGGTGTGAGGGTTTTTATGGCTTTTGAAACATTTTTTCCAAATTGTTTTCCAAAGTGGTGAATCTGTCATTTTTTTTTAATTGACAGGAGTGCTAAATGCCATTTATGGGATTTGAGTGGAGGACAGAATGGATAGGCTGCCTAGTGCAAAATGGTTGAAAAAATGGTTTCTTTCCCAAACAAGCAAACTCAGGTTTACAAATCACAGAATCGAGATTAGCGACTGAGAAGTTAACTTCCCTGATTTTTATCCCGCATATGCTATTCATTTTCTCTAGTCTCCTCTTTTGTTTCAGACAACACATGCTTTTCAACTGCGGATCCAGCAAATCCTTGGAAAGGTCCTTATTATCTATCTTCTGCCGACGGCTTAATAAGTAATAGGCTCAACAGTTCAGTTTACAGAAGCAAGCATTCCTGCCTTGCCTTATTTCTTTGTCAGTTTCTGCCTCAGATAATAAAACTGGTATTCAAGTAACTTATTTTCCCCCAAAGTTTGAAAATTCTTTAACACTCATATACACACACCCTCCCACCTTAGTTCAATGAAGTGTATGGTAATTTGGCTGAGAGAGAGAAAACAGAAATCTGGTTCAATTTACTAATTGAACTTTGATGTCAGGACGGGAAAAGGCTGAGTCCTGAATGGAGAAAGAGGCACGGCAGGTGGCACCCTTGGGTGAAGCAGACGGTCCTGGTAGAGTCAGAATGAAGGCAGGGGAACTGTACCCCACACTCCAGGCTCTAAGTTTCCTGTCCTTTACCCATGTGTCGACTTACATAAAAGGAGAGGGAGAACTAGGGGCAACAGAAAAGGAGAGCGCTAACCTACACAAGAAGGTACACCTGTACCTTCAAATCTTGAACCACACAGAGTCAGTACGTAGGGGACAGCCATCACACTGCCCTTCAGGACACTCTGCATCTCTTTTAGAGGAAGACCAAAGATGCCTGTCTGACTATTCTGGAAGAGAATAGTAGATCTAGGAGAGAAGCACAAATATTAAGCAGCTACTAAATAACAGAGCCAGAGAGGACACCAGAGAGGGTGACAAAACTAATATTAAATTCTACTAACGCAATTTCTAATTTCCAGGAAGGCTTTATGGATGGGACCTCAGCAAAATGGCCGCAATCCAGTAATGAGATTTTTCTAAGTTGGTTTGATTGTTAAAGGCATCAAACCAACCTGATTTTCCTCAAAGCTGGATGCTAGCAAGCTTTTCTTCATGATCTCTATAAGTCTGCCAAGGAAGTTCAGGCATGGGATTGTTTCCAGTTGAACTTTTAAGCTTAAGGTAGTTAATTCTTTGTAGTGGCAGCCACAATTCCAAGGACAGGCTGTGTTTATCTAATTGACATATCACCTTTATTTTGTTTGTTTCCATCACCACATAGCTCTTTAGATATACATAGAGATATGCACATCAATATTTATACCTACATATATCTATATAAACCTGATAGAAGTTATTATTAATAGAAGTAGATTGTCTCCACAATAGCACTAAGAGGACCAGGATAGTTTGAGAGATAAGAGATGACAAGAAGCATCTCATTTTTTAAGCAACGTTTTCTTGGTCAATGAACTTTTGTTTCTCCTACCTTGGAGAAAGGTGAAAATTTCCTCTTAGCAGCAGATAGCAGACTACATGGAAACAATTCTGTTTATGGTTGATAACATAGGGTTTTAATTACTTATCTTTTAATAAAAGATAAGATTTAGTGAGTGCATACTCAATGCCGTCTTTGTGCTAAATTTCTACTACCTGCAAAATCTTTGTCTTCACAGTAATCCAACATGGCATTTTTCTTATTCCCATTTTACAGATTGGGAAACAGGGTTGAAAAGGGCAGGTAATGTGCCCAAGTTCTACAGATGATAGGTAGTATATGAATATTAAATTTAGACACTTGGATTCTGGCATTTGCTTTCCTAAATCACTACAGTATGAGAATGCTGAAAAAATTAAACGAAACAAGGCAAATGGGATGCAGAAGAAGCTACCTTGCAATATGACAAGTTCAGAACCAGGAATTTTTGTCTGAAGGAAGATTGTCATTGTGTGTTAGACTTGTGAATGAGGAGCTGGACTTACGTGGGAATTATCAAGATTCCCTATTTCTCTCCAGTAGTTATGTAGAAATTCTGAAAGACGGACCAATGAAGGGATGAAGCAAATTCACTAATAATAACAATTACTATTAAAATTGAGCTCTATGTGCCAAGAATGGTACTAAAAGCCTTAAATGCAGAATTGTTATTGATTGATTGATTGATTGATTGAGATGGAGTCTCACTTTGTTGCCAGGGTGGAGCAGTGGTGTGACCTCAGCTCACTGCAACCTCCACCTCCATGGTTCAAGCTATTCTCCTGCCTCAGCCGCCTGAGTAGCTGGGGCTATAGGCGCGTGCCCAGCTAATTTTTGTATTTTTAGTAGACACAGGGTTTCACCATGTTGGCCAGGATGGTCTCAATCTCTTGACCTCGTGATCTGCCTGCCTTGGCCTCCCAAAGTGCTGGAATTACAGGCGTGAGCCACCACCCTTGGCTGTACATTTTTTATTTTTCTTTTAAGTTCAGGGGTGCAAGCACAGGTTTGTTATATAGGTAAACGTGTGTCATGGGGGTTGTTGTACAGATTATTTCATCACCCAGGTATTAAGCCTGGTATCATTGGTTGTTTTTCTTGATCCTCTCCTTCCTCCTACCCTCCACCCTTGAAAAGGCCTCAGTGTGTGTTATTCCCTTTGGGGTATCCATGTATTCTCATCATTTAGCTCCCACTCATGAGAACATGCAGTATCTAGTTTTCTGTTCCTGTGTTACTTTGCTAATGATAATGGCCTCCAGCTCCATCTATGTCCCTGCAAAGGACATGATCTTGTTCTTTTTTCATGGCAAATGTGGAATTTTTAAGTCTCCTGTTAGTTCATAAAGCTACTGTTATTGCAGATGAGAAAATAGACTAAGAGGTGAATAACATTCTCAATGCCATTTAGCTCACAAGAGGCAGGAGCTGTCTAACTCCATTTGTCCTAAACTAGCTACCACTCTCGAATGCATTTACTTTTTCTTTATTTTGCTTTGAGCCCCGATCAAAAACAAAAAACAAAACTCTGGTTCATAGACCTGGCTGCTGGTTGAAAGAGCTGACAGTGGCAGATGTGTAGGAGATCTCTTTCAGAAGACCAGTGCCTTTGGAGATCTTGAGGAATCCTCATTGAGGAGAAAAGTTAAGAGCCAATAGGTTATTTTAAAAGAATACATTGATTCAAGTGAAATTCTCTTAAACACTTTCATTTGATATGAGAGTAGTTTGTTCCCAATATGATGAAAGTTTGTTATCTGATATTAGAATAATTAATGTTTAGCCACTTAAATTAAGAAAAAAAGAAAAGCTCAAAGCATTGAAAGAAATTGAATTTATATTTGCAGAATAGACTCCTGCAATGTATTTATCTTTACTGAGCTCAATGTCATTATAACCAAATTATCAGAGCACGCTCATCTTTTATATAAATGAAATTTCTTACTTCATTAATATAATGGAAGTTACATCCGAAAGGGAAAATGCATAAAGTAAACTTTTGGTGTCTTTTGAAGTCCTGAAAACAAACCTGCTGGAGCCTACTCAGTATTCCTTTGAGTTTAAAAGGTACTGATAATCTAGATTTTTTTTTTTAAACTTGCTTAGTTCTAGGGGAAATTAAGTCCCTTAGTTGTGTGATAACACAGCAATAGCATCTGGGCTACTAAATGGGATCCATTTTCCTTAGTTTCCTAGTACCGTGTATTTAGAAAGTACTTATTTCCACTTGTCAGTAGTGAACCCTTCTGTGAGAATTGAAATTACTTGAACAGGCTAGATGCCAAATTCCTGCTATGTTGTAGAGAAAACAAAGGAAAATCCTGAATCATTGATTCTATAAGTTGAAATCACTTTATATTTTCAGAGTACGAAATAATATAGAGCACTTGAACTAATTTTGAGCCAATAACTGTAGGGATATGTTCAAGGGCAAGAGCTAACAGTAGTGAAACTGAAGATTCAAGTCCATGATTTGTGAAAGCTTTTACTAATATCATTCTTATGAAAGACTTTGGGGATAATTATTAATTTCTAAAACAATTAAAAATATTATTGGTGGAAATAGAAACAGCTAAAACAAACAAAAGTATCAAACTACTAAAACATACAAAAACATGGATGGATCAGACATAACGTTGAGTTGATGAAGTCAGATGCAAAAGAGAACATACAATATGATTGCATTTAAATGAAGTTCAAAAATAGGCAAAACAAGGACTTCCACTCTGGCCAAGGTGGATTATCTGGGACCAGATTTATTCTTCCTGAAACAACCAATTTCAGACAAAATATATGAAATGCTGGTTTTCAAGATATTAGACAGCAGGCAACAACAGATAGTGATCTTTGAGAGATGAGAAAGAAAGTAGGTGAAGCCTGGAGAGAGATTCCAGATTGCAGTGTTTGGAGGAAGAATGCAGGTGAAGGTCTGCAGTTTCTCTAGTACAGGAGATGAAGTTGCGACTCTGGGAAGTCAAGGTGGTTCTCAGGGCCAAGTATTGGAGGTGAGAGTTGGGCAGATAGAGAAATCCAAAGATTCTTGAAAAGGACTCCTTTGAGTCTTCAGCCAAATATTGATTGGTGCTTGCATGTAAGAGAAAAAACTATCCAAAAAGATTAGTGAGAATAATCTTTGGAGATTATTGTATGGCAAGACTACCTCCTTTCCCCACCACCCAGAATATACAACCTTGCAATTTACAGAGCACTGGGTAGAGTACTAACTCAGTAGTTGCAAAATATTAGCCCTAGTTCTGGTTCCACCTAATAAAGCTCAAAGCAAGACCTGAAATAATTCAACGGTTTCCACATAACTGAACCATGTCCCAGAACAAAGCTCAAGACTATATATAGAAAAAAATAGGCATCACCCTAAAGGTTAAAATATCTGGCTTTCAATAAAAATTATCATGCATATAAAGAAGCTGGAAAATATAACCCATAATGAGGAGAAAAATGAATCAATTAAAACTGATACAGAAATGACACAGATGACAGAATTAGTAGAAAAAGATATGAAAACAGTGATTCTAACCATATCCCATGTGCTCAAGAAGACAGAGGGAAGATTGAACATAAGTAGAGACATGAAAGATGTATAAAAGACCCCAAAGTAGGCAAAACTAATCTAAAGTGATAGAAGTCAGAATAATATTTAGTCTTGGGGAATATTAATGGTGGGGAACATGAGGATGTCTTTTGAGATACTGAAAATGTTTTATATCTTGATCTGGGTGGTTTTATATGTATATGCACATATGTAAAAATCCATTGAGCTGTGCATTTAAGATATGTGTACTTTATGTAAGTTAAACCTCAAAATAAATTTCATGTTATCTGATGCTGTTTGCAAAGCAAGTCAGCTAATATGAGTAAACAGACCTTTTGTTCCATTGAATGGATGGAATTGGATGCATGTCCTCAAGACTATATAGTGTAGTTCCTATAGGAGACAGAGATTAGATACCATGGAGGAGCTAGAAACTATGTGCATAATAGTGACTTACCTGTCATTTTAGTTACATTAGTGCCAACTGGTCATTGAAGACAGAACTCACATTAGTTGCTCAATGAATGTTGTTGGTTGCCCTTATCTCTTGCCAGTTTTTGTCTATGTGGGTATAAGATCTAGATTCAAGGAAAGAAAACCAGTGATTTATTTTTATGCATTTAGGAGAGAAGATATGACAAGAAGGTCTAGCGTACCGAAAAAATGAGCGATCACATCTTTTTTTCCCAGGAAGCCTGTACGTGTGGTACAGAACAATTATGATCAGGCAAGTTTTCAAGCCACATAAATCAATCTGCCACTTCCAAGAGATAGACTATGTGAGGGCAAAGGGACAAGAATGGAGTGCGGACTAGTCTCCATCTTTAAATGAGAGTCCACACTATCAAAAGAATTAGCTTTCTATTGTTTCTGTGTGTCTGCACCATCCCCAGCAAATACCAAATACAGGCTACTAAATAAACACTTGTCATTCTCAATAGGTAATTCACATAGGATTTCCATTTCTGTGATTCCCTGGAAAACGAAATAAGATTGTTTTAGAGTATTTCTTCTATAACCACTCATACAAATACCGCTTAATTACAATGTGTCTCTCACCTAGAATTCTAGTAGGTCAAGTTATGGACCTGAGAGCAAGAAGTTAGGTTTCTTTCCTGTAAGGGAAGCACGTGTTGGATGGAGAAGTTTCTCACAGAGTGAGTTATTTTGAATACTGTCATTAATTAAAATAACAATGGTCACCCATATCTCCTTGCAGGTAGGGAAGCAGGCTTCCTGGCACTCTGAGTTTGATATTACTTTGTCACCATTGTTTTAGATGAATTGCCAGATAAGTTTTCACTGGAATATTTTGCAAGAGGCTGTCTCTGTGTGCTGTGCTTTTTGTACACTTAGCAGAAGAGCCATGTTAGTGGCCAGAAGGGGAAGAGATGGAAGCACCAGATGATTGTGTTTAAACTTTTTTCTCAGAATGTGCATCAGCCTTATCCTGGAAGCATGGGCAGTGGTCATAGCTGTAAATGCTGATTTTCGTGTGTACCTTTGAGAAATACTGTCACCCAATACTGGGAGGGGAGATTCGTATGCCACCAGCTCTGTAGAACTCGACAGTGAAAATGTCTCAGGTATCACTAGTGACTCACTAGAGTCATCTGGATAGGGTAAAAATAGGGTTGCAATAATGGAGATGTGTATTTCTCTAATTCTGCCCACTCCCAGCACCCCTCTACCCCCTATTCTGTGGAAATCTTATCTCTATATTTCTCCTTACTCATTCAGGAAGTTCCCATGAGTATCTCCAGGTGGTCATGATTAAGATTTTTTTTTTTTTTAACTTGTCACATTGTGCCTAGCAGTTTTTCTCCTTTCCTGTTCTGCTTGTCTAATATTAATGTCATGGAAGTTGTCGTGGAGTATTGATTATATTGATGACACCATTTCATGGCCTCTCTGCCCTTTGCCCGGTAACATTGTAGGCTCCTCCCACTCTGACTGTGAGGGGACTTGGCCTAGTGCCTTGCTTTGACCAATGGGGCTTGTAGAAATGCTCAAATGCTTTTTTTTTCTTGTTCCTCTGCCTTTGCCATGAGAACATGCCCAGACTAGTCTCCTGGAGGATTAGAGACCTTGAGGGTCAAAGGCAGTTCATCTCAGCTAAGGCCATTCTGGGGTCCCCCTCAGATTGCAGAATGCAGATTGCTTGAGTGAGCCCAGCTAAGATCAGCCAACTCTGGCCCATACTAGCAGAACTATTCAGTCAACCCACAGACTATTGAGTGAAATAAATGCAAATCATTTTAAGCCACTGGAGTTTGTGGTTGTTTGTTATGCAACATTATTGCAGCAATAGATAACTGATATAACTGCCTGTGCCATGAATCCCTTTGAATCACATGCACATTTGTTTCTCTTATTGCACATATTGTGGCTGTAGCACGTAGCTCAGGTTACTGTTTGCCTTCTGAGTTCCTGCAGTCACAAGTGGGAAACATAGGCTTCAGTCTCCCCTTCCACACCCTGCTGCCATGCACCCTCATTGCTGTGTTATCTAGGAATCTCAGTTTTCAAAAACATGAACGACCTCAAACATAAAAATATAGAGAATCCCTAATAAAACTCCACAGCTTTTGCACGGCAAAAGAAACAGTCATTAGAGTGAATCGACAACCAATAGAATGGGAAAAAATTTTTGCAGTCTACCCATCTGACAAAGGGCTGATATCCAGAATTTACAAAGAACTAAAACAGATCTACAAGAAAAAAACAAACAAGCCCATTCAAAAGTGGGCAAAGGATATGAACAGA
>PVKP010000597.1:134144-185869 GCA_004027715.1 Plecturocebus donacophilus | reverse complement strand
TTTCTTTCTTTCTTTCTTTCTTTCTTTCTTTCTTTCTTTCTTTCTTTCTTTCTTTCTTTCTTTTTCTCTTTCTTTCTTTCTTTTTTTTTTTCAGACAGAGTCTTGCTGTGTCACCCAGGCAGGAGTACAGTGGCATGACTTCAGCTCACTTCAAAATCTGCCTCCTGATTCAAGTGATTCTCCTGCCTCAGTCTCCCAAGTAGCTGGGATTACAGGCGTTAAGTCCAAGATTCCAAGTCAGCATCGAGAACCAGGGCACCTCTTGGATTAATGGATGTCTGACTATCAGTTGCTTTGGCAACAGCAATTTCCTTTTTGTCAAGAGCACCACCATGCCCAGATAATTTTTTCATTTTTACTAGAGATGGGGTCTCACCGTGTTGGCCAGGCTGGTTTCAAACTCCTGACCTCAGGTGATCTACCTGCCTCAGCCTCCCAGAGTGTTGGGATTACAGGCATGAGCCACTGCACCTGGCCTAAATCAGAATTTCTTCTATTTTCTCTAATTCCACATTCTTGTCAATAGTAAGCAAATTTAACAACTTACTTGTTTTTAGTGAAGAGCTGCTAGTTCTGTTTCTATGCTATTTCATCCACAGAGATCTTTCTTTCTATGAATTCGTGGTCCAAATGGCCAAATTATCCAACTGACCCTGAGCTTATATCCATTCTATTGTATAGGCTTTTTTCATATCCCACTTCTCAACTAAATTACAAGCCTCAGGAGGGCAAGGACTAGATTTTATTCTGCTTTTCACTCAGATTCTAACATTATGTCTTGAATATCTTAGAGGCTCAATGAATGTTGCCACTACTAGATATGCTTTCACTACATCATTTCCTCCTAAAGTTCATAGGATAGACCGCATGTTCTTTTATGTGCCTTTTTCCATAATGAAGACACGTACAATAAGATCATTTCAGATTGTCATCCAACTTGTGATAACACAGTTGCTTTCCCATCCCTGGACCTTCCCCCCCAAAGTTGACAAAATATACTGTGCTGTGAAAATGCAGGACTTTGTGTGACGTGGCAAGAAGTACTGTACGATTGAGTCTACAGATGGACGGATATGCTATCCATCTTGACATCCCAAAAGGACCAGAGGGAGAGGGTACTGCTTGAATAGAAGCTAAAAAAAAAAATCTTCCAATCTCATTAGCCCAAATGGAGGAAAAGGGAAGGAGGGCAGGCAGATTCCAAGTCAGCATCGAGAACCAGGGCACCTCTTGGATTCATGGATGTCTGACTATCGGTTGCTTTGGCAACAGCAATTTCCTTTCTGTCAAGAGCAAAGACATGTGGATTCGCCTCCCATGGTCACCCTGGTTTGGCAGCTCTGAGACATCTGGGGCCTTCTCCTGCACTTCTAGGTAGGCTTGGTCAGCAGTTGGGTGAAGCAGAAACTTCCACTGCTGTATTGAAATCCACGTGCAACAGCCAATACAATAAGCTCCTCATGGGGCAAAATGTTATTGAAAAAACAGGCCCATGATATTATGTTGGTGCAAAAGTAATTGCGCCAACCTAATAGATGATACAGACTTTGTATCTGCCCTTTTCTTAAATTATTTCTTCAGCCAGCAAGTGTTGCCTCACCTGGTCTGAGCCAAGTCCAGGCAGTTTGCTCAAATTCAGATTCCTATATCCTTTAGGCAGAGGAAACTTGGTGACCCGACTTATTGCTTCCAGGTGAGAGTAGAAACACCATGCTGATGACATTCTTAGAGGCCACAATGAGACTGACTATTTGAGCAATAAACCTGCAAATATTACTGGATGTATCAAACCAAGAAATCAAACTGTAGGTGATTAAAGTATAGCTCTCGTACTACAGAATTCTAGCGCCTGGTAGCACGCAGATGCTATTTAGTCCCTCTCTGCCACACAGAATATATTCATTCAGCAACCTGAATATTGCATTATAAAAGGTATCCTCGGCATAAACCACCTCAGCTGGCTTTATGCCACTTTATCAGGTTTAAGTCAGCCATTTGCTACAATAAAAATAAACTTTATTTTTGTTTCAGATGCACAGAACAATTTAATTTTTAAATTAATGTAAAAATGAAAGGTGCCTTTCTCCAAGAGAAGTATGTCTGCCCGGCATGGCTGTGTAAACACAATGCGATTGCTTTGAGAATTAAATATGGATCAACAAAATCAATAGTTAATTGTGTAACTCAGGGTATTTCATTTCGGATCTAATCTGTAAAGAAGGTCCAGGGGATGTTTGCTTTTGATTTTCTTAAAATATTATTTAAAACCCTTCTGTCAGGAAAAGAGTTCACAGGGTCTTTACATTATTTCCATAAGTTATTTGGCTTGTGAGTAGTCAAGGTTATATTGATCGCCAAGGCTCTCCAGTTTTCCTTTTAAAATTCAGTATCTTTATCAGTCAAGCTGTCTCATTCTGAGTGTCTGGCTTGCACTTAGGCTAAACAAATTTTATTGCAAAAATAACCCAACGTAACAGGTGTCTTGGTACCAGACATGGATGGACAAGTTGTATTATAAACTACCTTTTGGTCTATGTAATGATACCAATCAGAGTGGTTAAGCAGCCCACTTCCCATACAAAGTTGACAAAACATACGGTGCTGTAAAAATGGAAGACTTTGTGTGACATAGCAAGTACTGTAGAACTGGGTTGAGTCTATAGATGGACGGATATGCTATCTGTTCTGACATCCCAAAAGGATCAGAGGGAGAGGGTCCTGCTTGAATAGAAGCTAAAAAAAAATTCTTCCAATCTCATTAGCCCAAATGGATGAGAAGGGAAGGAGGGCAGGCAGGCATTCTCTTGCAAAAGGAGTAGCACAGTGACATGCGGAAGACCGAGGGGGTAACAGGCAGACTGCCTTGACCCCTGTGATGTTACAGCAGAGCTAAAAATGTAATGTTTGAACTTCTTTTCTCTTTAAAGTATAACCTTTCATATAATAAGTTAAGCCTTGCTCTCTCTTACATATTGTTAGAATCCTTCATCCATTTTGGGGACTGAAGGCAAAATAATTCTTGAAATAATGAATCATTTTTCTCTTACCAGCTTGTCCAGAAATCCCACGATTATTTTGCTGTAGCAGACAATGACCTTCTCAAAGGAAGCCTATCAAATGCTCAAGATAAATAATGAGAAGGTCTCTTTCTCCTGCCTCCAGGAAAAAATTGCACAGAGGAAAAATGTTTGTGAAAGCATTATTATGTTCATCCCAGGA
Source organism: Plecturocebus donacophilus (assembly GCA_004027715.1). NCBI lineage: Eukaryota > Metazoa > Chordata > Mammalia > Primates > Pitheciidae > Plecturocebus > Plecturocebus donacophilus. The sequence goes on along the minus strand of PVKP010000597.1, from coordinate 182,650 downwards.
TGGGAAGCAGCTTTGTCCAAAAGAAACAGAGTGGCACATGTGTTTGTGTTGTGACCAGAGGCTCCATTCAACAGGGCTCTTGGGCAGCATCTGTGGAGGGGCCTTAGGGGAGACACCTAAGCCCTTCACCTGGTAAGGCTGGAAACAAATGTTTCTCTGGTAGCAGACAGGATACCTTCTAAACCTCTTGACTCGTGGGTAAATTAACTCAAGGTGAGGAAGCGCTGGGTAATGCTGTCTCTCAACAACCTAGAAAAAACATGGTTCTGCTTTACTAGGCCCTGAACTACAATTAATGGTAATGAATTCCCTCTACTCCTACATTCCCACCTTCCCACCAGGCAGTAAATACTCAAGGGGCAAAGGGAGCTTTCCTTCTATTTTTCTCCCCAGGGAAGCAAGGTTTTGCAGAGTAGGCAGCGATCCACAGTAGAAATGACAACTTTCCCATGATTTCAGTGCTTTGGCTGCACTGGAGAATGGGGCTGATTTCTCAGGGCAAAAGTTATCTGCCCATCCTTTTATGACTCTTGTCCAGTCTGTAGACACTTGAAGACACAGATCTTAACTCCAGGAGTTAAGATCCTTCCCAGCAATGAAATGGAAAGACGTTTCAAAGATATAGGGTCCACTATGGAAAGAGTTGGGAGAGTAGGGAGGTGAAGAAAAAATTTCCTATTTCCAGGCAAGCTCAGGAATCAATGGGCTGAACAGAGTAGTACCCAATGGCAGTGTAAGGGCAAGGTAAAAAAGCAATCTCAAAAGTAATCAGGATTCAAATGATCCAGAGATTTGCAGATAAAATTAAAACTCCTCAGCAACACTTTAGGAAAAAAAGTGAGCTGCAGGCAGATAGTTATGAAGCACATTATTGAGCCAGCCAGCTAAGAATGGCAGCAAGCTAAATTTTGAGTCCAGAAAGGTGGTTAGTATCTCTGTGCTCTGGACTGTACATCTTCCTCTCTCTAGCATGTGTTCCCCACCTTTTAGGATGGCCTCTTATCACCCTCTTATCACTTGAGACTCAGAAGGAGGGACATCTCTGAATTCTTTTCTGACCAAGGGCCCTAACAGCTCTCCCTTGTTGTCCTTCCATCCCTGTGTGGACCATTCTTAGGGCATGGTGGGTGTTTATTGTGTATATCAGTTGCCATAGCTCAGTCTCCCTTGTGAGGACTGAGCCTATTTATCTTCACGTCTCTTGTGCTTAGAACACACCAGGCATATAGGTGGTCTATAAATGCTACTGGAATAAAAGGAGGATGATAATTATGTTTCTTATTTACTGGTCATCCTTTCTCCCCCTATAACTTTAGTTTTCAGCTCTCTAACACCCTTTAATGTCTTTGAAAGCGCTTGAGTTCCTAAGACAAGCTGCTGTACTTTCTGGTGGATAATGCATATTTATTTCCTGAGGGGTAGTTAATGTCAGATCATACAAAAGACTTTTAGGTTTCCTTTATTTAGAAAGTGGAGATAATAACTTCCTCAGTAAGTAAACAGAAAAATAGACTTTGTTTTTCAAAAAAAATTTGATTAACATGCTTTCAACGAACATTTCTACTGTCATAAACCAAGGTCCTTGAAATAATGAACAACACTACAGATTGCAAGTTTAGAGATTAAAACATGCAAAATAAGTGAAATCATACCATTTAGCAGTGGAAAGACAGACTATGTTGGTGAGGTGTTTTAAATATCCAGTTTTATGAAAAAAAAAAAAAAAAGCCATCCTCACAAGGCAAATCCCTAATTCATTTTGTTTACAAAAACAAAGGTTTGAAAATACTGGGGTGAGTTTAAAGAATATTGCAGGTCCTTAAAGATGATGAGAGATTTTTGAGAGGAGTTCAGTGGGGTCCACTCCTAGGATAAAAAAGGACTAAGTAAGTCCCCTCTGCAGATCTTCAACCTGGCCTGTGCAATTGTATTGCACAGAGGAATATAATGTGGCAGGAACAGACCAATGTAACAGGTAGCAATTTTTCACACACCAGATCTGGCACCAGCTACCGGAGGGGGTGAAAGAGGGGATAATTATCTTTTCTTCAACTATGTAAAAACTTAAAGTTTCAGATAGTTAAATGTGAGTGGGCTGGTGTATTTCTTTGTTGGATTTAGTGTGTGTGGTTTCTCTGCCATGTATATCTACAGTCTTAAGTGACTGGGAAAAATACTTTTCTTTAAATCAGTATTAAAGAAGTTACTGGCAAAACGTACCTTAAATATTCCTGTTAGGTGCTACCAAACGATTAAGTAAAATCATGAAACTAATCCAAAAGCTGCTCCCATTGGAAAATGACTAGCAGAAAAGATGTTTAAGTCCAAGCCTGCTAAGCATGGACACCTACTTATACACACACATGCTCGTGCATGCACACACACACACATACACACAAACACACTCTTCTTCTGGTGCTTTCAGGGGATGGCTATAGAAATTTCATTTTAGCAAGGGAAAAACCAGAATCACCCCTCACAAAAATGTTTGAGTACATTTTGGTCTCTTATATATTTGGTCCAATAAAGATATCTTGTTGTGAGTCAGCTAGAACAGAAATGGAGTGAAGGATGTTCCACTTTATGTGGTCTGAATGTGATTAGTGATTAGTGCTGGTGGCTTCAGTCACTTGGGAATGGCAATCAGGGTTTTGCTCCTGCAACTCTGAACGACTACAAAACACCCTTGGCTTCCATCCCATATGATGATGGGATATGAACTGAAAATCTAATTAATCTGAGAATGAATTATGGCCTAAGAAATATACCATTTTATAATCAATTTTAAGTGAGTCCCTAACAGAAGATAAGATGAAGAAAAAGCTGTAAAATTATAAGAGGTTGGTACATTCTGTTCACTATGACTGATGATTTTAAGGGGGATAATTTTACAATCCATCACATTTTTGTCATTTTAAAAATCATTCCTCCCAATGAATACTGTAAATTAACTTTAGAATTTACATATTTATTAAAAATCGCATTGAAAACAGCAGGAACTGTGCCCCATTTGAATAATAAAATAACTTGTTATTCCACTGAATATAAAAACACACAAAAAAAATCCAAAGATTTTATTTTCAGGTAATAATCACATTAATTGCCATCTGAATTAGTTAATCCAAGAATTAATATTCACCAGAGGCAGTGACAGAACATTAAAGATAATCCTCCAAATTCCCATTTTCAAACAGGTATCAGAACATGTAAAAGCAAGGCAATGACAAATGGGGAGATGAGGACCGTGTTCTTAGCCTGAGGGGTTTGGAGGCGGCAGATGTTTGAAGCTGAGCTACATCATCTGGGGAGAGGGGTGGTGCAGACAGTAAAACCCATGATTTGGCTCTGAGATGAAGCAGCGCGTGACTTCATTTTAAAAGCCTCTTTGCTTGGGAGGCTGAGGTAGGCAGATTGTTTCAGCCCAGGAGTTCGAGATCATCCTGGGCAACATGGTGAAACTCTGTCTCTACAAAAAATATGAAAATTAACTGGGTGTGGTGGCAGGCACCTATGGTCCTAGCTACTCTGGAGGAAGAGATGAGGGGACTGATTGAGCCCAGGAGACTAAGGCTGCAGTGAGCAGAGAGTGCTCCACTGTACTCCAGCCTGGGTGACAGAATGAGACCCAGTCTCAAAAAAACAAAACAAACAAAACAACAACAACAAAAACAACCCTCCAAAAAACCCTCTTTTCAAAGAGATTCCCCTCTACTTCTACTTTTGTTGAACTCCCTACCCAGAATGGAAGGTTTGCTGGAGGCACAGAACATCCCAGATGACTCCAGAGATGACTCCAGGGAAATAACCAGAAGGGCATGGTGCCATGACACATATGGGTGAACACAACCATTCACTCTAGATTAACCTCATAATGGACCTGTCAACTCAAAGAACTGGTCCCAAGATAGGAACTGCCTGGATTCATCCACAGAAGGATGAAGGGGTCAAGGGGAATAGAACTGGTGTGTTACCACATGTACTCACTAGTATGAGTAACCCATTGGGCTGAACTGACACAAGATATTCTCTTGAAATTCCTGAGAGATGAGGGAGAAGGAGAATGCAGTACATGTTTTTCATGAACTTCAGTTTAATCATGATTCCTTCTTTCTGTGAGGGATTCATGATAGGCTGTTACATTATTTTTAAGAAAAGAGCAGAGATCCTTCATGAAGCACTGAGGTTGAGGGGCTTGTCTCACACTATCTCTGCTACTGAGAGTTCATTGCTTTAGTGCAGACATGGCTAATACCTGGCACTTGAGTGGCAACCAACCCCTCCCTTCCCCACAGCAAGCATTGTTTATCAGTATCTGTCACCTATCTTACTCCAAGCATAGATAGGGCCTGAGAATCCTTCTTAACACCATAATTCAGGCAACCTAATAATTGTTCTTGGCATGTGAGACGAAGGCTATCTTGCATCCTTGCACACGTGTGTGTGTGTGTATGTATACATGGGAGATATTTATGTATTGTCAGTATATAATTAATTAAATCTAGCTAGCTACATATTATTTCTATATATAGATACCCAAATATCTATATTGCATCTAACTGTCTGCTAATGGTTTTGGCATATTCCTTAGTATCTGCAGCTAATATGAGATGTAGATGGATATCTTAGTATATGAAAACTTGAAATCACCTTTGACTCTTCTCTTTCTCTCATAGTCCACATCTACCAGCCTTCTGGTAAATTGTCTGTTTGTTCTCAGAAACAGCAAGTCCTTGAATAATATCCTTTTGTTCAATGTTATTTTGTTATAACATTGATGAGAAAAAAAAAATCAATTCCCGCCAGGCCACTGTCTGTGTGGAGTTGGCACGTCTCCCCATGTCTACGTGTTTTTCTCCAGGGACTTCAGGTTCCTCTCACATTTCAAGGCTATGCATAAGAGGTGAACTGGTGTGCCTACATGGTCCCAGCATGAGTGAGCATTAATGTGCCCCACAAAGGAATTGTGTCCTGTCCAGGGCTGGCTCCTGCTTTGTGTCCTGAACTGCTGGGATAGGTTCCAGCCACCTGCAACTCTGAGCTGGAATAATTGGGAAAATAATTGATTTACTTGTTTTTATTCACCTTTCTTAGATACATGTACAGCTCACATGTGTTTCAATGTTTAATATTAGAAGTGTTTTGGTCTTTATTTAGAAGTTTGGTAATGTGTTTGTAACCAGAAATATGCCCTAGGAACTTATATAAACTCTTGCTTATATAAATTAACCTCAGATAAAGTTGGTTTCTTTATATGCTGTTTTGCTTAAGTTGCAGTTTCTGAGAACCTACAATTTTAAGCAAGGACTTATTGTGCATTTGTCTCCTTTTTCCTGCTCCACTCTGCATCATAGGAACTACATTTTCTAGGCTTCCCCTGGACAGTAGGAAGAGGGAAGAAAACAAGGTAATTCTCCCATTCTCTGTGTTCTGTGGTGTTTAGTTTCCCAACTGTGCTTCCATTCTCTCCTCCTGATACCCTATTCTCCATACAAAAGCCAATGCATCCCTTAGAAACTGTACATCAGATCACATCACTCTCCTGTTAAAATTCTTCTGAAGGTTTCCCTTTGCTGAGAATGAATCCTAAAATTCTCTCCACAGCCTACAAGTCCTATATACAAGGTTCCTGGATTCTTCTCCACACTATTTCTCTTTCTCTCTATGGTTCTGCTCCAGCCATGATGGTCCAGGGACACATCACACATATCCCTACTTCAGGGCCTTTGCACATGCTACACTCTCTACCTAATATGTTTCTCTTTCAATCAGTGACATTTCAGTGTTACACTTCATTCAAGCCTGACAGAGCAGGAGCATAGCCATCTTGGACAAGCACCACCATTTAAAAATTCTCCTGATCAAAAACTGCCTAAATCCAAAGGGCATCAGCCTAATGGCTAAAATCAGCATGACCATAAGCATGACCAAATGACGTCTCCGACCAGAAACATTCCAACCATAAGAGAAACCCCTCCCCTACTAAAGAGATGTCAGCCCCAATATAGCCTCCTCTCCAACCACAGACTTTCCAACCCCACAATAAACTTCACCCCCACACGGAAACATTCCAAGCCTGTGATAAGTTCCCTCACCCTGAACCCTTAAATATTAGTCTGTAAGAGAGAGTACTCCTAATGGTAATTGGCCAGAAGCCCCTCTCAGGTTTATTCTTCAAAATAAACCTATCTTTGACCTTTGAGCTGCTTTTCATGTTTCTTTCCTTTCTTTAACTCTTAAAAAGCCCCTGTTCAAATGTCCCCTCTTCAGAGAGACCTTTTCCAATCAGTAACTCTTTCTGAAGCCATGCCCTCGTCATTTCCCGCTTAATTTTTTTTTTATGCTTCCTGCTTGATTTTTTTTTTTTAATTAGACAGAGTCTCACTCTGTTCCCAGGCTGGAGTGCAATGGTGCAATCTTGGCTCAATGCAACCTTTACCTCCCGGCTTCAAGAGATTCTCCTGCCTCAGCCTCCCAAGTAGCTAGGATTATAGGCGCCTACCACCACACCCAGCTGATTTTTTTTTTTTTTTTAAGTAGAGATGGGGTTTCTCTATGTTGGACAGTCTGATCTAGAACTCCTGACCTCAGGTGATCTGCCCACCTCAGCCTCCCAAAATCCTGCTTGATTTTTAAATAATATAAATCATTACTTGGAATTACATTAAATTTTGTTTATTATCTATCTTCCACATTAAAATATAAATACCACAAAGGCAGGGACTTAGTCTTTTTTTTTCTAAATTGCTCCATCCATAATACCTATAATGTTGTCTATTAAGTAGTATGAACTCTGTAAGTAGTCTAGAATCAATGAATAATAAATGACGAACTTATGTCACACTGTGGAAAACAAGTGATGCTAAGAAATAATTAGTCATATCATTAGAATAAAAACAAAGATATCAACATGTTTCTAATTAAATCAATACTCACGTTTAAAATGGAAACACTCTGCAAACCAAGGTACTGCTTGGGAGTTATGACACCAGCTAAGTTAATAAAGTAGACTAGTGGCTAGTGGGAAACTTCCCATAATCTTTTCTTCCCCAATTTCCACGTCTTTGCTGTCTTTCTTTCTCAGGCAGTATTCCATGGTACCTATGCTCAGTGCACTTGAAAGTGATGTGGTCAGGGAACTACACAGATTGTGTTTAAAGCCCTTTGGTTTGCTCATTTTAATCATAAAGCTAGAAAAATATATCTGAGATATTCACGGTTACTGGCCTACAAGCTACTTCTTTTGGCCACAAGTTATAGCTGAAACAACCACTTGTTTATGGAATATGAAACTGAGAAATTTCTAAGAACTCAGTAGGCCAAAGTGGATTTCTTCTTGCTGAAGTAAAAGGTCATTAATTTCTCTATCTTCCCATCTTCTGCTTCTTGGCTTTGGGTACTCTCATGGGTTGAACTAGGTCCCCTATAAAGACATATTGAAGTTCTAGCCTCTAATACCTGTGAATGTGATTTTATTTAGGAATAAGGTTTTTTGTTTGTTTGTTTTTGTTTTTTATCTTATTGAGATGTAAGTTAAGGTGCATCATACCGGAGTAAGGTAGGCCCAGAATCCAATATAACTGTGGTCCTTATGAGAAGAGAAAAAGAGACACAGAAAAAGACATGCACAGAGGAAAGATGACATGAAGGACTGACAGAGGGGAATGTCATGTGTAGACACAGACACAGAGAGCAAACAGAGACAAAGATGACAGCTGTGCCACTGCAAACCAAGGGAGACCAGGGATTGCTGGCAACCACGGGAGCTAGGAATGTAAGCGGGGCCCTGCCGGCACTTGGATTTTAGACATCTAGCCTCCAGAAATGTGAAAGAATACCCTTTCTCTTGTTTTAAGCCCCCTTGTTTATGGCAGTTCCTGGAAACCAGTACAGGCACTCTCTGGAATACTTATCACCATTAACAAAAGCTATTTGAAACATGAAATTTTCAGGAGTTACAAAACTATATTTACATGGTTTTTAACTGGTAGGAAAAGGAATACAAGCTTTTAAGCCTTTTTTTTTTTTTTTGGCCTTTCTTTCATTTGACTTAAAAATGGGATGCTCAAAGATAGAAATTTTTGTTCAACACTGCCATGAGAAATAATGATTACATTAATTCTCTAAAATATTAAAAGATGCTTCATTTGAAAAGGAAAAGTAATCAGGAAGGAAATGAAGATATATTTAGAGTATCAGGAAGCGATGAAACACAGCATTTCATGGGAAGTTTATTTGGATGCACACATCAGCACGCCGGCTGTGCAGTGTGCTGCGTGGCTCACCTTGTTTGGTCACTCCACTAATGATGGAAAGATTGTAATCGACATTTTCTTGCAAATGTGTACTTGGCCCAAAAGTTTTAAAGTTTTAGTCCCAAGGTTTTCCTTTCTTTAAAAGTAAATTCAAATTCAGTTCCCTAGTAAAATTTGAAAATGCTGGAATTAGGCCCAGGATTTGATTCCCAGTTAGAATTTCTCCCCACAATATGCTAGGGGAAAACACTGGTGGGATTTAGATATAAATGGCTTAACTTCCTTTGATCACCTAAGAATAACCAAACAAGTAACTGAGTTACTGACTCAGCTAAGCTCATGCCAACTGGGGTGCCATCTGGCATAATGAACAGTATATGACCAACTCTTCACTTTGAAGCTTTTCCTAAAATGAAGTAAAATATGAATTGGTTCTTTATAGAGTCCCTGTTGTGTCACAGAAGTTACGTCAGTCTAGCAATCTGAGTAAAGGCAGTATTCACTCGTCATCCTCCAGTCTTCAGTGTGGATCTTGTCTTAGTCCATCTGGGTAGCTTATAAACAACAGAAATTGACCGGGCATGGTGGCTCACGCCTGTAATCTCAGCACTTTGGGAGGCTGAGGTGGGCGGATCACAAGGTCAGGAGATTGAGCTAATTCTGTCCACCATGGTAAAACTCTGACTCTACTAAAATACAAAAAACCAGCCGGGCATGGTGGTGGACGCCTGCAGTCCCAGCTACTTGGGAGGCTGAGGCAGGAGAATCACTTGAACCAGGGAGGCGGAGGTTGCAGTGAGCCGAGATCACACCAGCTGCACTTCAGCCTGGTGAAGGAGTGAGACTCTGTCTCAAAAACAAACGACAATTAAAAAAAAGGAAGAAGGAAGGAAGGAAGGAAAGAAGGAAGGAAGGAAGGAAAGAAGAGGGAAGGAAGGAAAGAAGAGGGAAGGAAGGAAGGAAGGAAGGAAGGAAGGAAGGAAGGAAGGAAGGAAGGAAGGAAGGAAGAAAATTTATTTCCTACACTTCTGGTGGCTGGAAAGTCCAAGATTAAGGGACCGGCAGTTTTGGTGTCTGGTGAAGGCTTCTGGGGTCATAGATAACTGCCTTCTGGCTCTGTCTTCACATGGTAGAAGAAAGGGGTAAATGAGCTCTCTGGGGCCTCTTTCATAAGAACACTAATTCCGTTCATAAGAGCTCCACCCTCATGAACTAATCACCTCCCAAGGCACCACCTCCAAATACCATCACAATGAGAATTAGGTTTCAACATATGAATTGTGGGGGGACATAAATATTCAGTCCTGAATAAAGTTGTGGATTCATGTCTGTCAAATCTACGCTTATTGTGGAGGAAGAAGTCTCTTCTCTGAATGGAAAAAAATGCATCTGCTATTTTCTTGGTAAAGGGCAAAAAGCTTCAGAATGAACAGCAGCGTCTCTGCCCTGGAAGGTCTGTTGAGAGTGGCACCTGGTTCCGCGATGGGAAAAGCAATCTGGGGAGGCTGGAAATGTCAGAGCCCATGCTGTCTTTACAGGAGAAATGCCTTTTTGATCTTGGAGCTTCCTTTTATTCTTTGCATGATTCCTGGCCATGGCTGTCCCCTTATGCCCCATAATCCCTAAATAAATGATAGCTCATGAGAAATCCTCAGTGGAATTGCTTCTTTTGCAAGGAAATGTGCCAGTCTTAATTCTACTGGTTTCTTACTTTGACTTTTGGTGGATAAAGGCAGGAATGAATCCAAAATAGGAAGCCTTGGAGGTTTGGGGCCTTATAATATAAAATTGTGCCTGAACTTGCAACAGGGTCCAAGCATACTTTTACCATTCCGTTATCTCCAGCTCAGGCACCATCACTCATATCTGCATTTCCCCCCATCTGTCCCTTTCAACAGTTTACACATCACATAATTTTACAACTCCTCTGATGATCTATTGTTTTTCATTTATTTTAACTCTTACAAACCTTTAGGAGCATCTCATGTCAGAGATGTATACCCTTCTTCTAGCTTTGTTGATTTGTTTTTCTTCTGAAGATTAAATGTTTTCAGACTATCACCTATACTAGCAGTTAACTTTCACTTGAGCATTTTGGCTTCACCCAACCCAAGGTAATAAATCCTGGGTTGTTTTAAAAATTTAACACTCAGTAAAATTAACTTGCAACAAATCTGATGGTGCATATATTTATTTTATAGTGGCAAATATTTTTCTACATGGACATAGCCTGATCAAACCAAATGCATTACCTTTGTATGCAAAAATGATGCCATCAGGACCCCGGAGAAGGGCAGATTCCATGGCTTCCATTTTTCAGTAAGCAGTATAGATTCTGGTTGGTTGATCCATTCTACAGACACTAGTCCTCCTTATGAGTTGGAGCTCACACCTACAAAAGGTTTGCTAGTATGGAGATGTTTCAATTTTTGTGAGCAGTTAATGCTATTATTATTTTTATTGAAAACTAACTGGCTTTTGTGGAGAGTGTAATTATACTACTGCTTATTGTATTCAATCACTGTAATAGGAGCTGCAAATACATCATCTGCTTTAAAGGCCAACAACTTCATCGAGGTAGATTCTCTTATGCCCATTATAATGGTGACAGGTGGAATAAAGTTAAGAAGTTTATGTAGGGACAGAAAAGCTTTCTGATTCCAGAGCCTATAGTCTTTTCACTGGGATCATTAGCAGAGAGCTTAATCATCTGTACATGATTCACTGGCCATAAATGCAGACAGATTTAAAAAGCTCTCAGAATTGAAGGAGAAATAAAAAATCAAAATTTAAGAAGAAATTCTCCCAAGCTCACAGTTGGCATCTCTTTAAATGACCATGTTAACTATCCGTAAGTGAGGACATACTGGGGTAGTAGAGAAGGCAAGACAAGATAGATCCCAGGGTGGTGGGTGGTCTCACGTCCTCATGCTATTCTTTTTTTTTTGAGATAAGGTCTCACTCTGTCACTCAGGCTGGAGTGCAGTGGTGTGATCACAGTTCACTGCAGCCTGGACCTCCCAGGCTCAAGTGATCCTCCCACCTCAGCCTCCCAAGTAGCTGGGACTACAGGCATGTGCCACCACACCCAGCTAATTTTTGTATTTTTTGTAGAGACAAGGTTTTGCCGTATTCCCCAGGCTGGTCTCGAACTCCTGGGCTCAGGGGATTTGCCTACTTTGGCCTCTCAAAGTGTTGGGATTACAGGCATGAGGCACTGGGCCTGGCTGACATCCTCAAGCTTCTAACAGTAGTCCCTTAAAGAGCAGTCACTTTGGAGGAGCTGGTCTTCAAGGCTGCCTGTCAGGATGTGCTCCTCTGATGCACAGGGGTCAGTTGGGACACCCGTGATAAGTGCCACTTGAGTTTACATCATACTTTCATATTTTGTACATTTAAATTTTATAGTTGTAACTCACAAATTGTCCAAATCATCTTTGTCATTCTTCACTATTAACAGTGCTGAGCTTTCGAAGGGGATGTCATATTAGATTCTATTTCCTATTGTGAAAACCTGTAGGTTTCTCAAGAAATGAAAGTAACTTGGGGAACCTAAGATAAGTAGGAAGAAAAATGGCATCCTTGTTTTCTGTTGAGCCTTTGTGACCTTTCTAGGGGCTACTGTGGATGAACTTAAGGTCCCATCTTTTTTTTCCATGTCCTGAAGGAAGGTAAGTGTATGTAGATGATGACAATTTTCATTTTGATATAGTTGATCTATTTTCCAGACTATAGAAAACTGGGAAATGAGTTTTCATTTAAATAAAAGTTGAAACCCTTTGGGAAAGTAAAAGAATTCAAGAAATATAGAGAAATGGCTGTTTCCAAGCCAACAAGAGACAGGGAGTCTTTTTGGTTTTCAAATTAGTTGTTACGGAAAACGTTTTTCTTCCCATCAAACTTTCACTTTTTCTTCTTTAAAATAGATTAATCACAGCTGTGTAGGTTTAGTTTTCTGCCTGCTTGTTAAAATGTGGAAAATATGAACAGTGGCTTCAAACTTTTATGAGTAAATTGTCATTTTGTGCCTTTTATTGGCCCGTATTTCAAACCCCACATTGCAGGAATTCACTCCTTACTTTTCCACTGTTCACTGGCAAGAGTATGCTAATGGGTTATGCAGACCATGTCTTTATGAATTGACAATAAATTCCAAAGGACAAAACAGCTTCCAGCCATAATTCAGTAGTACAAAACTGTTCTGTCAACCAATCTGATGGGTTTTTTGGTGTTCACACATTTTAGGACCCCATCATGCACAGACAGCTGCTCATATTTCCTGCTTAAAAAAGACCAAATTTGTTCTGTCTTTTTTATCCCTAAAAATCAAAATAGCACCATGGTAAAATTATGCTACCTGCTTTAGTCTTAAAAATATTATTTAGAGCACAAAAGGCATATATACATGGCAGACCAGAGAGTGAACACTGACTGTGTCACTCTGGACAAGTTATCAATTTTTCTGAGACTTGGTTTTATTATATTTAGGATGGGGAATGATAAGGAGAAACTCTAAAGCCACGTGTGTTCCTAAGTCTAGCAGCATCAGCATCGACTGAGAACTTGTTACAAGTGCAAATTGGAAGGCCCTACCTAGACCCAGTGAACCATAAACTCTGGGTTAACATCCAGCAATGTATGTTTCAACAAGCCTTCCAGGTAATTCTGATATACACTCAAGCTTGAGAATCATTTCCATAAAGATTAACCACAATATATACAAAGGGCTTGTTTGCTGCACTGTAGAAGCACAAGAAATAGCAGGTATTCTCCCTTTGTTATTATCCTCACTGTATAGAAGAAACTGAAGCACAGAACCATAAGATGGCAAAGCAGGAAACAGCATCTGGGCCTTCTCACTCAGCCGAGTGGCAGGGACAGCCTGCTTCTCCACTCTGCACTCTCTCTTTATGAAACACAGTAGACAGTAATATAAATCCTGATTATAAGTGCAAAAGGTGTCCCACATAGTATGTTGCCTGGTTCTGGCAGCAGTAATGCATTCAGGCTTTAAGGTGGAGACTATAGTTCTTTTGACATGATAGATTAATATTAACCCATCTTTCTCTTTTGAGGAGAGTATTGGTAACTACATTCTGTCAATAAACATTTATGGACTTCAAACCATGTTCAAGGCTTGATGCTGGTCCAGGCAATGAATAAGAAATGATCTTTCTTCTAAATTCCTGAAATCACACATTTTGACGTTACTAATGATCTGCTTAGATTCACACATTTTTAGAAGTAGAGGTAGTTTTCTTGAGACAATCCATTTCAACTTTCAAATTCTGCTTTTCAGAGAGCTAGGGCAGTGGGTCTTTTTCTTGCATACAGGTTAGAATCCCCTGAAGGGCTTTTAAGCCATACTGATGGGCACATCCATCCAAGAAATTTTGATTTAATGGGTCTAAAATTTAGTCGGTAATAGGCCCATGGGTAGGAAGCTCTTAATAGAATTAATATACTTACACTAAATACAATAAGTATTACATATATAAATATAATATACAAATAGGATATACTTATACTAAAAATTATTCCTTGTTTATCTGAAATTCTGGTTTAACCAGGCAGCCTATATTTTTATTTGCTAAATCTGGCAACACCATGGAAAGACTCTAAGGTCTATCCTAGGCTCAGAAATCATCTTGTAGGGTTGCCACTGAAATACTACAGGTAAGCGGTGGGGCAGGGGTCAGGGGCGGAAAAAGAGAGCAGTGTGCCATCTGGGTCCATTACACATAAAATTTTATCTGTTTCACTTATTTGGTCTCTGTAACATTTCACTTGAAAAACATAACTTGAAACAGTTTGCAAACATCTAATCTAATCATATCAAAACTTAAGACCCAGAGAAGATGTCTCTTAGCCAGGTTCTCACAGCTAATTAATTGCAAAATCAAACACCAGGTCTTCTTCTCTTTCTATTCCTTCAGATGCTGCTGCTGCTGAGTCCCTTTTCCTCTTTTTAAGTGATAGTTCAGGAATAGGAGGTGCTATGATCCTATGTCTAAAAGCACTCCGCAAACATTTGGCAAACCTGCTAAGATATGCCAGACACATATAAAGATATGCTAGGTGCTGGATGGAGATTAAGATGAGGTTTCAGTTCTCAAGGAGCTAATTCATGGAGAGAGACACAGTAGTGTTTGTGTTCCTCCCAAAAAATACCACTTATGTCCATGGCTTGCTCCCTCCACAATGTGATTATTCAAAGCACCTTTCTTTGATCCTCAGTTTAAAAATGGTGAGGTGAGAGGACAGCGCTGGGTTCCCAGAGGCAACCGGAGGGAACCTGGAATCCAACCTAAATTTTCATTATGAAAGTTAAAGGAATGAAGAATCCACAGTGACAAACGACACAGGGATGATTGCACTTTGTGCTGCGGGATGACTCACAATGGCTACATCTGTCAGGGTTTTTGGCAAATGGCCTCAAATATTCTCCAATTAAGTGAACCACATAGAATTTAAAAGTTGCAGGGAGTAAAAGAACATATCCTTCCATTTTGAGGGAATACATTTACTCCTATCCAGATTAAAATGGGTAAGCATTTCAAAAAACCAGCTCCCGGATTTATTTTTTGAAGGGTTTTTTGTGTGTCTATCTCCTTCTTAGGAGATCTGCTCTGTCTATCTGCTCTGTCTATCTGCTCTGATCTTAGTTATTTCTTGTCTTCTGCTAGGTTTTGAGGTTTTTTTTTTTCTTTTTTCTTTTTTTATCTTGCTTCTCTATCTCTTTCAATTTTGACAATAGGGTATAGATTTTAGATCTTTCCTTGCTTCTCATGTGGGCATTCATTGCTATATATTTTTCTCTAGACATTGCTTTAAATGTGTCCCATAGATTCTGGTATGTTGTGTCTTCGTTTTCATTTTTTGAAAAGATCAACAAAATAGATCACCAGCCATATTAATAAAAAGAAAAGAGATAATAATCAAATAGATGCAATAAAAAATGATAAAAGGGATATCCCCACAGATTCTACAGAAATACAAAGCATCATCAGAAATTACTACAAACAACTCTATGCACATAAACCAGTAAACCTGGAAGAAATGGATAAATTCCTGGACACTTGCATCCTCCCAAGTCTAAACCAGGAAGAAGTCAAAACGCTGAATAGACCAATAACAAGGTCTGAAGTTGAGGGAGCAATTAATAACCTACCAACCAAAAAAGTCCAGGTCTGGATGGGTTCACAACCAAATTATACCAGACATACAAAGAGGAGCTGGTACCACTCCTTCTGAAATTATTCCAAACAATCCAAAAAGAGGGAATCCTTCCCAAATCATTTTATGAGACCAATATCATCCTGATACCAAAACCCGGCAGAGACTCAACAACAACAAAAAACTTCAGGCCAATATCCATGATGAACATAGATGCAAAAATCTTCAATAAAATACCGGCAAACTGATTGTAACAGCACATCAAAAAGCTTATCCATCACAATCAAGTAGGCTCCATCCTGGAGATGCAAGGCTGGTTCAACATACCCAAGTCTATAAATGTAATTCACCACATAAACAGAATCAAACACAAAAACCACATGATTATCTCAATAGATGCAGAGAAGGCCTTTGACAAAATTCAACAGTGCTTTACGCTAAAAACTCTCAATAAACTAGGTATTGATGGAATGTATCTCAAAATAATTAAAGTTATTTATGACAAACCCACAGCCAATATCATACTGAATGGGCAAAAACTGGAAGCGTTTCCTTTGAAATCTGGCACTAGACAAGGATGTCCTCTCTCACCACTCCTATTCAGTATAGTATTGGTAGTTCTAGCCAGAGTAATCAGGCAAGAAAAAGAGATAAAGGATATTCAGTTAGGAAAGAAGGAAGTCAAATTGTCTCTATTTGCAGACAACATGACTGTATATTTAGAAGACCCCACTGTCTCAGCCCAAAATCTCCTAAAACTGATAAGGAACTTCAGCAAAGTCTCAGGATACAAAATCAATGTGCAAAAATCACAAGCATTCCTATACACCAATAAGAAGACTTAAAGAGAGCCAAATCAAGAACAAACTGCCATTCACAATTGCTACAAAGAGAATAAAATACCTAGGAATACAACTAACAAAGGATGTAAAGGACCTCTTCAAGGAGAACTACAAACCACTGCTTGACGAAATAAGAGAGGACACAAACAGATGGAGAAACATTCCATGTTCATGGTTAGGAAGAATCAATATCATGAAAATGGCCATACTGTCCAAAGTAATTTACAGATTCAACACTATCCCCATCAAGCTACTAATGACCTTCTTCACAGAACTGGAAAAAAACACCTTAAACTTCATATGGAACCAAAAGAGAGCCCATGTAGCCAAATCAACTCTAAGCCAGAAGAACAAAGCTGGAGGCATCACACTACCGGACTTCAAACTATACTACAAGGCTACAGTAATCAAAACAGCATGGTACTGGTACCAAAACAGAGATATAGACCAATGGAACAGAACAGAGGCCTCGGAGGCAATGCCACACATCTACAACCATCTGATCTTTGACAAACCTAACAAAAACAAGCAATGGGGAAAGGACTCCATGTTTAATAAATGGTGTTGGGAAAACTGGCTAGCCATGTGCAGAAAGCAGAAACTGGATCCCTTCCTGACACCTTACACTAAAATTAACTCCAGATGGATTAAAGACTTAAATATAAGACCTAACACCATAAAAACCCTAGAAGAAAACCTAGGCAAAACCATTCAGGACATAGGCATAGGCAAGGACTTTATGATCAAAACACCCAAAGTATTGGCAACAAAAGCCAAAATAGACAAATGGGATCTAATTAAACTACAGAGCTTCTGCACAGCAAAAGAAACAATCATTAGAGTGAACGGGCAACCAACAGAATGGGAAAACATTTTTGCAATCTACCCATCTGATAAAGGGCTAGTATCCAGAATCTACAAAGAACCAAAACAGATTTACAAGAAAAAAACAAATAAGCCCATTCAAAAGTGGGCAAAAGATGTGTACAGACACTTTACAAAAGAAGACATACATGAGGCCAACAAACATATGAGAAAATGCTCATCATCACTGGTCATTAGAGAAATGCAAATCAAAACTACATTGAGATACCATCTCATGCCAGTTAGAATGGTGATCATTAAAAAATCTGGAGACAACAGATGCTGGAGAGGATGTGGAGAAATAGGAACACTTTTACACTGTCGGTGGGAGTGTAAATTAGTTCAACCATTGTGGAAGACAGTGTGGCGATTCCTCAAGGACCTAGAAATAGAAATTCCATTTGACCCAGCAATCCCCTTACTGGATATATATCCAAAGGATTATAAATCATTCTATAATAAGGACACATGCACATGTATGTTCATTGCAGCACTGTTTACAATAGAAAAGACTTCAAACCAACCCAAATGCCCATCAATGATAGACTGGACAGGGAAAATCTGGCACATATATACCATGTAATACTATGCAGCCATAAAAACAATGAGTTTGTGTCCTTTGTAGGGACATGGATGAACCTGGAAACCATCATTTTCAGCAAACTGACACAAGAACAGAAAATCAAACACTGCATGTTCTCACTCATAGGCGGGTGTTGAACAATGAGAACACATGGACACAGGGAGGGGAGCATCACACACTGAGGTATGTCGGGGGAACTAGGGGAGGGATAGAGTCGGGTAGGGAGTTGGGGAGGGATAACATGGAGAGAAATGCCAGATATAGGTGATGTGGAGGAAGGCAGCAAACCACATTGCTGTGTATGTACCTATGCAACAATCCTGTGTGTTCTTCCTATGTACCCCAAACCTAAAACACAATAAAATATACTAAAAATTGGATAAGTATTAATCGTGCTTCTGTCCCATATGAAAAAATGAAATATAAATAGGCCACACATGGGTCGAGGTAACATCTTCTCCATGGAGCTCCCAGCCACTGTGAATTTGGAAGGGTTTGTGATGAGTAACATTGGAGGATGGCTGCTCCCTAGCCTTCCTCTTGGATGCCAAAGACCCAGAAATTTAAGGGGATTCCAACCTCTTCTCCTTGCTCCTTAGGGACTGGCAAAGACATTTCAGGTGACCAGTTGGCTTAGGAAAGGAGGAAGAGGAAGCAAGATTAACAAGCCAAAAACAGATCAACTTAAAGAGGCAAGAGAGCACAGATACAGTTGTCTCTAAAATTGAAAACTGGAGTTCCAAACATTCAGGGACTTGTTGTACATTAGTCATTTCTTTTCTTTCTTTTTTTTTTTTTTTTTTTTTTGAGATGGAGTTTCACTCTTATCGCCCAGGCTGGAGTGCAGTGGCACGATGTTGGCTCACTGCAACCTCTGCCTCCCAAGTTCAAGCGATTCTCCTGCCTCAGCCTCCCAAGTAGCTGGGATTACAGGTACCCGCCACCACACCAGGCTAATTTTTGTATTTTTAGTAGAGATGGGATTTTCCCACACTCGGAAGGCTGGTCTCGAACTCCTGACCTCATGATCTGCTTGTCTCAGCCTCCCAAAGTGCTGGAATTACAGGTGTGAGCCACCATGCCCAGTCGTTAATTATTTCTAAACTCCAGTTGGAATCCAAACAGCCCCCAGGTTCACACAATGTGGAGAAAATGGCAGTTTGTTCACATCATTCACAGAACAATTACTCATTTCTAGGTCTTGGTACTTTCTGTTTTTCTTTATCATATCTCTCTTTCTGCCACCATCATTGCCCCCAATCATACTATCTCCTCCATACCCTGAAGTTTCTTAACGAGGTTACTTTTTGGCTGTGATTTCCAAACTTCCCATTACTTTCTCCCAGGAACCTCAGGGTAGGAATCTCTCACTTGCAGAGTGATTTTTAGGATTTATAATCTGAGTCTGTTATCATTTGAGGATTAAAAAGTATTTATTGTCTAGGCATAGTGACTCATGCCTGTAATACCAGTGCTTTGGGAGGCTGATGCAGAATGATCTCTTGAGGCCAGAAGTTTGGGACCAGCCTGGGCAATATAGTGAGACCCCGTCTCTACAAAAAAGTTTAAAAAATAGCCAAGTGTGAGGCCATGTGCCTGCAGTGCTAGCTACTTAGGAGGCTGACTAATTTGAGGTTACAGTAAGCTATGATCGCACTAGCGCACTCTAACCTAGGTGAGAGAGTGAGACCTTATCTCTAAAACATTAAAAAACTTAAAAAGTATTTGATTATTACTAGATTTCCAACAAAGTTGTGAAAAATTTAAAAACAAATGACATGCTCAAATGTATATATACAAACAATGCTCTTCTTTTCAATATTGTCACATTGGAATATATAAAAATATTCTGACTATTTTGGAAATTCTTTTTTGGAAATTATTTTCAGAATCAGTTCATTTTTTTATTACTTCAAGTCAGATTTTAATTTTGACTGAAAGTTGTCTTATTGTCTGGATTGACTAGATTTGCTTTTGAATGACACTGGCTGATTCCAAAAGCCAAATTTATCCTCAGTGGATGAAGATTTGCTCCCTTTAAGGAAACATGAATATTATATTAAACAATGGGTCAGATTTTCCTCCACAGTTCATTGAGATGGCTAGGCATGACCAACTGACTGAATTGCGGACTGGGTCATTAATTAATTGATTCAACAAACGTTTATTGAGCACTTATTTTGTATTAAGTATTGTGATAGGTTGTAGGGATAACCAAGATAAATGAAATGTGGAAATAAGCTATATGATTAAGATCCTTTCCAGTTATTATATATATATTTCATAATGTTTGAATTCTTAAGAGTATTCTGGGCAAATCCAGGACTGTGGACATACATGGATAACCCCCTGGCTTTTATTTGTACATCTAAGTTCTGATGCGCCAGTTAGCAAACATACTGATTATTAACTGAAGTCACCCCTTAGTCACATTCGAATAACTTCCGTTGAATCCATCTCTTACCCTTCTTCTGTCCCTGAAATGCTTCTCGATGCTCTTGAAACTCAAGGCCAATTAGCAGAAACACTACCTATATGTTCAACCTCTTTTTGGAAGGTGTCCTTCACCTTCTAGTTTTAACTGAAATTTGATTTTCCTTGGGGAAGTGGCTTCCTTTGGAGCCCTTTCAAGTGATGGCTCTTTGCTTTTCTATTCTTTTTATATCACTGAGCCCGGAGGTGAAGTAGGTATCCTTCTTTCCTACTTCTTGCTCCAGGAATGAATTTCATGTCATCTCACTGACACCTACCTCCCAACCTCGTTATAATCATCTGTTCAATTCCTGGTCATTCTCCCTAGTTCTTTGACATTTTAGCTTGCCATGTACTATCAGACTCTCCAATACAACTCTAGCCACAAATCTCGATGATGTCAATGCCCACAAAGATGAGCACCTGGCCTGTGATCTCTCTTCTGCACATCTTCCCTGTGCACTCCCATCAATAACAACAACTCCAGTCCTCAATTTCAGAGCTCACACTCTCCAAGGAGCATCTCATGGTTTATCTCCTTAATCTCTCTAATACTTCAACTCAAGAATCCTTCAGAATCTACCATCCATTGATTCTACCAGGGTTTTATGGTTCCTCATGCCCCTCATGTCCACATTTCCATTTCTACTCAGTTTAGTCTCCATGGTTCATGGTAACCATTTCCCTTTAAACACCTTCAACTCCACTGCCCCTTTCTCTGTGTACCACTAACAAAACCTAACTGTGTGAAGTCTAACACTCTACCTACTTTCCATTCATGCTATTGACATGGATGTAGATAAATACACAACTATGCTCACTGTTCTCATTTAACTCACCACTACTAACTTCAAATTGGCAAGATTCTGATAAATTTCTCTAGTTCATTCCCTCTCCTTCTTTACCAGACTATTTCACATTTTCTCTTCTTTTTCAAAGCTGCAGTGCCTCCTAACTTATACTTAACTCCCAGTTGACAATCTTGCTTTCTCTATCTCTCAGAATAGAAGAAGTCAGAAGAGAATTCTGACAAGGTTCCATCCATGTCTAACAGCATCCGCCCATACGTTGTCCTCCCCTCTGCTCACTCTGGATAGACATCACGTTTCTATCTAAGGGTAGCCCTTCCACTTGTTCTCATCTCTTACATCATCAGCTTTTCTCTCTCTCTCTGCTGGATTATTTCCATCATCAGACAATGTATGCTAATTTCTCCCATCCTTAAAAAAAACCCTCTCCAGAGACCCCATTTATCTCTACCTTTTTATAGCAAAAATCCTTAAAAGATTTATATGTACTTACCATCTCCAACTCCTTTCTTCCTACTCTCACTTGATCCTTCTCTAATCAGACTACCCCTATCATTCTACTAATAAGTTTCCTGTCAAGATCTCCAATGACTCCATATTACGCTAAAGGTTAATTCTCAGTTCTTATGTGACTTGACCTATCAGTGTCATTTGATATATTTCATCTCTTTTTTCCTCTTGAAAACTCTTTCATAATCATAATCTGCATTTAAAAGTCTAGTCGGGTTTAAACTGTAAGTTGCTATGCAAAGCCCCAGTGGCATCAAATTTTGAATCATGAAGTGTTCACCTCCATGTGGGAAATATTGGGAGAAAATGAAAAAAATAATGAAAAACAAAAAAAGGACCCAAGAGCATGCCTTTAAAATATTTGATGCCTACATTTTAACATAAAGATTGTGATAGCTAGAAAGAACTTAGAATTCATCTAGTCCAACACGCCCATTTTACAACCTAAGGACATCAAGGTCCAGAGAAGATTAGTGATCTCTCTATATTTTTACAGAATGGCAGAATTAGGTCTAGATTACAGGTCTTTTGTCCAGAACATTTCATTCTAGTGTCCTGTTTATACTGCTTTTCCTCTCATATATGTGTATATGTATGTATGTGTTAATACATAATAAGCATATATATGGAGACAGATATAATATTTATATATGTATAAAATACATAAATACAACATACATGTATATGCAATTATACAAATACAGTTATATACATTACACACACACACACACACACACACACACACACACACACACACACACACACATTTTTTTAAAATATTTTTTTCCTGAATGAAAGAAGTGTTGGGAGGAGCTCATGTACTCCTTCTCTGTCTGTCCTTTCCTCTGATAGAGTCAGGTGTCCCTGTTCGATTCCCCAGGATCAAGCCCATCTTCCACTAAGATGGATGATACCGAAGCAAAAGGAATAAGAAAGCCCTTGGACCACTGGCTGAGTAAAAAACTCACTGCTCTGGGCCACATTCTCAGTTCTGCTGATGGAAGGAGGCTGGATCTGAGAAAAGGGAGACTTAGGGTTAGTACTGGCTAAATCACTGAGTGACCTTGGGTGTTCTCATCTGAACAATGAGAGGTTGTACTGTGTAAAGTCTTAATTCTTCCCTTCTAATCTTCTGCCTTGAGCTCAGGTTCTTTGGGCTGATCCCATGTTGTCTATGCCATGTTCCATATTAGCTCCTCCTCCATGACCTATCATCACCCAGTCACTGAGCTTCTTGCTTGTCTAGGTGTGTGCTATCTGCTTGTCTATTTTGGCCTTCTTAGCTGACCTCCCTAGATGGGATATCTGGACTGTGAAATCCGTGTTTTTTTGTTTTTTACGGCCAGGGTCCTTTCTATGCAATTATACTCTTGGTCCTGGCTGTTAGATGGCTGCTTCCTAGGGTCTGATATAACATAAAAGAATGAGTAACGTGGAAAGCAGGTCTCACAAATGAGGAGGGGGAGGTTGCACAAAAACATAAACAAAATACTGAGAAAGAAGGAAAGACAAGAGGAAACAAAAAAGATGGCACTTAAGCATAATATTCTCTGATAGTAACCCTGGCCTAAAGAGAACATAAGAAGCTGGAGATGACGCAAGATGGACAAATAGATGCCTCCACCCATTGTCCTCCCATAGGAACACCAAATTGAACAACAATCCACACAAAAAGACATCTTCATAAGAACTAAAAATCAGGTGAGCAATCACAGTCCCTGATTTCAACCTCATATCACTGAAAGGGGCACTGAAGAATATGGAAAGACAGTCTTGAATCACCGACACCACCCCTCCCCATCCCCTGGAAGCTGCATTGTGTGGAGAATCTGTGCTCTTGGGGGAGGGAAAGTACAGACACTGAGGGACTTTTCACTGGAACTCAGTGTTGCACTGTCAGCAGAAAGCAACACGAGGCAGAACTCAGCTGGTGCCCGCAGAGGGAGCATATAGACCAGTCTTAGCCAGAGGGAAATCACTCATCCCAGTGGTCAGAATCTGAGTTCCCACAAGGCTTGTGGGCTAATGTGCTCTGAGGTTCTATATAAACTTGAATGGAAGTCTGGGCCACAAAGACTGTAACTCCAGGGCAAGTTCTGGGGCTGTGTTAGGCTTGGAGCCAGTTGACTGTGGGGGCATGCAAGCTACTGAGACACCAGCTGGCGTGGCTGATGGAGTGCTTACATCACCCTCCCCCAACCCCAGAACCAGTGCCTTTCACTAATTCAACAAAATGTTTGTTAGGCACCTCCTGTGTGCCGGGCACTGTTCTAGGCACTGGTATTGTAAGTGTGAGCAAAACCAAACACCCTGTCTTCCTGTTGTTTAAATGCCCAGAAACATGGCAGTGTTCTACAATAGTTAACATGAGGGTGAGCCCAGGAGATCCTAGAATATGGATCCCTGTCATTCTAGGAGAGACTGCTTTCTTCCACTTGAGGAGAGGAGAGAGAAGAGTAAAGAGGACTTTGTCTTGCACCTTAGATACCTGCTCAGCCACAGCAGGAACAGGCACCAGGCAGAGTCCTAAGGCCCCTGTCTAGGCCCTAGCTTCCAGACAACATTTCTAGCCATATGCTGGATGATACAGAAGGGAACCCTCTGTCTTAAAGGGACGGATCCAGTCCTGGCCAGGTTAATTATCTTCTAACTAAAGAGCCCCTGGGCCCTGAAAATGCAGCAGCAGTACCCAGGCAGTATTTGCCATAGGCCTTAGGTGAGACTCAGGAATGTAAAAGCTTCAGGTATAATGCAGCAGACTCCCAGCTGAGGTGGCCATGAGGAGGGACTTCTTCTGCTTGAGAAAAAGAGAGGGAAGAGTAAAGGAGACCTTGTCTTGCAGCCTAGGTACAGCTTGGCCACAGTGGGGTAGAGCACAAAGCAGGCTCTTAGGGTCGTTGATTCCAGGCCTTGGCTCTTAAATGCCATTTCTGGACCTGCCCTGGGCTAGAGGGGAGCCAATTTCCCTGAAGAGTCCTAGCCCTGGCAGCATTCACTACAAGCTGACTAAAGAGTCAGTGGGCCCTGAATGAACACCTGTGGTACTCAGGTAGTACTTGCCATAGGCCTTAGGTGAGACTCAGGGATGTACCAGCTTCAGGTGTGACCCAGTACATTCCCAGCCGTGGTGCCCATGGGGAGGGACTCCTTGGTTTGTGGAAAGGGGAGGTGAGAGTGGGAAGGACTTTGTCTAGTAGCTTGGGTGCCAGCTCAGCCACAGTAGAAGAGAACAACAGGCAGATTCCTAAGGTTTCTGACTCTAGGCCTGGCTCCTGGATGGCATCTCCAGACCCGACTAAGGCTGGGGGAAACTCACCATCCTGAAGGAAAGGACACAAGGCCAGCTGGCGTTGCCACCTGCTGACTGTAGAGTGCTTCATGTGTTTATTACTGATCTTTGTTTTCTATTCTTTAGAAAGTCTTCTTATGCTTTGCCCTTTTTCCACTATATTGTTGTCTTCTTCTTAGTCTATAGATTATTATATACATGGTGCTAATCTTTGTTGGCTGTATGTAATACCAATGCCTTTTTTGGTTTGTATTTTGGCTTTTAATTTTCTCTAGGATGTCCATTAATGAACAGAAGCTCTTAATTTTTAAAGGAATGTTAATGCTTTTTGCATCTGATTTAAGGATCCTTTCTCTTCTCTTCTTTCAGGCCAGAGGACTTCTTAAAAGTTTATTATTACTGTTATATAAAACTACAACTAACATTTTTATATTGATCTTATATTCAGTCACCTTGCAAAACTTTCCTATTATTTCCAGTAACTGTCTATAAATTCTTTTGGGTTTTCTATGGTCAT
Organism: Plecturocebus donacophilus; assembly: GCA_004027715.1. NCBI lineage: Eukaryota > Metazoa > Chordata > Mammalia > Primates > Pitheciidae > Plecturocebus > Plecturocebus donacophilus. The sequence continues at coordinate 157,336 of PVKP010000597.1, read as the reverse complement.
ATCATAATATCTAAACCAACCCCCACCCACCAAACCAAAAGCAAGTGGAATAAAAAAAAGTTTTAAAAATCCAAAACAAAAACACTTGAGCACAAAAAAGAAAAAAAGACAGGAGATAGAAAACAGAAACATCAAAAATGAACAAGCTTAGTGTCTTTCTGAAATGTTAAAAGGAGAATAAGATAACATAAGTGAACCAAAGTTGAAAGAAGAGGATGATAAAAACAACGAAAGTTAATAAAATGGAGTGGTGGTATGGGGGGCAAGAAAGAATAAGTTCAGCCAAATTAAAAGTTGGTTTCTGGAAAAGACAAAATCGGGAAACCACTAGGAAGACTTAAAAGAAGAGAAAGGATAAATAAACAATATTATTAATAAAAAGGACAAATAACTACAGATACAATAGAGACCAAAAAGATAATAAGCAAACCCAATCAGGTGGTTTATGTCAATAAACATGAAAACTTAGGCAAAAGGGATATATTCCTACATAGTTTATATAATTTATCAGAATTGATAGACAATGCAATAGAAAGCCTGAGAAGTATTACAAATAGTAATGAAATAAACTAGTAATGAAAGTCACTAACCATCTTCCTATAAACAAAACGTCAAGCCCTGATACAGTAACAAATTTTCTCACAAATTCAAGGGCTAGATCGTTCTAACTTAAACAACCTATAAAGAACAGAAAAATAGGGAATACTTCCCATTCATTTTATGAGATCAGTATTGTTTTGACATCAAAGTGCAAGACAAAACACAAGAAAATAATTTCACTGACTCATTTCAACTCATTTATTAAAATGGTTAATAATAAAAAATAAAATTTGTTAATAAATGAATATAGATACGGAAGTCTTAAATATTATATTAGTTGACTAAGTTTATCATTGCTTACAAAAATATAGCTTATATAAGGTTTATCTCAAGGATGTAAGACTGGTATAATTTTTAAAATATAGAAATATCTTTCACTTAAGGCATTAAAGGCAAAAAACATGTGATTATCTCAAAAGATGAATATATAACTTTTGATAAAATACAACATGTCTACATGATTCTGAAAAAAAACCCTCTTAGTTAACGAGGCTTAAAGACAAGTTTCACAACCTGATAAAGTTAATCTACCCCAAAACCAAACTAAAAACAAATCAGTTACAACAAACATCATCATCCTAAATGGATAAACATTGGAAGTATTCCCTTTAAATATCAGCAACAAGACAAGACTGCCTATCATCACCACCCTAACTAACATTGATTGTAGATTCTTTTTTAGAAGCACATATCGCTTTCATAGAATCTCACATTCCTCTTAAAGGCAATTCCTCTTAAAGACAACTCTTAAAACAGATGTTCTTAAACCTACGGCATTGTGTTCTGAAAAGGTAGAACACTTTTCCCACTCCCCAAAGCCATTATCCAGTTTCTTTTTAAAAATAATGCTCAGCAGCATGGCACATTTGAGCAGTGATTTTAAAGAAGGGTCGGGGAAGGAAAAGTATAATTTGACATAGTTAGTTGTAAATCCAGGAGTATTATCCAGGCTAAATATCATCTCACTCTGGGACCAAGGAATTAAACTCATTTTGCTTTTTCTTCTTCAACAAATGCAGAATTTAAAGAGCTGTTCTAGCACATAATTTCATTCATCTTATGATCCAACTGGTATCATATCGAATAACATTTGTAAGTTGACTGTATTATGTGAGTGAACTTTGCACTCCCAGGAAAACTAAAGAGACATTTTATGGTACTGAAGTGACAATTTAAAATAAAAAAAAAAGATCCATTTTTTATAACGTTTGAGAAAGGTACCAGAAATATTGGTTTATTTATGCTTTGTTCTGAAAATCCAGCTGAGTTTTGAATGAAGAGAATGATTTATTTCAGGACCAATGCCTTTCACTCATTAGACAAATGTTTGTTAGGTACCTCCCATGTGCTGGACACAGTTCTAGGCACAGGTGATGTAACCATGAGCAAAACTAAACCCTCTGTCCTCATATTGTTTAAATGTCCAGAAACATGGTAGTGTTTTACAAAGGGAACATGAAGTTGAGCCCAGGAGATCCTAGAATACAGATCCCCTATCCATCCTATCTGCTTCCTCTTTCTCTCTGAAAACTTTCCATTACTATCTTTAAGGTAAAAGAAAAATGTCTGGGTTGATTCCCTTCCAGGCTTCAGTCACTGTATCACACCAGTGCTACACCTCACTGAGCCTTTCTTGGTAATTTCCTTTATAATAATATCATAGCCAGCATCAAAAGGGCACCTTTCAAAAAGGCATGTGGCATATGCTGTCTGGTTAAAATCCTGTGATTAGGTATTATCATCATTTTGTGGGTGAGAATCCGAGGCACAGAAAAGCTCAGTGATCCAACATTATAAATATTAATTCAAGTTTCTTTGACTCCAAAACCTTTGTGAACATTTTCTAGTAGTGTATCTGTTGCCTAATTCATTCATTCATTCACCTTCTCAGCAAATACTGAGTTACGTATCAAAGAGAATTTTGAATTTCATGTTACTCTCCTGAGTATGAGTGTAGTCTTTATCCGTCATCCATAAATACCCTATTATCTCCAGCTGTGTAATACTGTGAAACCCAGACAGACCTTCCTTTCCCTTCCCTCACCACAGAGTATGGTATAGAAAAACTCAATCAGAATAAACGTTTTAACAACCAGAGTTACTCTCAGTGGAATAGGCTGGCATGTCAAATAGTGAATCCCCTAATTACCATTTAATGGAGAAGTCTAAGCAGAGGCCAAATAAGGATAGGATAAGGGAGATTCCTCCTTCCCTCCCTCCCAACCTCCTTTTCTTCCTTCTCCATTGAGCTGACATCCCACTGAGAGGGATGGTAGACAGGATAACTTCTAAGCTCTTTTCCAACATAAAGGCTCTAGCTTATTAGAAATGGGGAGAATAAACAGGAATAAAAAGGCAAGTATTTTGGTGGTGTGGTTTTTGAGCGAAGGCTGCAGGACAGACTCCGGTTTACAAATCTAGGCTTGTTCATCACCTGTGTTCTGGGCTGGTCCTCTGCTCACTCTCAAACTCACTGGCACACACAGCTCACACCCACTGCCAGTTGATACCAAAAATTTATATTATCAGCTACCCTCACAGAACTGTATGACCTCTGTTCTGCTAACCAGCTGTGGGAAAACACTGGCAGTCACAGGATGTCACTACTCTCTTCTGACCCTCTCTTCTTTCCCGGATTTACTTGCCCCTCGGAGAAATTCTCTTCCCCTTGATGCCCACCCAAATCTGATTCTTCAAGACTCATCTCAAGCCCCCACCAGTAAGATATTCTAGCTACTTCATTCCTTTTGCTTAGAACCATGTTGGCATTCAAACACAGGGGTCACAGACCATTCATTCACCCAGCATTTCAATAGGGATCAGTAAGCACTTGCCATGTGCCAAGGATTCAGTATGAAACACAATGATCTCGGCTGTTAAGGGACAAGTAGCAGAGAACAACAGCAATTTGAGGGTCAGGGTGAAACCAAGGTGCTACAGGATCACAGAGGAGGAGCACACACCTAGATCCAGACCAACAATACGGCTGCTAGGAATCGATTCTAGAGATATCCACAGAAGACAAGTTAAGTGAATTATGGTACAGCCACACAATGTAGCTGGAAAAAAGAACAATGGAAACTGTGCACTGACATGGAATGATCTCCAGGATGTATTAAGTGGAAGAAAGCAAAACAAAACAAGATGCAGGATAGTGTACACAGTGTGCTTCCTTTTGAATAAGAAATTTGCATTTCTTTGCTTTGTTCAATGAAGACTGGGAAGATGAACAAAAAAAAATCAATAAGAATGGTTGCCTATATGAATCTAGCGGCACAGAGATAGAGGAGAGAATTCTATGTTCAAAACAACAAAGTCAAATTTTGAAAATGACGACTGAGAAAAACTCTGAGAACCTCTCCACATGGCAGAGACTGCTGAATACTGAAGCATGAAGCTTTACTTCCTAGTCACTACAGCATTTGTTCACAGAGTGACAAAACATCAAGTCAGGCAGCATCTGGAAGACACCTCTTCCCAAAGAGGGGAAAGAAGACATTTGCTCAAGATCACCAAGTAAGTTATGGTCCAAGAAGACACACGCCTACTCCAAGATGGGTATTTGGGTTCTTCCACACATCTCAAAGATTTCATGGGGCACTGTGGTGCAATAAATGCTGTTGGCACAGCCTCCAGGTCTTCCCTAAAAAATACTGATCCTGTAGCCTTGCTTTCTGAAGAATCCTAGTAAAACTCAGGAAGACACCAGGAGATATCCTGGAAAGAAACATTACAGAATAAAAAGGGACAAAGTAATATATTACATCATAAGAGAGAAAGGGCCAAACAAAAATAAAAGAACTCTTATTTAAGGTGAAAAAGTTGAGAGTAGAAGAAGAAACATTCGGTATGATGCTTCTGGGGGGTTTGTAAATAGAGAAGCAAGCTGACTAGGGAAAGCTGGAAACCAATCATGAAACTTCTCTCTGCCTGCACAAGATCGAGAGCCAGGTTGGCCAACGTAAAGGGTGCCAACTCTTTTTCTAATTAAATTCCTTAAAGAGTGTGTTGATTTATTCATTTATAATAAAATCCTGTTCTAATTAAAACTGAAACATCCCCGACCTGATCCAGCCTCACCATATTTCTGGTTTCCATGTAATTGAATCTGAAAACGATGATGGTGAGTGATAGCCTGGGATATTGCTGCTTATTGTGAAAGCAAATAATAAGAAAGGAGAATGCTACCACACTTGTTTTAGGAAGGCTTAATCAGTTCCTTCTCTTCTACACTGAATTTTAACCACGGTTGAAGATAATGTGATATTTCCCTTAATGAAATTGTATATCCGTGGCTAATTTATGAGGGAAGTTTACCTTTCTGAGGCTTTAGCTTCACATTATTTTAGTCTATAGTTTGTAAGGTCCCTGGGTTCCCCTCCCTCCCTCTGACATCCTCAACCTTCAATTCCAGAAATTGTTCTTTGTATTGGTCCATTTAATATACAATACTCACATTTATTAGAATTCTTCAGATTGAAGGCTTTGTCACACCTAATGTCATATCTGAAATACCCATGAGAAGGAGGCAAGGTGGACATTATGTGGTAGATGGAACTAATGCCCAGAAAGGCTGACATGATTCATCTAGGATCAAAAAGTCAGTTAATGCCAGGCACAGTGGCTCAGACCTGTAATGCCAGCACTTTGGGAAGCCGAGGCAGGCGGATCACCTGAGGCCAGGAGTTCAGACCAGACTGACCAACATGATGAAAACCCATCTCTACTGAAAATACAAAAAATTAGCCAGGTGTGGTGGTGGGCCTGTAGTCCCAGCTACTTGGAAGACTGAGGCAGGAGAATCACTTGAACCAGGGAGGCAGAGGTTGCAGTGAGCGAAGGTTGCACCAGTGCCCTCTGGTCTGGGTGACAGAGTGAGACTCTGTCTCAAAAAAAAAAAAAAAATCAGTTAATGACACAGCCAGTGCTGAAACCCAGGTATGTTAGCTCCCAGTTATGGGTATTTTTAGCACATCCACCAAAGGGCTCATGACTCTGGGTTTCTAGGTTGCAGGAGGTTCACAGAGGAGCCCACTGTGTAATTTGGTAAATAATGCTTGACATTTGTCCCGGTTTTTCCCAAGCTCATCTCCTTTGTTGTATAATAAGTGTATATCTCTAGGTTTCTGGCTAGTTAACAAGTAGTTAGAATGGAAGAATGTTTGAAATGGCCTCTCTCTTGATCCTTAAAAGTCTGAGAACAAGCAATTAGAATGTATCTGTCCTCTTTCTCCCATACCTGAAAGGTTTGCATATTGCTATTTCCTCTTGCACATGATAAGCGTTACTTCTACAAAAGCCTTTCCTGAATACTGAGCCCTTTCTTTTCCCCATCTACCTCATTCTTCAAGAGAGTTCCTTCTACTGACCCCAGTATTTTCATTCCACAGATGGTTGTTAATCTTCCGTGTCTGGTTTGACCATTCAGTGGGAAGGGTTCTGGCAAGGGGCTCTTTCTAATGTCTTTACGTGCTTTTAAGCCAAATACGAAACTGTGAGGTCGCCAAGGAAACCCAAACACCTGTTGACTACATTTTTTTTCCCTCCATTTCTCATCTAATTGCAATTTACCTACTTCACTAGAACAACATGAGGATTAACTGTCCTCGGGTAACTTTCAAGTCTGTAAAGGATTTCTGCCCCCTCAGGGCCCATGTTCTCTAAGAGACAGAGCTGAAATACTAATAAGAGACTTAATGTGTAGCAGCCTCGAATAATCCGTGCTCTGTGTTACCACTTCGGACAGTCAGCGTCTCCCTCACACACTCTGACAAAGGCAACATGTAGGGATCAACAGCCAGGCCCTCAAGTCCCAGACAGGAGCATGAACTTCCCTTTCAAAGCCCTTGGGAGGAAGTGATATTAACCACCAAATTAGGCAGCTGGACCTGGGCCTGGTGCACCTGCTGTCATATTTTGGTACAAACATTTGACAGCTTCTCCCTCCCAATGAACACTTCTAATACCCAAGGTTAATCTTTTCTTGGCTTCTTCTTGTCACTACTGACATTTTGTACCTGTTATCCTTCTGTGGTTTGGGGCTGTCCTGTGCATTGTGAGGTGTTTAGCCTCATCCCTGGACTCTGCACAACAGATTAGTATCCCCTATCCCCTCTGAGTTGTGACAATTCAAAATGTCTCCAGACATCTGCTGAATGTTGCCCGGGGGATGAAGAGGCACAATCGCACTGGTGAGATGATCCATTGTGAACGCTTGATGTATTACTGAGATTATGAGTAAACCTTTACAAAAAAGCCAACCTCAGACGTGCTCATGGGGCTACAGAAATGTCAGTGGCCTTGGGAACCCCTCTTCTCCCATCCCCTACCAAGTTAGATTTAATTCTACTCCCCCAACATGAAGTGGAGGAGACACACACAAGTGAAGCAGCATCTGATACGGTGTTTATTTATTTAGCACCATTGCCTAGTTCCGTTGCCTTGATTTCTTTCAGCCCTGGCAGCCAAAGCTTGCTAATTGGCACAGCATTAAGCATCCTTTTCCTCTCTTTACCTATTCCACTTCAACTGAGGATTTGTCTTTTGCTTTGAAATTCCACTGTGCAAGCTCCTTTTTAAATGTGTTGGGCTGTAACACATTTGAACTTGAGGGGAGTAGCACTGGGGGTGCTGTGGTAACGGGAGGGAATGCCCATCAAAGGGTGACAAACTCTGGGGGGCATCTCTTCTCTCAAAATGTCTCATTAGGGTCCCCGGGCTTGGTCTCCATCTCCACTGTAGCCCGCAGTCCAATTTAATTGAGCGACGGCCTCGCTACAGTACACTGCTCTTTTGACAGGAGGGTAAACTCATTCTGTCCATCATTGACATTTGCTTTCTTAAGGGCCACGCAATATGCAACTTAAATAATTAAATGCAGGTCACATCGCAGCTTCCCGTTTCAAGCCTGTCTGAGGGCACAGTGGGTTGTTTCTGATGGCTAGCTGTTGACCATGTGAATTTTAGAAGCTGGTTGGGTTTTTTGTTTGTTTTGTTATCGTTCATAACACGTCTCTTCATGAACACCCCCAGAACTCAGCGTAGTGCAAATCCAATGTGCATAGCTGAAAGGGCTGTGGATTTTCTGATGCTGGATAAATGGTGACTAAGAGAAATTTGAGACCCCTGGTTCCTGCAAGGGTCTCACAGCAGCCTGCTTGTCACGGTCAGTACTCTCCATTTGTCATCCAGGAAAGTGTAATGCTGGGACACAAATCCCTTGTGTCCCATTGCACGTGTCCATTCACTTCGAGACAGAATGGGCTTGTCAAAAAAAAAAAAAAAAAAAAAGAGCAAACCTTTAAAATGACCTAATAAGACAGAAGTTCCAGGAAGGACTAAAGATAACTCTTACCTTTAGTGTTCATTTTAAACAATAGGTTTCTCTGGGGGAACTTAGAGTAATTATAACAAATCTGGATTTTGTTTAACCCAAAGCTGAATTTGCATATTATAGAAATTTGTCATCTTTAAGTAATGTGCCAGATGAATGCTTTAAAATAGATGCAACTTTGTGTGAATTTTCTATAATATAGCAAGATCTGATTGCTCTATTAATAGCCAAAGTCCTTGGCCTTGAGAAGGCAGGATGGCAGCATTTTTAAAATTCATTCTCTCTGCATAATTAGTGGTGAATCTCTAAATATCCAAGCTGAGGGATTAACCAGGAACTAGAGCTGTTATCCCTCAGTGTCCCTTTCAATATTGTTCCATAGTCATCATTTCCTTGTGTTTTTCTAATTACCACAAAACCAGTTGTTTCTTTAACTTAACTGCCCTGGCTCTTTGTAATTTGTTGAATGACATCACCTTCAAGTGAAGAAAATGCACTTCTTGTTCAGGAAACTGGAGCCTGATTAGCTGAGCATCATCAAGCGGCTGGGGGACCCCTGTGCCAAAGTTTTCCGTATTTGACCTGACCGCTGCATTTTGAGGGGCATGCTGGAAAGTGAGCCCCTTGTGGTGATCTATAGACCCTAGTGGGGTTTTATTTGGAGACATAATTTCATAAAAACCAAAAAGAACTAGGAAATCTGGTTCCTTACTCTGAGTGGCCAACAATATGGCACTAGGTATTATAAAACAATGGCTTTGGGTACTGGATTACCTTCTCTCTCAGAAGCTTTGTTTCAGTCTGTGTGTCTGATTATAAGCACCTAGGGCAGGGCTGTGTCATGAGCCTTCCCTACTCCCTACTGTCTAGCAGTGGCCTGGACACAGTAGGAGCTGAACAAACCAAATAAACTGGTGTAGAAGTCAAGTCTCTCTTTTGCTTCCACTCCTTCTATCCTCTAGCACTAGGACATGCTACCTATCTACTACTCAGTTCTCCTTAGAAATTCACAAGGAGAGCAAATTCATATTGGATATTGGAAGAGATATTGGAAGAGCAAAGGTTTTCAACCAAAATTCATATTGAAAGAGCAAAGGTTTTCAACCTTTACTTCTCTCTTCCGTAACAGGGATGTGATACACACTCATCAATAAGAGTGGTTCTCTGTGACAATAATTCTCAATTTGGGACAGAGTCTATGAGAATCAAGCCAGGAGACATGAGAATATTTAGACAAAGCAAAGCAAAGCAAAGCAAAACAAAACAAAAGGATTTTGATGCACCTGCAACAGCCTCCATGAAGTATTATCATTGAAGAGTAAACCAAAAGTCTATATCCTCGAGAAAAATTGGACACATGGATTCAACATTTTCTCTAGCACTGTCCTCAAAGAAGACAAAATGCCCTTATTCTGCAGGTAGCCGTGCTGGGTCTTCCTTTCTCTGGGCAAGGAAAAGCTCATATAGCTAATAAATGTGTGCACAACAGGCTACCCAAGATCATGATCAGTGCAGTGAGTGGGTTGCATTTTTATTTGACACACATTTATTAAAGACTTAGGATGTGCCATGTCCCCTGCTAAGTTCAGAGCATGAATGACCAGCAATCTTGGCACTCATGAGGGAGCTGAACGTGCAAAGTAATAGACGTAATATCAAGTGGAAATGAAAGAGATACAGGGTCTTACAGGGAAACAGACAAGGAGAAGTAACTGGGCTTTGGGTGTGGCTGATGAAAGAGCCTCTTGGAAGACTTCTTATAGGAGGTAAAGTCTGAACTGAAGCTTAAAGATGAAATGGCGGTTAAGTGAAAGGTTACAGCAGAAGGGTGTTAGTATGAAAACCATTCGAGGGGGGCCAGACCATAAAAGCCCCCAACAGCATTGTGTGTTCAGGATATGACAGACATCTTAACAATGCATAAAGTAGAAGCTAAGAAATGGAAAAAAATTAGGCTGGAGAAGCAAGACCAAGGTGGGCTGTGTGAGCCTTGTAAGAGGAGGCGACTGAATTTTTTTTTTTTTAATTTTAAGTAAAATAAAATTTAAAATGTGTCATTCAAAATATTTTAAACTTTATTTTGTGCAACAAGTATTATTTTAACAGAAATAACTCAGACCCTTATTGCAGATATACCTTAAAACAGCATTAATAAATATGGCTCGTGAGTCAGACATTCATTTATTCAATACGCAGATTTTTACTGAGTATCAGATTTCATGCTAGGTCTGACTGTTGAGGAAACACTTGACTTGGTCCTTTTCCTGAAAGGGCACAAGAATCCAAATCATTTTAGATTCTATTAAGTAAATTTAACTGAACCTTGAGCAAGTTCCTGTTAGCTGGGTGGTGCTCAGTTTTCTCATTTGTAAAATGTAAAATCAAGACAAAATGTCTCTTTTATAAAGTTCTCATGAGGAATACATAAGAGAAACTTAGGAAAAAAAACATCTGGCCCATAGTAGGAGTAGTTATATTGGATCCAATAGGCTGACATTGGAATGATTTGGCTGTGCGGTATTAGGAGTACAAATGAGTTCAGTGAAGAATAAGCACAGAATAAATTCTACAGAAACGTGGCAGAGGAAAGAGATGCAGCAAAGTGGGCCTCTGAGATGAGCGCATTTCCATGCTAAGGCGGGGATTTAACTCTGTATTGCCTTACCGCTCCTGCTAAGAGGCCAACAAGCCTGAGGTTCCTGGTTCTGCTCTCAGCTCCTCCCAGCGTAGCTCCAGGGCAAAAGGACAACTGGGACCTCGCCTTGCTCTTGAAGTTGTTATTTTCAAAACCACTTTGCTGGGGTATCATTGACAGACAAAAAGCTGTGCATATTGAATGCGTACCACTTGGTGATTTTGGAGAGATGTATGTACCTGGGAGAGTGGACTGTGTGGGTGATGGATAACCCTTGAAAAGTTCTCAGCAAAGGAACAGCATGATGGGTTTTTGCATTTCAGGGAGGGCACTTTCATGGCAGTGAGGGTAATGCATTTAAGGGGCATGAGACTGGCAGCAGGTTGATAGGGTCTGGGGACAAAGGGAGGCAGCAGGGTGCGTGGGTCAGGTGGGGGCAAGGGCCAAGGCAGTTCTGGGGTGACTGGGACAGAGGTAGACCTGAGAAGCCTCTAAGAGGGGAGGCAGCAGACCTTGGGATGGCCAGAGTGTGGACGGTGAAAGGGGAAGAGTCCAGGTGACTCCTTGCTTCATAGTTTGTACACCTACGAGGATGATGAGACATTCCATGAAGACCAGAACCTGGGAGGCGGAGCAGATTTCCAGGGAAAAAAAGAGAGGTCTCCATTTGGATGTTTGCTCTTGGGTGCCTGGCTGGGCTGGTGATTGGTGACACACAGCCAGGTAGATGAAACAGAAGCTTGGGAGAGCTGTCTTGCCTCGGGATTGTTATTTAACTTTTTAGTAGCCGGGTCCAGTGGGTCCGGGTGAGACTCCCCTTTCTCCCTTCATCTGGAGGTTGGGGACGCACTAGGTCTTCCCCTCATCGTACAACCTGCTTGCTTGCTCCTTCTCCTTTCCACTGTTTTCCCCTGCACATGCCTTCTCTGAGGCCCTGCCTGCTAGAAAAGGGCAGGAATGTTTGTTATGCCCAACTTGGTAAATTAGAGCAGGTGGCTCTGTGCACAAAGCCACAACATCACTTCTGCCTACTACTCCACCACTGGGCCCCCTACCCAGCTCCTAAATCCTGCTCCCACCGCTAACTCTGCTAACAACTAGACTTCCTAAACATTTTTCAGAGTGAAGCTAAAGAAACAAACCATGAAAGAAAAGTTATGTATTTATTAGTGTGTCATGAGCCCAAAGGCAAGATTTTGGGAAGTAGGCTTCTTTGACCACATTCAGTGTGATGCAAACAAAGCTTTCAGGGAATATGGGGCCACAGCCCACCCTGTTTTGAAGGGTGGGTTCCCAGCCATGCTGTGTCTACAGGGTGAGCAGCTAGGGTCGGAGCTGGGGCCAATGGGAGTGGGTGGTGGGAGGGCACAGGGGACAGGCAGCAGCCTCTGTAATCTTCCCGGAAGCTCTGGAGGACCAACTGCCACTACCAAATGTCCTCTCCTGCCCGAGGGAAATTTCAGGGAACTGGCCTGACGTGGTGGCTCACGCCTGTAATCCCAGCATTTTGGGAGGTTGAGGCGGGAGGATCACCTGAGGTCAGAAGTTTGAGACCAGCCTGGCCAACATAATGAAACCTACTTAAAAAAATACAAAAATTAGCCAGGCAAGGTGGCGCATCTGTAATCTCAGCTACTAAGGAGACTGAGGCAGAAGAGTTGCTCAAACCCGGGAGGCGGAGGTTGCGGTGAGCAAAGATCGCACCACTGTACTCCATTCAGCCTGGCTGACACAGCGAGATACTGTCTCAAAAAAAAAAAAAAGAGGAAATTTCAGGGAGCCAAGGAGAAAGGGTATGTTAGAAATGAAAAAAGGCAGCTATCCCTGGCAAACATCCAATAAGGCTTCACGATCTACTGATGAATTCCATCCTGCAGGTTGGGGACCTCTATTACAGAACCTTGTTATTTCAAAAGGGCCTCTGGGGTGGGACGGCCAATCTCCTTTTCACAGGCACATGTGATGAAAGCAAGGAAACACTGACTCAGGGGGAATAAAATCTCCCCCAGACACTCGAGGCACGTTCTCCTGCTATTGTTTTTCTCCTGTTTCTATTTTCTTTTTATACCACCTTTGCCAACATTTAGAAAGTTAATGGTGCTGCCTCTATCCTTAATGCCCCTTCATAGGGTTCACTGGAAGCTAGCACACACCCATAGCCATGCCAGCTGTCTGCATAGAACATTTTCCCATCCTGGCAGCACTGCCACAGCTGGGGCTGACCTGTGGCTGGCTGTCCGGGTGTGCGAGGACAGATCTCCATCAGCACATTCTCGTTTACTTTTTTTTTTGAGAGGGAGTCTTGCTCTGTCACCCAGGCTGGAGTGCAGTGGCACCATCTCGGCTCACTGCAACCTCAGACTCCTGGGTTCAAGTGATTCTCCTGCCTCAGCCTCCCGAGTAGCTGGGACTACAGGCATGTGCCACCACACCCAGCTAATTTGTTGTATTTTTGGTAGACACAAGGTTTCACCATGTTGGCCAGGCTAGTCTCGATCTCCTGACCTCGTGATCCACCCGCCTCGGCCTCCCAAAGTGCTGGGATTACAGGCGTGAGCCACCGCACCTGGCCAATACATCCTTTTTTAAAGGTAGGTTGCAGGCATCTTGGTGGAGGGAAAGACTGTCTTGCTGTTTATGTTCCTTCTAGGACCTCAACACCTTCTCCCAAGAAACACCATTTTCCCATAAGTTAAGCAATAGAATAAAATAAAGTTGTTCCTTTTCAAAGAGGAGTTTGATCTGGTTGGAGGAAATAGGAGGAGCAAAAAGTGGGTTGACAGAGAAAAATATTCAGGCTCGGACTCACTTCATTTGGCAGAAGGATTAAAAAAAAAAGTTCAAGCAGTAAGTTTACTGCTCATCATTAGGTTATCCAAAGCCGCAACCTAACGTGGATTCTTGATTGCCTTGCACAACTCATGTAGACAGGCCTGTGATGTTGAAACATGGGCCCTAAGATAAGTGCACTCGTACCCAGGTACTCTCTCATTTGGAGTCAGAATTCGTCTTAAATCTTGTCTCCTTTTTCGGGACACTTAGACCATCCTCCCTCTTCGTGCCTGCTTCTGCTGTCTACACTAGAACTCCACTGGCAGGAGGAGGGGCAGGACAGAACTGAAGATTGCATGCCTCTTTTTAGTAACAAGCAACAGACAGAATCATGAGTTTCCTCCTTGGCATACCTTCCTCACTTGACTTCTAAGATGTCGTGTTCCCCAGCCCTCCTCCCCGTTCACTGGGTCTTCCTCTTCTCCATGACTGAGAGAAGGCGGGAGGACCTAGTCTTCTCTGGGTCTATACTCCCTCCCTTCCTCATTGCATTTGAACACACAGCTTTAAATGTGGTGGATGTGCTGATGATACTCTAATTTACATGAGCCCCAGACTCTTCTAACCTCTCACCTACTTACCGCTTCCACTTGCAGGGTTAATGGGCACCCAAACCTAGCATGTCCACACAGAACTGCCCATTTCACTTGGCAGAAGGCAAGGGCAAATCCAGCCCTTCTCAGAGCCAAAGCTTGGAATCATCCTTGACCCTCTTTTTTCTTCCAGTCTACTAGTGAATCATATTGTGTTTTGTTCTGTTTTTGTTTTTGTTTGAGACAGGGTTTTGCTGTGTCACCTGGCCGGAGTGCGATGGTGCAACCATGGCTCACCGTAGCCTTAATCTCCTGGGCTCAAGCCATCCTCCCACCTCAGTCTCCTGAGTAGTTGGGACTACAGGTGTGTGCCACCATATCCGTCTTATTTTTTAAAAAAAAACTTGGTAAAGACAGAGTCTCGCCGTGTTGCCTAGGCTGGTCTGCAACTCCTGGCCTCAAGTTATTCTCTTGCCTCACTGTCCCGAAATGCTAGGATTACACGCACGAGCCACCATGCCTTGTCTGAGTCAGGTGGTAGTTTTAATTAGATTTGGAATCAGACCATTCTCACTCCCCGTGTTGTATGAGCCACATGTGACTATTCATATTTACATTTAAATTAATTAAAATTTCAAAAAAAAAAAGAAAAAGGAAAAGAAGGAATGGCCCAAATGAGAACTTTTAGGAAAATTGGAGCAAAAATTACGTTTAAAAATTCAGTACCTTACTTGCAGTGGCTGCGTTTCAGGTGCTTAACAGTCACGTGTACAGACATAAAGCATTTCCATCATTGAGGGATGTCTCTTAGCCAGTGCTGGTCACTGTGTGGATTGTGGATTGTAACCACCCTGGTCCAAGCTATCAACATCTCTGGCCTAGATGCCTGTAACTATCTCTTAGTTGATTCTGCTTCTTCAGTTTTCTCAATACAGCAGCCAGAGGGATCCTTTTAAACTTTGCATGTCGTGCCACTCCTGGGCATTAAGTCATTCAAATTCCCTGTGCATGTCTCTTAGAGTAGGGGTTAGTTCTCAGAAAGGCATACGGGGTTCCAGGGGTTCTGGCCCCTTCTCATTTGACCTCATCCATCAAGTTGCTCTCTCTGCAGCAACATCTGAGCCTCACGCCTCCTGGACTCCAGAGGGTACTCAGCTTCAAGTCTACCCCACTCGCTGTTCTCTCTGCTGGGAGTGCCCTTCCAGGTTCACTCATTCTCCTGCTCGAAAGTCGCTTTCTCAGTGAGCTTCCTGGTGACTATTCCACTTCAATTTCAACTTCTCCTCCAACTGCCAGCACTCTCACTCTCCCTTTCTCTGCCTGACTTTGTCTTTTCCGTAGCACTCATCTCCTTTGAACAAACTATATACATTTACTTGTTTATGATATCTATTGTTTACTGTCTGGCAGGGATCTTTGTCCATTTACTCACTGCTGGAAAACTGGCTCAGAGGAAGCCTTCAACAAACATTTGTTCACTAATAAATGGAGAGAGTTTGGGAGCTGAAAGGGGCCCTGGATACCATTCCTGGGTGTGCAGCTGAGGGTTGGTGAGGGGAGGCTATTCGCTGAGGACTCACGATGGGCTCAAGGGAAGGGCATTGATTAGGAGCTGGCATCATCCTAGGCATCTTCACTGGGTAAGTGCCATGACAGTGGCCTTCCCTTCCCCTTCATCTGTCACAGTCAGAGGGACATCGATGAATCACAAAGAGCCAACACAGACAACAACCAACTAAAATATTGGGGGTATTCGCCACTTTCTTCTTGGTAAACCTCCGCATGATTCAACCATCAATCCTGCCTCTCTGATGACTCATAAGAAACAAGGGACGAACCGGTGATTCAGATTAATGAGCCGTTCTTACTTTCAGCCTCCTTTCCCCAATGCAAATACCAAGATTCTCTGAAAACTGGAAACAGACAGGACTGCTAGATTATGTTTTTTCCTAAATGTGTCAGCCTTGTTTTAAAAAATAAAATTATGGTTTCATCACCTAATTTATAAATTAGTATTTGAGAAAAAAAGTTGATTAGCAGAAAAAGAATGGCTTTCTATTGTGTCATTAAAATATTTCTGACAATCCAGAATGAATTAGAAGAAAAGCAGAACCCAGATCACATTTTGTGTTAGGGATTTGTCTGTCCTCTTATATCTGTAAGGAAGTACCATCTGAATAGACGTATTTTTAAATGCCTAGGGATAATAATTTTTCTACTGCCAATTCTGGCTCAAAGAAAAATATAGCGAGGGAGCTTCAACCTCACAAACAGACCTGTTCATAATGGCACAGCTAACAGGTCCAGGGCTACACAGCATGATGTTAGCAGAAAGCCTAAAAAAACTCCATCCATGGCTCACTGGATGATTTAACTTGCCAGAGTATATAATTAAGAACAAAGTTATCTTTATAGTCATTCCTTCATTATTGAGATAACTCAATTGGAGGCTGTTTTAGAGATGCTGGATTCAGAAATAAAGTCCTTACAGACTGCACTGCAATGTCATGAAGATTACACCAGAAAACAAATGGATGCGCATAGACAATCTTCTGTACGTACCAGAAAATTAGATCTCAGGAGAGACACGAAGAAAAAACATAAAATCAAAGAGGGTGGGGGCCGAGCACAGTGAAAGGTATAATCAGCGGCTTCCCAGAGAGAGGAACCTGCAGGGCCAGCAAGCTCGCCGGTTGTTACCTGGGGCAGCGCTCTTCAGTGCTTTCACTAACTGTCCCCTTCCAGCTCCAAAACCATTATTTCCATAGTCCGGGTCACTGTCACTATTACTGCCACCGCTGGCAGAGTATGTACACATTCTGGGTACCTTGTCCTAAATGAGTAATATGAGACTGTTAAGATTATTCATACAAATCAAAACGGGGCAGAGCATCCTGTGAGGATGTGACACAGTTCACATTTGGCTGTCATTGTGTGCACAGAATTCCATTCCCACTGCCCAGCCCACCGCTCACTCCAGAGCAACTCTGGCTTGCTGGTTTTTTCTGCCTCTGAGGAGCTGATGCTGTCTACTCAATTACCAGAGCTGCAGAAATAGGCCTGCAATAATGAAGCCGTTGACAGTACTCTGCCATCGTTTCAGGCTCAGGAAGGTCCCCACGGTTACCTGTTCTGCATTTTGTATACTTCTTTATAGGGTCTTATTTTTTACAAGTGCCCATTATGAGCTGCTGTTCCAAACCTAATAGCTTATTTATTTAACTGATCTCATCATTGGCTTCCGAGTATCAGAAGGTAATAAAACAATCAACCTTGGGAACAAAAGAATAAATGTTTGCCTAATTTATAATTTTCTTTCAGTCCCCAAAAGGACAGTAGCCTTTAGGAAAGTAAGCAATTGCTGACCCTATGTAGTCCTCAAATCTGCTGACAGTTCACGGGCTGAGGGACCCAGTTTCCCCTCTTGCTCTCATGCACACATCACCTGACCCTGTCCCCTAAGGATGTCACTGGTGTGACAATGATGCTGTATTCAGGAATTGCTGAGGCGGTTGATGCTGTATGAACAGTATTCCCCTCTGCACATAAGCAGAATACTGGATCCAGGAGTGCAACTCCTATGTGTTGAATCCGGGTTATTTGGGACACTTTTCTGTTTGTAGACTGTCCTGTTAGAGCCTATTATTCACTACCTATGCCAGACAGTTCCAGTACAGATGCATTACATGGGTCTCTCAAGTTTGTTTGGAAGGGTGTCATTTGGTTGAGGATTATAAAAACACATTTTAGGATGTAAACTCACTTATCTGGGGTTATAAATTCAAGCACTAATTTCCTTTACTCCTTCATTCATTTACTTAGCCACCCTCCCACTCAACAGTGTTTACTAAGTACCTACTCTGTGCCAAGCAGTATGCTAGGTTCTAGGGATGGAGAGCTTAATACTGGAGAGACCAGTAGTCCAGCAAGGACTAAGTCCATGAAGGAAGACAAGCCCAGTGACTGTAGTGCTGGGGAACCTGTGTCCAGAGCTCCAAAAGGACCCAGTAACATTGTCTGGACATGATGAGGTACATCCTTTCATAGCTCCATTCAACAAAAGCTAACTGAATCAGGCATCATGCTGGGTACTAGAAATATAAAGCTAATTCTTGCTTGAAACTTTACCTGCCTGGCAGTCGATGAAGCAGGGTTCTGAGTTTCGGTGATTTTCAGTGCATGGGGCCAGTGTAGGACGATGGGGAAGGGAATCCTAAAGAGGTGTGTCTATTGGTGGATGTGTATGTTATGTGAGGAGTGCAGGTCCCTGCTGGGTCAGGAGGAGTAACTGTTTTTTCCTTTTTATTTTCTTGGAATTATTCAAACTCCTTTGCCATTGTCACCAACTGCTGTTCCTGAACTGGTCTTCTCCTCTCCAACTCTGGGTGTCTGTTACGGTTTTCTCAATTTGACAGCTCTCAATTTTCTCAATTTGCCAGTTTTCCAGTCTTCCCAAAGGCAGCGCAGAGCCCTCTGGAACAGTGGCAGCAATGTTCTGTGCAAAGTGTGTTCCATGGGCCAGCAGCATCAGTGTCACCTGGGGATTTGTTAGAAATGTCTACACCTTACTCTGTATATGCCAAATCAGACACAAGTGGATGTGGGTGTCAAGACTGTAGCCCGTCAGGTGGTTCTGATGCCTGCTCTGGTTTGGGAAGCACTGATTTGGAGGAGCCCTGATATCCTGTGTTTGACTTAAGGCATGGCAGAATACAGCAGTTTCCTCCTTTGCCTCTTGGACCCATGTCCTGTGAAGGCAGCCATCCTGGGTGCCCTGGACTTTAGAGGGCCCAGTTCCAGTTTCAGCTTCACAGTAACTTTCCCCTGGACCCTGAACACAGTCCAGCAGGACTCTGGTGTTCCCCACTGGAAATTAAGGCTGTGGGCCCAGAGGATCTCCTCCCCTACTTATCCATGGTTCCCTTCCATACTGAGGCAGATGCTCAAGGCTGAAAGGTGGCTTTCACTCACTGAGTGAGTGGGACCTCAGATGTGGGTGAATCTGGGTATCTCATCATCATAGTTGGGCAGAAACTCTAGTAAAAATAGCAAGTGGTGCTCTTGATACCAGGCCTGGGAGAGCCAAGGGCAGCAGAAGTGGGAAGGGTCAAGGAAGGGCCAGGAAGTTCTGGAAAATCATCCATGTGTCTTCCTCTACCTTTCTCACCACCAGGTACCGTGGCAGACGCTGCAGTGGGCCAGCCCCAGGATGAGTGGAGAAATGGCGAATAGTCTGGCCATGGGCAGAGTAACCTGCTGGAAGGGGCAAACAGGAGGGGATACCACATAACCCCCACTAGGGATGAGCAAGGAGTCCCATGTGTGTCATCTCAGGGCAGATGAAGAACCCACAGCAAAATGAAGCTCAGGGCTCACTGATCCTAGCAAGTCCTTTGACCATGCGGAGCCTCTGATTAGCCATCCCTAAAAGCAACAGAATTAGACCTGCTTTCCCTGTTTCATAAGAACAAGGTAAAGGTTAAAATAATTACTGAGATAATGAAAAAATAGAAAAAACATCATTCTAATGGTCCCCTCATGGCTTGGGAGAGTGAATGCTCTCCCACAATATCTAATCAGGGGAGTGCATCCATACCCAAGAATCTGGGTGCATTTCAGAAGCACTTTGATTTTTTCAGAATAAAAGTGTCCCTAGAACCCACAGTATTCCTTAATAAGGCAGGGAAAAGGGTGAACCCTAGGCCTTATTCAATAAACAACAGAAGATTTCATTTAAAGTGAAATCTATCACAAAAGTGTTTTAAAAGTGCAATTTTTACAATCAGGACCAACAGGTGGATGGCACCCTTCACTTCCCCTGACCCCTCACCTGGGTCCCGGAGGCGGCATCTTCACTGCTCCAGTCTGGAAGCAGCTGGCTTGCCATTGGGTCTTCAGCATATCCAAATGATGAGCATGTCTGAGGCCTCGTCTCTGCTTCATTTTGCTTTTGGGAACTGCCTTTTCCTAAATGAGGACATGTATGCGGAATCACATATCAACTATCATCAATCTTTTACAAGTTTAGGGAAGGAGGTGGGGGAGACATTCAGAAATCATAACAAAAGGTCCAAATACAGTGAAAGCTAGGCTTCCCGTCATCCATCCCCCTCTAGTCTGTGCTGCCATAAACATCTGCATAATTATGTATACACGTCTATAGAAGCCCCTTTCCAAGCCCCTAAGGCAAACTGCTGTTAGATTACTTGTCTACAAAATGTTGAAAGGTTTTACAGGTTAGAAAAGGTTCAGTAGGCAAAACATTTGGGAAACACTAAAGTTATTCTTCAAATAATGTTACTCATCTAATAACAAACAAGTTTCTTTTTTTGAGGACTTCTCAGAGGCTTCAGTGTGCTAATGGGTATTAGCATAGTTTCCAAAGACAGGATTTGAATTTGCAGGCTTTCTCAAACATACTTAGCAAGGAACCCCTATTTTCCTAAAATACTTATTAAGGTCATTTGGAATAGTGTGGATTGGGAAACTTTGGTTGGAGATCCTTAAAGATCTCTCAGGACAGTACTTTTCAAGCTTTGATGTACATTTGGATCAGCTGAGCTTTTGTTCGTGTGCATGCTGATTCAGTAGGTATGGGGTGGGTTCTGAGAGTCCGTATTTCTGACAAGCTCCCAGGTGATGCCGATGATGCTGGCCATGGTCCACGTTGAGTAGCAAGGGTGTAATTAGCAGAGAACAATTAAAGAAAGTTTCCCCATTACCCATAAAAGTAGATTAACCTGCATAGTATATGCCTTTGTCATGCCAGAATGGAGAACTGCTGTCATTATCCTCCAACCTCAGTGATCATAAGCAGGACATGCTGTGACAACCTCTCTACAGCATTTTGCTTGTGAGAAGCTAAGAACTGTGTTTTCATCAGCATTGTGAGTTTTCTACAGTGACTTCCATTTTTTATATGGGATAAGAAAAATAACCAATTCAAATGACACATTAAACAGGCAGTGACTGCTCAAAAGGAGGTATAATCTCAGTTTCTTTTTGTTCCAGCTAGTCCTCATTCCCTAATTTTTAACATGAATAACAGATGGACATAGAAAAGAGAAGCATTAGAAAGTAGGTCCTGCTTCTGAACCACAGATATCACGTGGAGGACAGAAAAGTTCAGGATGTGTGACAAAAACTTCCTGCAGTGTGTTCGCCTCAGTCTTTACCATATACTACCTGTTTACAACTCTTCATCATAATTTAATTAAGATAGAACCCAAGGCCAGGCACAGTGGCTCACGCTTGTAATCCCAGCACTTTGGGAGGCCAAGGCAGGAGGATCACCTAAGGTCAGGAGGTCAAGACCAGCCTCGCCAACATGGTGAAACCCTGTCTCTACTAAAAATACAAATATTAGCCAGGTGTGGTGGCACACGCCTGTAATCCCAGCTACTAGGGAGGCTGAGGCAAGAGGGTCACTTGAACCGAGGAGTTGGAGGTTGCCATGAGCTAAGGTCGCACCATTATACTCCAGCCTGGGTGACAGAATGAGACTCCATCTCAAAAGAAAAACAGAAAGGATAGAGCCCTTAGAAACCTGGTGCAGTGGATATTAGCAGCAAGATCAGAACAATCTCCTTCTGATCGCTTCTTATGAAACAATTCAAGGCTTGCGGTTTCTATTCAATTTGTTATAATGACAGCGTTTAATCATGGAGTCTACGGCAGCCACCACTGAATTGAGGTCACACATGTGACTATTCAGGCATGGAGTACCTAATCTGTAACTAAGATTTCGCCCCTGAATCTCTGGAGGCTGTGTCATTAATTAACAATGCATTTATTTCAAAAATAATATGCATTACAGCCTTTAAAAATGTAGCCTTGACTTGGAATGAGCAGAAGTCTGTGAAGGAAAATGGGTATTACTGGCAGTGGGTATTACTATATAAAGGAAGAACTCAGCCATGGGAATAGCCCAATCACATTTATTCAAAGACGTATAATTAAAAGTCTCCTTTTCTAATTTCTCAGAAACCTATACTATAAACTCCACTTGCAGCTCCTTTCTAATCAACTCATAAATGAAAGTGTTAAAGTTTTAGTTCCTATGATTATGCATGTTATAAAAGTAACATAAGACATACAAGTTAAAAATTATTTAGTGTCATCCTGGGCTGCAATATATATATATATTTTTTGTACTTTAGGTTCTGGGGTACATGTGCAGATCATGCAGGATTGTTGCATAGGTACATACATGGCAATGTGGTTTGCTGCCTTCATCCCCCCCGTCACCTATATCTGGCATTTCTCCCCATGTTATCCCTCCCCACCCGCCGCTGTCCCTCCCCTCCCCCCGACAACAGACCCCAGTGTGTGATGCTCCCCTCCCTGTGTCCATGCGTTCTCATTGATCAACACCCGCCTATGAGTGAGAACACACGGTGTTTGATTTCCTGTTCTTGTTTCAGTTTGCTGAGAATGATGTTTCTAGATTCATCCATGTCCCTACAAAGGACACAAACTCATCGCTTTTTATGGCTGCATACTACATATGCAATAAATATTTTTAATTGTGGGAGAACAATGAAAAAACAGTGATCCTTAGCCTACCCCTGTCTTTAATCAGGAAAGCTTGTTTCAATTGAGTGACAAAGAATAGTACTTCTCAAGGGGAAGGCTCACTCTATTCCATTGCAATTAGTCCACGATCTACTGCTGATTTATCAAACTATGTCTTTTATAGTTCAAAATATAAATATATTTCAACAGGATGGGAACACATCAGAACATGTAAGTTTCTGGTTAGAAGGCAAACAACATTGTAGTTAAATTTATATCTTGGGCCTAAATTGGTCTATATTAAGAGTTAAGGTTTTTTTTTTTTTTTAAGACGGAGTCTAGCTCTGTCACCAGGCTGGAGCGCAGTGGCATGATCTCGGCTCACTGCAACCTCCTCCTCCCTGGTTCAAGCGATTCTCTTGCCTCAGCCTCCCAAGTAGCTGGAATTACAGGCATGTGCTGCCATGCCCAGCTAATTTTTGTATTTTAGTAGACACGGGGTTTTACCATGTTGGCCAGGATGGTCTCCATCTCCTGACCTTGTGATCCACCCTCCTCCGCTGGGATTACAGGCGTGAGCCACCAGGCCCAGCCCAGAGTGTACCTATGCAACAATATTGTATGTTCTTCACATGTACCCCAAAACCTAAAATGCAATTAAAAAAAAAACAAACAAACAAAAAAAACGAAACTAATAAAACTACCAATACTCAAAAAAAAAAAAAAAAAAAAAAAAAAAAAAAAA
>PVKP010000597.1:0-134044 GCA_004027715.1 Plecturocebus donacophilus | reverse complement strand
CATTGTTTTGCTTTTTGGTGAAGGACATCAGGGAATTTTCACATATCTATGTTTTTATCAGGCAGATCACTGACTTACTCATCTCCTGTTGAAAATTTTTCCTTTTTTTGTCAGCAAGTGTCTTATTAAGGGTGGGAAACTGGCACTTTACCTGAGGAAGCTGGTTTGGGGAGGCGGCTGTGAAGAGGTCGCATCCCTCTGGCAGTCATGATGGGGTCAGACGCTGAATGAACAATGGCGCTATCTGCAGGGTGCTGGCCGTCTGTGGAGGAAGGCACTTCACGTTCAAGGGTTTGGGCTCTCATGGAAGAGGCTGCAGAAAAGGCTGACTGGAGAGGCAGGAGAGGCTCAGTGTCCTCTGAGGAGTCTGGCTGGCATAGGTACCGTCCCGTCGAGCGATTTCCCGAGTCTGGGAGCGGGAAGGTTCCAATCCCACTGTCCAAGGTTCTCATCTGGCAGTTGGATTCTGAGATAGAATGACAGAGAGAGAAAGGATTAGAGAAGGCTCATATAAAAGGATAAAAGAATCACGGAAATTGGGGTATGATCTGGGGGAAAGGTGACACCTAAAAGGGCGAATTTAAGAAAAAGAAAAATGAAAAGCGTTTGGAAACAGTATTAGTGGTATAGTAAATTTCAAGTGAGGTGCATGAAATGGACTTTTTGAACATAAAAACATCCCCTTCATATGTTATGAGATAAGAAGACCAGCCTGTTATGAGCAGCAGTTGTCACCTGTGCATATATCCTGGATAGGTCTTTAGAGTTAGAAGAGGAACAGTCATTAGAGACCAAATTGTGGTCACCCTTATTACAATCTGGGAACCATATGACTTCAATCAATTAGTTGAAATTTATTAACTGAAATAATGAGTAATGAGCACACATAAATTGAAGTGATGTCCTAACAATGGTAATTGTGTATCTCTTGCATGAATGATCACTCATTCAGCAGTTGACTAAATCTCTGGCCTCTTAATTTGACTGTGGGGACAAGTAATTCATAAGCCAGAAGGGTCATCCCAAAGGGTACGTTTCCCATCATAACATCACTTATCATGTGGGCTTCATTCGACCCAGTTGGCACTTGAAGTCTTGTGAGAAGACTATGAACCACTTTCTTTCACTCTCAGTGACAAAACTCATCAGTAACCCTTTGGATTTCTTGGAAGTCGCAGGGATCCCACTGTTCTCTAGAATAAATTAAGGTAATTTCACCACATATGTGACATATTCTGTTAATTGTGTGTCATCTTCAAAAAGTTTTATATACAGAGAAAAGTATGGTATTCGAAAAAATTACTATGTATTTAATTTTTGGAATGGTGGTATGGTTTATCCAAACCAATGAGGCAGCTACCTAAATCTGGATGTCATCCAGAAAGTCTCCTGTTCATATGATAATCTTGGAATTAAACTTTCTAAGTTTCATCTTTGAAGCATCTTATAAGTCTAGTACTGGGTAAGACAAACAACAGCCCTGTGTTACGCATGGTGGGGAGTATGATCGATTATGACATAATGTTTGTATTAAAATCTCAATAGCTCACGCCTATAATCCCAGCACTATGGGAGGCCGAGGCAGGCGGATCATGAGGTCAAGAGATCAAGACCATCCTGGCCAACATGGTGAAACCCTGTCTTTACTAAAAAATACAAAAATTAGCTGGGCATGTTGGCACACACCTATAGTCCCAGCTACTTGGGAGCCTGAGGCAGGAGCATTGCTTGAACCCGGGAGGTGGAGGTTGCAGTGAGCTGAGATCGTGCCCCTGTAGTTCAGCCTGGCACCTGGCGACAGAACGAAACTCTGTCTCAAAAAAAAAAAAAAGCTCAATAGCTACAACTTCTTTGGTGCTTTAGGAACAGAGGCTTGTGGAGCTTGTGGAGTGATCTCCGCCAATGACTTATTGTCAGAACCCCTGTGTAAGAGCCTTAGCCTCTCGAGGTCTCAGATTCCTTTTAGGATTGCTGTGAGGATTAAAATATGTTCACCATTGAATCCTTAGAATTTACAATGAAACTAAGCACACTGTGAGACAGCCAAGTAAATGAGTAATGAATGGCAACATATACAAAATGTTTAGTATAATTATTACACATTAGTAGATATAGGATAGGTGAATAGCTTATCCTTAAGTATCTTTTATATACAATCTCACTTCATGCTCAGCAATTACTATCCAAACTTCAGAATTTGCCTATTCCCCTATCCTCCTCCTCAAAACCTCTTTGCTGGGAATTTCCTAATACTAAGGCAAAAATAAAGGCATGGGGATGTGTATAGAGTTGGCTTTCCTAGGCTCAAGGAGGTTTGGTGCTTGGTTTTGGCAGTACTAGAAAGACGAAGTCCCTACTTAAGAGGCTTCAGTCTTCACAGGGATATTTAGTAGGAAGACACAGATACCCTTTTTTTCCCCACTATGGTGCTATTTAACCATCTCATATGCCCTGGGATCTCAGAGCTGGGTCATGGACTCCAGGATCTCTGAATCATACAGACACACCATGAGAGGTGCTTTTCCTTCCTGGGATTAAAAGGGCTAAGTTTTAGCCCCATTCACTTCAGGGCCTCCACCTGGTCACCTTTATTCTCAACCAGACTTACAGATTATTCATGATCTTCTCTTTTCATTTTCTCCTCAATTAAGGTGATTTAATTTTGATAGAATGGTGTTTTTGAGAAAGGATCAGCTGTTTGCATGGGGAGGCACTCCCAGACAAGTAAAAAAAAAAGACGCTGCTATTCATACTTCTTTGTCTTTTCTTAATTTTGGCCTATACATATAACACTCTTCAGATTCAGCATGTCCATGTGTTGTAACTGGGGCAATTCTGAAAGTCTGAAATGTTTCAGACTTACAGGAGTAAGTAGATCTTCATCAGAACCAACTCAGTCTTTGAAGATGAGAATCAAAGATTCATCGGCTGTAGCAGCTGAGATGTGTCAGACCCTATGTGCTCCAGGCTGCCTGCCCTAATAATTTACCCCAGCATCCTCAGGACCACCTATTCCTGAATCTAGGTGGGCTCAGCAAGGCAGGACATTAGGGATGCTTTTCCTTTCGAGAAGACATGTCCTCAAAAGTTTGGGGCTTATTATAGCTATCAGGAGTTCTGCTTTCTTTGCATCATCTCTTCATCTTCACATACCTATAAGGCAAGAACTATTATTGCCATTTAGAAATGAGGAATCACAGCTAAAAGAGCTTAAGCAACTTATCCAAGGCCAGATGCTATAGATGAAAGCCTGGACTTGAATCTAGGTTTGCTTAACTACAATGTCCCTAGTCACCAAGCTATGCTGATTTCCTCCAAAAGCACAAGTAAACCCCACAATGGGCTCTGCTCAGTTCACACCCATTGAGACAGCCACGTGAGCAGAAGGCTCACAGCATGGCCCCATGGCTTCTAGGCAAAGTACCCAGCTTCTCCTCTGAAATTGGTGCTGGCCCCAGAATTCTAGCTTGGTTCCTGGGCTCCCCATTCTGAGGCTGGAGTCTACTGTCAACATGCCTGGCATCTAACTGGTTGTCTGGCCCTATGCAGGATGCCTATATAGTTCTGAGAATCCCAATCACCTAGTAACTTCCTTCTGCCCTCTTTAGTTGAATCCCTAGACTCCTCGCCAGGGTTTTCTTAGAGTTAACTTTGCCTCCTGATATGGTTTGGATCTACGTCCCTGCTACATTTCATGTTGAGATGTAATCCCCAGTGTTAGAGCTGGGGCCTGCTGGGAGGTGTTTGTATAAGAGGGTATATCCCTCATGTATGACTTAGTGCCATCCCCTTAGCAGTGAGTGAATTCACGCAAGATCTGGTTGTTTAAAAGTGTGTGGCCCCTCCCACCTTCTCTCTTGCTCCTGCTCTTGCCATTTGAGACACCTGCTACTCCTTCACCTTCCACCATAATTGGAAGCTTCCTGAGGCCCTCACCAACAGCTGATGGCAGCACCACACTTCCTATACAGCCTGCAGAACCATGAACCAGTTAAACCTCTTTTCTTATAAATTACATAGCCTCAGGTATTTATTTACAGCAATGTAAGAATGGCCTAATACACCTTCAGCTTGGAAGACAGGCCCTCTTCCAAGGGCAATGTTTTTCTAGCTTTGTCTCTCTCTTCTACGTATTTTAAGGCACACAGAGCACTTAATCCAGTCTTCACAAATGAAGACTGAAAAAGCAAAGTGAGAATCTTGGCTGCCTTTTCAGTTTGGCAATAGGCACCATATACAAAGCCCATGTATGTTTGTCTAACCTATAACACAAAGCCAGGGGGCAGTTGCAGGAAATAAGGCAGAGGAGGAATTTGGAGGTGGGAAAAATGTTGAAGGTGGTTTAAGTCTGGTGCTAAGGACAACACTTTCTAGCATCAGTCCCCTTAAATTTCTTTCCTTTTCTTTCAACACCCAATATTATTATACCAGAGTCTATAAATCAGAACTTTTAGAATTCTTGAGTTCTCTGACTCTCTGCGAATTGCATGCCCTAACATTAAGCTCGGAAACCATTTGCTATTAAGGCCATTTTTTTTTAATTTCTAAAAATTACAGATGCCAAATATACTGAATGTGAAGGATTCATTCACTATGAAGTGAGGTATGGACAGTCAGGGGCTCAGACACTTGCCAAGTTTCCCCTGCAAGAAAATTTCTTTGGAATGCATAAACCTTTGGAAATGGAAGCTCATATTGAAAATGCTGACACCATCTTTATGTAGTTTCTTTAAGACACTAGTAGTTTTTTGCAGTTCATAAAAGTATTGTAACCTGAATTACAAGTGTTAGATACTGTACTTCTGAAGTCAGGGTTTTTTTCTCAAAAATTTTAAGAACTCACAAAATAATTACATGGTTGTAGTAGGAACTAAGTTCAAAGAGGCGAGCCTGTCTCCCATCTTGAATAAGGTGATGGAGTATTGCTCTCAACAAATGTGAATTCACATTTCTGGCTGTGAGTATAGTTGCCCACAGGGCCTTGCTAATGAGTTCAAGGGTAGGGTTGTTGGATGTACTAACAGGCTTCATTCCTGCAAGGTCACCAATTACATCTCTGATTCTGGTCAGCCCTCTCACCTGTTCCCATTGCTCCATTTCCTTTCTCTCTGTCTCTCAAGGTATTAATAAATTCTCATACTTCACCACCACCATCAAGTCCCAGACAGCTCATGGAATGACTTAAGGCACTACTTCCCAGTCCTTTTAAAGTTGTCTCATACAAAGGAAATACACAGTTGGTGGAGGAAAACACCAGTCCCCAGGACAACTCATCAACTGAGGGCTGAACAAGCTCCTTCTCAGTACACCTGGCACCCATTCAGAGCAGTGATCAGCAGAATGGTAGGGAGTCTTATAGAGAGTGGAGTCCCCATTCTCTTTTACTAACACCTTGAATACACTGCCTTGCATATGTTTGGTATGCAAGGAGGAGACCTGTTCAGTCTCCTAGAAGCAAATACAGGACTTTCTATAAGGCTCTTGTCTTGGAGGAAGAAGGTTAAGACTGCTTGGGGCAGTAATATTGTTTGGTTCCAGACTTCAGTAAATGGAAAGTTACTGCATCTGAGAGGGACATGAACAGGCAAGATGGGTGTGGTTCCATGTGGGATGGTGGCAGAGAATTTCGAAGAAACATTTCCACTGGGGATTTCAAGTTAGGGTATGTGACAGAAAATCCCCACACATCTCACCAATGAGTGTTACCCTGCTGCTCCCTGTCCCCAGCTGCCTCAGCATCTGGCCTTAGTATCTTCATCTGCAAATTATATCCCACTATCATCATTATAGGGGTGCTTTGAGGACTAGAAACAAAGCATGTGATAAGCCTGGCACAATGCTTCAAATAGGCACACTGTTATGATTCAGAAAATGGCAGCAGTTCTCAAAATAAATGTTACTAGACAGTAAGCATCCTGCAGGCATAATTGGACTGATTCATCTCGTCAGTTCTCCCATATAAGTGGCTCCTGCTCCATGATTGCTCTTATTCTACAGGATGGTAATTATACTCCCCAGGTTTCTGACTCTATCACCAGTGCTCAATATCACACCTAACACGTAGTCAGCCTTCACTGATGTGGAATGAACAGGTAAATGAAAAAACAACAAATTTTAGAGCAGTCTTCCTTATCATTAATGGATGTGCACCTCTTCTTGTGAAATCTCAATCTGCTTCTTTTTGCTCTGACTTTAGCAACCAAAGCAAACAGCCGACTTCCCTTTCTGTAGCTATTTTTCACTTGAAGCCAGACTTCATTAATTCAGACGGCCACAGAGATAACATCATTCCGAATCCTGAATATTTCAATGATGGATTTCTTAGTACTTTAGAGTCCTTGGGACAAGAATAGATGACCAAGGCAAAGGACAGCCAACAGAAGGCTGTTCTAGCATCCTCCTGAGTCCCTGCCTCAGTGCACAGCATCCCGGGGCCTGAGGGTCCCAGGTCGAGGAAGCTAGTGTGGCACTCCTGAGAGATTCTAGTTGCTAAGTGGAATGCTGCCATCCTGTTTAACATCAGCATCCATTGGTAGTGAGAACTGAGTTCTTACTACAGAGTCATTTTCCTAGGGTCATTTGTAGTGAGTGGATGAGATTACTCAGGAACTTCTTATATGCATTTAACCAGAATAGTGAGTTGCTCTCTCTTAAAGCAAATCTGTTAACTTGGTTGGCTATTGCCTTAGTCCTGTTAACTTGGTTGACTACTGCCTTAGTCTACTCATGATAGAAGGCTGGCGTGTTACATGATGAGAGAAGGGGCTGAGTACCAGACTCTTTTAAACAACAGCTGTCTGGTGAACCAATACAGCAAGATCTCACTCATTACTTCAGGGAGGGCACCAAGCCATTTATAAGGGATCTACTCTCATGACCCAAACACCCCCCAACAGGCCCTACTACCAACACTAGGGGTCACAATTCAACATGAGATTTGGAGGTGACAAATACCCACACTATATAAACTATGCTTCTTCCAAACTTGTTTTATACCATATTCATTCACATAGCAACATCATCTTTATAAATAGCTGCAAAGAAAAAAAGCTGATTTCCAGCACTATTTCAGTTAATATAAATTTCCAAGTGAGTGGGATATGAATTAGCAATGATTTTGGGTGTTTGGGAAATGCCACTAATTTGTTTCTCAGCCTTTTTTTCTGCAGATTCAAACATCTCCATCTTTTCTCACAGATCCAATTTCACATATCTGTAATGATTTGAATTTGTAAACTTGAAACTCTTTGTATTATTAATGTATCTGTCCAAAGAGATTATTATAGGACAGGTTTAAGGAAACCTGAATTTAGTTCTACGTTACTCTGAATATTCGGATAAATGAAGTGAGAAGACTATACACTTCAGAGTTGGAAAGACTGAGCTCAAAGACCTGCTTAACTACCTGCTTGCTGTGGGACAACAAGGGCTTTTTAGAACTATTCTGACTTAAATAGTCATAGCTCATTTTAAATATGCCTGGCAGAGTGCTCATTACAAAGTAGACACTCAGTAAGTTTCCATAACTGGTTGTCAGGGAGAAGTGAGGGGCTCTGTAGGTACATAACACATACACTGTCATGGAATCCCAGGCAAAACAAATTGTCATTTGTGCAGCTACTATTATACTGCAGCATCTGCATATATTTTACTCAACAACTACCCCGGTTATTTCCCAAGGAGTTACCTTTTGGCAACCATTATCTTGGGGGTTAGTTCATCAAAAGCATTAATGAATGACTGATGAATATGGACCAATATACTTGAGGTAGCTGCAATCTGCCTCATGTAGAGAAAAGAGAGAGTCTATTTTTTTTCTTTTTTTTTTTAAATCTATGTTGGAGGCAGCACCTTAAAAGGCTTTTTTTAAAGCCTACACAAATGATGTCTGCTGATGCTCCCTTATTTACAGACTTACAACATTCTCAGGTAATAGTCCCAGATTAGTATGCCATGATGTTCAGTAACTTACAGTACATGGATTCTAAAACATTATATTTGCTTCTGTGCAATGACCTACCCACTTACAGATTCAAACAAATTATATTAGTAATCACCTTTTCCCCCTCTTCAACCTTCATTCATAAATCCTACAAAAATAGAAAACTTTGAAACTCAAACTTTTTCACTTTGAAAACTTCCACATAGCTATGAAAGTTTCAGCCAAACATACAATGAGGCTCCAACATAATTCAGTCAGAAAGAGTGACTCACGGGTGTTTAATATTCATATCTTATTAATTGGCATGCATTCCTATAATGCAAGTGGTCATGTAAATAATTCTTTGTAGACGGGTCTCTCCAGGTTCCTAAACATCTTTAAGCTACATGTGGTATTGGCAGCAGAAACTTAAACTACAGATGGGAAAACAGATCTCTTTATTTGCACATCCTTCTCTTTATCTAAACGGCTGAAACAAGCTAAAAAAAAACCTAAGCCTGTCGCCAAAGCCACATCAATTAAATGTCGGTTTTTCATTCTAAGTTTACCCCACGGCTTTCTCAAAGTAGTAAAAAATGATTATAATGGTTATTTATTCACAACCACTGGGTAACTTTTGGCTGTGGCATTAAGATGACCTTCTGGAAGGGTAAATTCACTCTGATGGCTTTGGAATTCGTGAGAATACTCAGCCTCTAAGTTCAAACTGGATTTTAGCTTTCTGAAATTTGAAAAATGAGCAGGAGAATATAAATTTGTCTTCTAATCTCTTGTGCTGTCTTTGGGTAGTGGAAGACCAGACTTTGGGAGTTTGGTATGGGAATGAGTTGCATAGGGGATGAATATTTTGACAATGTAGGGAATTAATATAACAATTAAAAATGGGAAAAAAGGGACCATGAAATTCCTTAGTAAAAATGAAGGAGAAGTTATTTCAACCAATATAAAAGAAGTGGCACCTCAGGCTAAGTTGGTATCTAGTGACTCCAATATTCTTTGTCTGACAGTAGCATCATGGAAATTACTGTGGTAGGATGTAATTTAAGGATATAAACTGGAAATGGTCATAAATGTATTCCAAATGCCCACATAGACCATGCCTTTATAGAAATATTTTTTGGATTTATTTTTATATACAGCTGTTATAACCCCTGAAAAAAAAATTCCTTGATGTGCTTCTTCTTGTCACTGATACTGAAATGGCCTTTCTAAAGTTTTGGGAATGGTTATTGGTCTAGTATTCCAGAATATGTTATGCGATTTTCCAAACGCTTCTTGAATTTTTGCAAATTTTAATAATTGTCGCTATACTCTTGTCAGTCCAGCCTAAAAAATCTTGAGGTGTTAACATAACTGCTTCATGTCTTGCTATGCTACTATGCCTGTCTTAAAAAACAATGGCTAGACTTGCACACAGTACTTACTGTGATATATACAAGTGGGCTAATGTGATCCCTACAGTTTAATGGCCAGCATTTGTTTGACGTGGTCATCTGACTTAGGAACACAGTTGGATCCCAGACTCTTAGGTCTTGTTTTATGAGTTATCACTTCCAGCTCAAAGTCCTTGTTTATGATAGTAAGGCACAGAATTCTCCCAACTCCTCACAAAGCAATGATTACCACTTAACCACTTTTCTATCCATATGTCAAGTCTTGTCCTCCTTAGTTTGACATTTTTCTAAGAAAAAACAAACATTTTAATTAGCAAAACATTCTAGAGTACCACAGAATGTAGAATCACAATGGCTCCAGCCCTGATCCTTAACTGCCATTTTTCTAATTGAAGAAACACCAACTTATTTCTCCACCTTTTCCACTGTCATCCTTGCCCAGTCTCTAAAAAACTTACTCTGTGCTCAACCTTTTCCCCCAAATCCAATTATAATTTAGCTACTTGTTTGTATCTTCTTTTAATCCACCTTTGGGCTGGTGCATCTGCAAGGCATTTTAAGTCTAAACAAATGCTTTTTACTGATTCTCCTTTGTTCACAGACTCATTACATTCTCAGATAACATAGCCAAATTAGTGAGTCATGATTTTCTGTTACAGAAGGTACAACACATCGATCCTAAAAGATTATCTTTGCCTGTGTACAACAATCTATTCTTTCCCATAGATTCACTCCATCTCTAGCTGTCATGCCAAAATGAAGTGAAAAGTTGAACAATTATTTGGTGAATCTGATAGATACAGGTGGCCACTATGGGTGGTTCTATCTCTTTAAATCTCTTCTACTTCACATGAAGTTTGTTGAATTATATGGACAACTGCCTCTACTCTTAATTTCACCTGCCTGGATAACATCTGCCTTGATAAGGCACATGAGGGAAGGGAGGAAAGAAAATAAATTGGGGTACAATGCTGCAGGATGAGATTTAAACTAGCTTTATTTGTCAAGAAACACATAAAAACAGGGAAGCATGGGGAAATTCAGACCTATCAATTTAGCAACTGATGAAAATTTTATTAAAGATATTTACAGGAGCATTGGGCCAGATCACCCTATTCATTATTGTGCTAACTTTTCTAAATTAAAAATTTGAAGTTAGATACTCTAAGAGTATAAATAATTTTAGTCGGCTTATATTACTGTAATTACAGATATTTAATCAAAGTCTTCAGAAAGATAAGAATTTAAAGTTCAAAAATGTTTTTCTCCATTTGTCTCTGTATTTAATCAGTATTAATTACTTTTTCAATTATATGCAAAAAGAAGAAAGCTCAGGACTTCATAACCTGAAGCTTTTAAAAAATATTCATTTTACTATGTTTTACTTTCTTGTAAGTATTTTAATTACTGTAAGATAATCTATTTTAAATGAATATCAAGGATCATTTATTTTTCTTTTATATGACTGTAGTTGAAATGCTGGTGAAGAGAAGGCTGAAGTTGAGATGGTCTGTCTTTCCATTTCTGTGGCCACCCTCCACTCACCAATATCCCATGGCTGTCTTTACAGGAAGATAATAAAGAAATAATGAAATCCAACAGACCAGGGGATATAGATATGGGTAAAAATACATATATGGGTTTTTGCTTCCATCCTTGAAAAATTAAACTGGTACAGAAATACGCATATGCACACACACACAGTTGCACAGTTTTCAGACATTGAAAGACAGAAAGCACGGAATTTGATCTCTGAATCAAGGAAAACAAACGAAGTAAGCCCAACAAGTACTCCAGCCAACTGCCTGGAGATAGTTTCTAGATTGAAACATAGATGAAATACAAACATAGCCTGGAGGTAAATATAGGTGTTAAAGGAGACAGGTATGAGGATCAAGGCAGCTAAAATTTGCAGGGCAGATGTATACTAAAGAATGGAGAACACTAGAAATAGTAGTATATTGACATACCCTAGCTTGGCTGTGATGAATACATTTTGAACAATCCTGCCAATTCCGTTTTGCCCACCCTGAGCTACACAGGGCATTCTGTTCCAAGAGCTTGTGGTCTGAGACACCTGGCATCTTTGTAACCAGTTTTCTGAGAAACAGGGCCCACTGGCCCATACATCCTGTACCTGCAACTGTGTGACTGCCTACCGCACATCCTGAGTGAAAAACAACTTTAAATATAATTTTGTTGCTAGGCACCTTCCCCCCATCTTCCCCTAACCTGCTCCTTCTGCTTCTGTAATAATCTGCTTACCACCCCATGACCCTAAACTGGTATAAAAATGTTGACCGCCCTTTGTTCTGGGCCAAGAGGTTTGAGCTCTTGCTGACTCTTGGATGCCAGCCATTAAAACTGGACTCTCAACAAACTCAGAGTGTGGTGCTTCTGTTTAAACTTGCTTGGGTGTAACAATATGATTTATATATATTTTGTTTATTGTGAGGTTTCTAACATATATGGAAGTAAAATATACAACAACATCACAAAAAATGGGAGAGGTTATACGAAAATAATCTGTAACATATTATGTAAAATACATTATAATAAAGTAACAATGTAATAAAATTACATTTAAATGTTAAGCCACTCACTAAAACAGGAAAACAAAGAGGTATAGCTAATAAGTTACAACTGGAAATAAAGTGGATCATTAAAAAAAATCAATAAGGCAGAAAAAGGAGAAAATATAAAGAAAGATGAGATAATCAGAAAATAAATAATTATATGGTAGATTTTAACCCAACCATTTAGATAATTACATAAAATGAAAATAGTCTAAATACTCCAATGAATAGGCTGAGACTGTTGGATTGGATAAAAGAAAAATTGGTATACAAAATATACCTATTTATATACTATAGATAGATGAGGCATTCATTTTAAATATTAAAAATAGATGTGTGCAAAGTGGGACAGAAAAATATATAGCATGAAAACCCTAATAAAAAGAAAACTGGAGTCCCTATGCTAATATCAGAAAATATAAATGTTAGAAAGGAAATATTACCAGGGATCAGGAAAAACATGTTATAGTTTTAACAAGGTAAATTTATCAAGACATTATGATCCTAAATATGTATATCTATAATAACAGAACTCCCAAATTATGAAGCAAAAAACTGATAGAACTTAAGAAGAAAGTGTCAAATCCACAATTAAAATGAAAAT
Source organism: Plecturocebus donacophilus (assembly GCA_004027715.1). Lineage (NCBI taxonomy): Eukaryota > Metazoa > Chordata > Mammalia > Primates > Pitheciidae > Plecturocebus > Plecturocebus donacophilus. The sequence continues at coordinate 121,528 of PVKP010000597.1, read as the reverse complement.
TATCTTAGTAATTAATAGAACAAGTAGAGACTATCAAAAGGTATAGAAGATCTGAACAATACAATTTAACAGCTTTGACCAATGTGAATTTTGCAGCACACTCTACCCATCAAGGGCAGAATACATATTCTTTTTTGGTGTACATTGATTAAGATAGACTATATCCTTCATTGTAAAACAAGCCTTAGAAAATGTAAAATTCATCATAGAATTAAACCAGACATCAGTAGAAGCAAGATGTCTGGAAAAATTTCCAAACATTTACAAATTATACTGTATACTACTAAATTTCCTATGTGTTAAACAGAAAATAAGATAATATTTTGAAATGAATGAAAATATAGTGGAATACAGCTAAAGTGGTGCCTTAAGGAAAATTTATAGCACAAATAAGATAGGCCCAAAATAAGTGCTCTAAGACTTCATTTTAAGAAACTAGAAAAATAAGAATGTATTAAATACAACTAAGCAGAAGACATAAAAATGAAAGCCAAAATTAAGAAAATTTTTAAAAAGTAAAACAATTTAAAAATCAATGAAACAAAGAGCTTGTTATTTGACGTGACTGATTCAACTGACAAACCTCCAACTAGATTGACTAAACACTGACTAAAGGAGAGAAGACATAAATTCTCAATATTATGAGTGAATAAAGAGGCATCACTACAGATATTCCAGTGAATAACAGATAATATGTATGTATGAACAAACTTAAGCCAACACATTTTACAATTCAGATAAAATGGAAATATTCTTTGAGAAATCCAACTACTGGAACTCACTCAAGAAAAAAGATAAACCAAATAGTCTTATGTCCATTAAGGCAATCGAATTTGGAGTTAAATATATTTTCACAAAATAGTATAGGCCTAGATGTCTTCATTATTGAATACTACAAAATTTATAAGGATGAAAAAATTATCATTTCTTTATAAACTCCTTTAAAAAATAGGAGAAGAGCAAACACTTTCCATATCATTTTATAATGCCCATATTACCTGAATACCTAACCAAAAGACATCATACATCGAGAAAAATACAGATCAATATACCTCATGAAAATGGATGCAAAAATGCTTAATAATTAGCAAATTAATTATTAAGCATTTTTGCATAATAAGCTAATTATTCGCCAAGTGGCATTTGTCCAAGAAACATAAAATTTGTTTAGCATTTAAAAATAAATCAATATTAATAGAAAAACCATACGATTATCTCAAAAGACATAGAAAAAAATCATTTAACAAAATTAAACATCCTTTCATGACAGACAAAAAAAAAAAAAGAGACTAGGAATAGAACTTTCTCAATCTGTAAAAGTGTAAAAGGGTATCTACAGAAAACCTACAGATAACACCATGTGTAAAAGAACAGACTGAATATTTCTCCACTAAGATTGAGAACATGTTAAGAATGTTTGCTCTTACCATTCCTATTTAACATTATAGTGGAGGTTGCAGCCAATACAACAAGGCAAGGAAAATAAACAGAAGGCATAGAGATTATGAAGAAAAAAGTATAGCTGTGTTTCTTTGAAGACAATAGAACCGTATATGAAGAATACCTTAAGGAACCTCCCAAAACGTTATGAGAACTAATAAGTGAGTTTAGCAAGGTTACATGATACAAGATTAATATAGCAAAATCAATTATATTAGTATGCATTATAAATAATTGGTAACTAAACAGTACTATTTCTAACAGCATCAAAATATGAAAAATGCACATCTTATAAAATGGTGAAATCTTGTACACTAAGAAATAAAAAATGTTGCAGAGATCAATTGAAGAATATTGACATAAATGGAGAGATTTGCCATATTCATAGATTAGAAGACCCAGTGTTGTTCAGATGTCAATTCTCTTCAAATTGATCTATAGATTCAATGTCATCTTCATCAAAATGCTATCAGGCTTTTTAAAAAACAGACATTGATACATTGATTCTAAAATTATGTGAAAGTAGAAACATTTTCATAAAGTAAAATGAGGTAAGAGGTCTGACACTACCTAAATTCTTTATAAGGCTACATTCATTAAGAGAGTGTAGTATTGGGTAAGAATTTGCATATAGGTCAGTAGAACAGAACAGACATTCCACAAATAGACTCACAAATTTATTTTCAATTGATTTCTGACAAAGATGACAACGTAATTTAATGGAAGAAAGGTAATGTTTTCACAAAAGTTATTGAAACACTAAATATTCGTCTGAAGAAAAACAAACCTCACCCCTTTCCTCATGCTGTATGTAAAAATTAACACATAAACCCAAACACAAGGTCTAATATCACAAAACATCTAGAAGAAAATATCAAAGTATCTCTGTGGCCTTGGATTCAGCAATAATTTCTTTAATAGAGTATAGTAAACATGATCCATAAAATAAAAATATGATAAATTAGATGTAATCAAAATTATAAACTTTGTCTTCAAAGACACCATTGAGAAAATTAAAAAGCAAGCAACATACACTCGTCATGCAACACTGCAATAACACTGTTACTGCTATATGTCCCCCTCAAAGACTTATACACAAATGTTTATAGCAGCTTTACACATAATAGCCCGAACTGGAAACAATCAAGTTGTCTATCAGCCAGTGGATAAACAAATTGTGGTACATTCATATAACACAATACTAATGAGCAATAAAAACAAAAACAAACTAAAAAACCACTGATACAATATGGATAACTTAAAAGCATTATGCTCATTAAAAGCATATACTACATATTTTATAATTGATTCCATTTACATGAAATTCTAGCAAAGGCAAAACTACAGTGATAGCAGATCAGTGGTTCCCCATAGCTATAAGTAGGAGAGGGTTAGGTGCACAAGACATGAAGGACTATATTGGGTGATGAAAGTGTTGTAAATCACTTTAAATGAATGTGATAGTGATTATACAACTGTATACATTTACAACTGTATACATTTGTATACAGTTATACAACTGTATACATTTGTATACAGTTATACAACTGTATACATTTGTATACAGTTATACAACTGTATACATTTACAAAAACATATTGAACTATACACTTCAAAAGGATGAATTTTGTTGTATCTAAATTATACCACGTACCTGCTTTTAAACATTTTATACCCAGCCTGCCAATTAAAAAAAAAATACTGAAATCTAACAGTGAACTCTGGTTGAATGCAGCTGAGCAGAGGAACTGTGCTTTCCCCAGGGTGCACGCTTGAATAATCATTAGAAGCATCTGAAAGTGGTGTTGGGTCTCCAAGAGTCACCAGGGAACAAGATGGAGGCTGTTCTTTAATCCCAGATCTAGGCAGCCCACAAAGGGCTTTGTGAACTCCTTTATCTTTTCAGTAATCTTGGGAAATAGCTATTATTATCCTCACTTTACAGGGGAGAAAGCAAAGCTCTGAGAAGTGAAATGGTCACTTGAAGAAGTACCAGCCTGACTCCAAAGCTCAGGATCTTCGTATTCATCAACCTCTTCCCAGTAGGGTTGGGGATCCCCGTTATCAGAAAGAATGTAAGGGATTCAGCACCCCAGTACTTCTTTAGCTTGGAAGGAGGTCAAAATCTCTGGTTTCCATAGCTATGTGTCCCAGACTCTCCTTTACAGAGAGGGCCCCTAAGGAGCAGAGCCCCTGATTCAGGACCTTACAGGTAGCTTACATATGCTCTATGCTAATGTATTTGACCTTTATTACACCTACCTTTCTGCAGCATAACATTTGCTAATTATTTACTACTGGGCAAGTGCTTCAGTTGTATTATGTCATTATGCAATGTGTAATGGGCACATTTTACCTATAAGGAAACTGAAGTTTAAGGAGGTCAATAACTTGCCCATAGGCTTATAGCTATAAGTAGGAAAGCCAGGATTTGGACTGAGGTCTTTGCAAACCTAAAAGCTTCAGGCTTGATTGTGACATGGTTTACAGCACCTTTCTGTATTTTAGTTTACCAAGCATTCTGAATCAGTAAGAATGTTCTTGGTGGAAAGTAACATGTTAAATGGAAAAGAACAGTATTAATTCACAGTGCAGAATTAGAGCAAGCTTCAAGGCTGCCTTAATCAAAGGCCTCTGCCTTTGTTTGCCTGAAGTTTTCTTTGCTGTGGCCTTCCTGTGTATCAGTTTTCTCTTCAAGCTGTCAGTAGGAGGCTTTAGTAGCTCCATACTAGTCAACAACACACTCCCAAGTCTAAGGGAGAGAGAAGCTGACTCTCTGTGTGACTCTCTCTATACCTCTGACCACCTGACCCCTGAAAATTATCCAAATAAGGTCGTAAACTCATTCCCAGACCTATCCATGTCACTTGGAAAATGCCACTCACTGACTGGCCCAGGGCAGAATTTTCTGAACCAATCACTGGCAGGGAAGAGTGCTACGACCACCTTCATCAGGTTTTGCACCTGGAGTGGAAATGTCTGCTACATTCCTTCTCAGTCGTTACTTCATTGGAGTCTACAGCAACACTTTGTCCATAAATGGAGCAATCATTTCCATTTTCCAGATAAAACAAAGGCGTGGAGAACATATATATCTCCCAGGGACAGGAGCACATATACAGAAGTCAGAATTCAAAGCCAGGTCTTCTAACACCAAGTCCAGAGCTCTGTCTGCTGCTCTGCAACAACTACAACCTTATCCTTCTCTCCCTGTTTAGAAGAAAAATTCCATTACGTTGCTAGGATATTTTTATCTTCCAGTTCTCTCCTTTAGTATTTATATATTTTTTCCTAATTTAATTATTACTCCCTTATAGACTCTAGTGAACCATTTATAACCAAGTCAGGAGACTTTCATTTGTTTGTTGAGAAGGAGTCTTGCTCTGACCCCCAGGCTGGAGTACAGTGGCACAATCTTGGCTCACTACAACCTCCACCTCCAAGACTCAAGCCATCCTCCCATGTCAGCCTCCTGAGTAGCTGGAACTACAGGTGCAAGACACCATCCTTGGCTAATTTTTGTATTTTTTGTAGAGATAGGGTTTTGTCATGTTGCCCAAGCTGATCTTAAACTCCTGGGCTCAAGTCATCCACCTGCCTTGGCCTCCCAAAGTGCTGAGATTACAGGTGTGAGCCACTGCACCCAACCGAATCTCACTTCCTAAAAGAAAATCTTGAGTTGAAAAAGACTGTCCTTTTAAAATTCTTTTTCCACATTTACCATCAACACACTATCAAGCCACATCCCCAGGCCCTTTGCCGCTTCCTACCTGTATTCACTCTCTGTAACAGACCTAATGAGAAGAGGTTCTGGTCTTTGGGCTTTTAAAGCAAGAGTGTTATAAAGGTAGCATTTTCTTCCTTAAAGGTATATAAGACAAATGGCGTAGGAAAAAAACCTTCAAATATCTGCTTAGCCACACAGGACAGCGTTTCAACAAGAGTTCTAACAGGAACTTTTGAGACAGAATCTCACTCTGTCCCCCAGGCTGGAGTGCAGTGGCATAATATCACTGCAACCTCCACCTCCCGGGTTCAAGCAATTCTGTAAATAGTTAACTGGCTGGCAGATGACCGTGACTTTAGTATCTAGCAGAGCCCTGGAGGCTGGTATAAAGGAGTCTCTTGTACTTTGGGCACACTTTACATTTAAACGATGCTGCCATGAGCTTCATCTCCTTTTATTCTCTCAACAGTCATGCTCTGAAGGCAAAAATCAGCATATCCAGTTTACAGATACAGAAACTGAAGCAAAGGTTTGCTTAGTTAATAAGGGGCAAAACGATAACTGAAACTTCCGTATGGTTGTTTCAGGATCACTTCTGTTTAGGGTGCATTATTCTGATTTCTGAAAAGCTAGGGAAGTTGTATGAAAGATATCAAGGCTCAGGAGCAAGTTCAGCACCTCTGATCCTGCATTTTAAGTTTGAATCTTACATAGTTTTGGTCTTTCTTTGGTGTTCAGGAAGTGTAAGCAAGATTTGATAGAAAATTTGATCAGAAGATGCAATAATCATTTTGACATAAGGCCAATATATAAAAATTCAAAAGACGCTATCAAGAATATGTGCTGGTATCATCTAGGGTAACTCATAACTTGGCCTTCCAACAGAATGAGATCATTATATGTCAAATAATATTGAATGTGCTATTGATTATTTAGAAAATGCGTATTTTATGGAGACAAGAAGAAAGAGATGAAACGGCATCAAAGAAGCTTCTCATTTTTCCAAATATGAAGACTTGGGCATATGGTCTTGGGGGTGCTCCTAAAATAAAGAGCTTACTTAGAGCATAGGAAAAGATCATAATAGGAGAGTAACCACGTGAGGAGAAGACATGGAAGCTGAACAGAATAGTGATGCTGGACGCCACATTAGAAATATCTAGCGCTAAGCATGAACATTTTGTGAGCAGAGTTGCTGGGAAGTAGAAAGGAAAACTACAGTGAATAGCATTGCTGAGGGTGGGATTAAGCAGAAAGCCACGGCTGCTAAGACAGCTTCAGGATAAAAGGCTGAAAATGTCTCTGCAAGCTCAAGCGAGTCACAGGACATTTGGGGAGCCCAAGCACACTTGGAAAGAGTTAAAGATGGAGCAAAATGAGGAGAATGAGGCAGAGACTGAGCAAGTGTCCCTGTAGGGTCCTGAGGACTGCAGCAGAACAGAACATTCTAGGGCTTCAAAGGTTTGTGACAGCTATATCTGCTTAAATGTGCAGGGGAAGGAGAAACTTCCCTCTGAAAGACACAGCTCAGCCCATTTATTTCTGTTTCGGAAGAAGTCCTTTTAGCTTCTTGTTATGGTATCATGTTGAAATTGGATTCCCAGTGAAATCGGGCCTGGTGGGAGGTGTTTGGATCATAGGGGAGGATTCCTCATTAACAGCTTGGTGCCATTCTCACAGGAGGGAGTGAGTTCTTACTTTTAGCTCCTGCGAGAGATTTCCCTCTACCCAAAGTTGGTTGTTAAGAAGAGCCTGGTCCCTCCTCCTCCTCTCTTCTTTCCTCTCTTGCCATGTGGTGCCTGCTTCCCTTTGCCTTCCATCATGAGTGGAGCCTTCCTGAGCAGACTCTGGCACCATGCTTGTACAGAAACAGACGCTGGCATCATGCTTGTATAGCCTGCAGAACCATGAGCCACATAACCCTGTTTTCTTTGATAAATCGCCCAGCACAGCCTCAGGTATTCCTTTATAGCAAAATAAATGGACTGAGATACTTGTATTCTATATGCCTGCAGAACTTTATTCCAGAAGCCAAATTTATTATCTATTCTTGTAAATATAAACTCACTAATGGGCATGGTTTATTGTAAAGCAATGTACATGCCTACAGCCTGTTTTCCTATTTCAAGGCTGCCATCATCCTGGGACACTTCATTCAACTTAGCAGGGTTTAGTTGCTTGCCCCAATTTCTGTCTGGATTAAAAGATCCCTGTGCAATTACTGAAGTGGAGGCAGGTCCATGCATGTGTCTCTAGAGTGTTGCTTTCTCATGTAGGGGTTGGTGAAAAGTGGGGATTTCTCACACCATGCACAGTGGATTGCCCTTTTATCTGGCAGTTACACGCCACCATTCAATACAACTTATACGTACAAAAGAAGATCTGGCACAAATTCGGCACAGCAGCCCACCCACTGTGGAATCCTGGACATGCTAGTTTAAGGGGGAAAAGACCATTTAATCTGGGTTCCCTGGCAGCCCAGTCTTCTTGTAGAGGAGGGCAATGTGTAAAATTCAGCGCACTAATTGTCATCCTCTATTCTGGCCAGTCAGCTCAATTATCTACACAAATAGCAACTCCCACTGATTTCAGCAGGAGCATACTATGCATGCCTGAAGTCATCATTTTTGTCTATAGAGGAGCTTTGCTCTAAAACACAAATTCTCTCTACTCAACTGTGTACTGAATAAATATGCCATTTGCAGGCATTCAGATTTCAGGGGCCTTGAGCCTTTCTCCCGTGCACAGGCCTCTGGCATCTTTGGTACCCTTACAGTGAGGGGAACACTCTGCAGAAGCCATACTGCTCTGTGAGGAAGTTCACATCTTACAGACATCAAAATGAGTTTTGAATTCAGACTCAGTCTAAAAAGTAAAAGCACTGAGCTTTGTTCCATGTGAACTCAGAGGGCTAAACTGAAAGGCTTTTAATAAAGCCTTTTCACTAGGGCCCCTGCACCACTGTTTTACATAAAGGATGATCATTCTGGGAGGCTGGTGTCTGAATCTTGGCGCCTGTAGTCTCTACCTACCCACTTCCCAGTTTGTAAAATAAGTTTATTGGCTTAGTTTTTCTTGGCCTGGATGAAACAAACATGGGAAGATGACAGCAATTCAACTTCCTCTAGTTGGTACTCTAATTTTCCTGTTAAAATCTAATATATGCCATTGTTTAAGTCAGGATTCTCCAGAGAATCAGAACCAATAGATGTGTGTGCATAAAATAAAGAATTGGTTCACATGATAGGAAAGCTGACAAGTCCCAAGATCTTCAGGGTAAGCCAGCAAGCTGGAGACCTAGGAGAGCCCATGTGTTATTCTAGTGCAAAGGCCCAGCAAGCTCAAGACCCATGAAGAGCTGATGTTTCAGTTCAAGAACAAACACAGAAAAAAGGCAATGTCCCAGGTGAAAGGCAGTCAGGCAGGAAAAATAATTCCCTGTTACTTGGGGAGAGGATTAGCTTTTTTGTTCTACTTGGGCCTTCAACTGATTGGATAAGGCCCACCACATAAGGAAGCACCATCTGCTTTACTCAGTCTACCAATTTAAAAGTTAATCTCATCCAAAACACCCTCATGGAAACACCCAGGATCATGTCTGACCAAATATCTGGGCATCCCATGGCCCAGTTGACACATAAAATTAAACATCAAAGTAATTAAGAGATGGTGTTTGTGGCACACAGCAATGATTAAAGAGCTACAATGAGGGGAAAACATTTTCTAATTCAAACACAATTTTTATACCTCCTTTGAATAAACACATGATGAAAGATGATCTATTTAATATGAACTCAAGAAAGCCACCTTGCTACTAATCCCCCATCCCTACCCTAAGCTTGAAGAGACATTGTTGTTACTTAGGAACAAAACCAGTGTTTCAAAACCGCTTTCCCAATATATTTCTGATGTAGACTCCTCAAATCTTGTGGAAATAGTCTGAATAATTCTAAACTCATTGACCAGATGAGTCAAAGGTGGTTCAGGGGTTGGAGAGGGGAAGTAGCTTACCTAAGGTCACACTCTTTGGAAAACAAATGTGCCTGCATTTTTAAGAACTCAGGAGAATAGCTTTACTTCCCTATGTCCATCCCCACATTCTTAGTATATGGTGGAACTTCCTCCTGTAGAAATGATGGACATCATGGTTGATTAAAGAGCTGACTCAGCAGCAGGGAGAAAGAAAAGGTTTTAAGGTGATGTTTTTCAAAGGGGGACTTCAGCAGGTGCTCCCTCATTGAGGTAGCTCATTTCTAGACACTTAGCCCTGGCTCTGGATTCTGGGAGATTCCTTGGTATGTAGATGGCATGCAGGGCACTGAGAATGGCCCATTCCCTTCTGCCGGGCTTTACTACTTGAGCATGTCCAATTTCCAGGAACCATATCTGTTTGACCAAAGGTAACAGCTCCAGAAGCAACCCAGGAATAATCAGTGATGTGAGTTGGAGATAGATACCCAGCTCCCTCATTCCTCAGGTGAGAAAACTCTTGAGACTCACGTTCTATACTCCAGTGTTGCCCACAGGCTAAGCTAAGGTAGTAGCCAGGCTGAGGGCATGTGCTTGGGGCATGCACAGTTAAACAGGGCCTTGTGATCTGCTGCTGTTGTCCTGAAATTCGAATAGCTTTTGAGCAAGAGATTCCACATTTTATTTTGCAAATTATGTATCTGGTCCTGGTGATAGCTGGCATAACATTTTTTTTTTTTTTTTTTTTTTTTAAATTGGCTGGTTTCTCTTCTCTCTCTGACTTCCCCTATTGGTCTTTCCTGTACTTGCTGATAATTTACTTGCCTTTGAATTTTTGTTACAGCAAGTACTTCTGGAAGACCCCAAACTGGACTGTTGTAAATGTCATTATAATCCTGAATAAAACTGCAAAGAATCAAACAAAGCTATCCTACTACTTTGTTCAAGTAAGACAATAACGCACATAGGTTGAATAGTCACCAAAATAGTCATGTTTATATCTTCTGTCATTATCATACCTCATTGTAATATCCAAGGGGCTTATTAGCTAGTAATATCCAACTAAGCCTCCTAACTCCTCTGCACTGCAGACCAAGTGCTCAGGTGAATCAAACATGCAAATCTCTCCCTGAAGAAGTAGGACAATAAACAGCAGCAGAGTTGACATTTCAACAACGGCTCTGCATGCCGTCTGTTTTAAAGAAATCATTTGTCTTTGCCAGCATGTCAAGAAGAGTAAGTTCACATAATTTGGGAACTACTAAGGCACGTAAATTCTTGATTATTTACAATGACAGGATTATCTATAGACATCAAGTCTTTTTTTGGTAATGTCCAAATAATTTTTTTAAAAAACAGGCCAGGGAAATAGAAACTTTTTGTAGAATGCAATATTAAGGCAAGGTATTAGATTGATTCATTTTTCAACTAACGTTTCAGAAAATGGTGTAAATAATAAGTCTAGTTCAGAATCAGATCGGATAAGCTCATCAAATGGAAAGCCCATGTATTCTTCATTTTTATAGCCCTAGGGTTCAGCACAATTCCTGTACTGAAGTCAATGCCTGATAAATATTTAGTAACCGAAGTGAACTTGGTTTATGACTGTGCCTTGAGGTTTGAGTACCAGAAAATGAAAGTGACTCACTCCTACCTGTGGAGCAGCTAGCATTTTTTCCCATTAGTTCCTTCTTACTGACTGGAACTTGACTAATGGGCGAAGCCCCAGGCCATGAGGACAGTCTGGGATGAAGAGATGGAGGCAATTAATGGGTAGCAAGTCGGGGTGAGATACTGCATGTGCCTAGTGGTTGTGGTTCAGGCACCTGTAGTAAGAGGGGGATGACATGGTTGAGAGTTGGCTGGAGAAACAGAAGGCCATCTGAGGGCTTTCTCACCATGTGTGAGGCTTATGGCCAGGAATTTTTAAGACCGAGTTCATTCATCCTTAAGGCGTTCTAGTCTTCCATATGAACTCTGTTACCAACTTGTGGTGAATTACGGGCAAGACACAATGCTTTTTTATGCCTTATCTTCTACATCATTCAGGAAGATGATGTCTAGCTACATCAGACAACCTTTTACATAATAACTATAATAACAATTAAGATAGATGCTTGAGTTCCTGCTAGCACTTGGAATGGTGTCACATTCATATGATAAAATACATTTAATGCTCTCCATGATGCTTCATCTATTATTATTATCTCCATTTGGCAGATAAGGGACTTGGGGCTCAAAGAGGTTCAGGAACTTATTCAGTTCTTTGGCAAATGGAGAACTGGAGGAGGCCCCAGCTATGTGACTATAGCACCCGGGCTGTGAGACTGTTGCAGGAATCAATGAGAGCACACTCAAAAATGCAACACTCGAGGCAAATACATGCTGGCAACATTTCTGTTACCAAGAAGGCCTAAGTTCTGCCCAGAAATCACTGGATAAGCTTTGCAAATTTTCTAGTGTACTTAGAGCCAATGACTGAAACACTGTCTTCCCACAGAGCCATAGGAAATGGGAACTTGACAAGGGCAGATATTATAAAGTTCAGGTAGTACACCCACCTTCCTCGAAAAGTTGCAGAAATTTGGGCCAGGGAAAAGCATGAGAGTATACCTAGAACAAGCCCTCTCTCTATGGTTGAGGAGAGTTAGAGAGAGAAAGAGAAAGAGAGAGAGAGAGAGAGAGAGAGAGAGAGAGAGAGAGAGAGAGAGAGAGAGAGAGAGATGAAGTATTTTGCACTAAGTGACAGAATCTAAAACTATTCTTTGGACTCTTCCCTGCCCCACCACCATTTGTTAGCATATTACAGTGTCTCTCCATCACTTTTAAATCTCCTTTGAAAAAACCTGACTCAATTATAACCCAGAAAATAAGTTCTTTTTAAAAAAATTATGAGTTGCATAGGAAAGGGGTCGATTTATTTAAACATGTTTTAAAGCAGAATATAAATACTTTTGAGACCAGGAAAACATTTTGACTGGGTCCATGGTGAGGGGAAATGACATCTTTGGGAAATGTGACACATTTATTTGGAAGCAGGGCGACCAATGCCCACCCCAAATATGTTCTTGTACACATAGGATTCCTTCCAAATGGTCTCTGAAGGCAGAACTCATGCCTGAGTTTCAAATGGGCAGAAACGCACTTTAAAGTTTATTTCCCCTCTGTTTGGGAGCTGACACAATTGAGTTACAGGCAGAGACTGTTTATCACAGTGGCATGAAAGTCTCTCTTCAAATTCTTCCAGCTTTTATAATCAAACAATAACATCTCCAGAGTATAGGTTTTAGCTACATAAGAAACATATTAGAAATTGATTCAATACTCCTGGCTTGGCTGTAACAATGTTTCATAACCTGGTAACCTTTCAGCTTGCTCTTCCCCCTTCCTGAAAAGCTTTTTGCTGCAAGAAGGTGGCAAAATAAAGATAAAGCAAACATCATCCTTTTATCTGATCCTGTGCAAAATGAGTGGAGCAGACACTGTACCAGTGATAAGATGATTGCTAAATGATTCTTCTCACATTCTATCAATGAGCTGATGAAAGAAATTAAGACTGACATTGATAAGTTATTTTTCCAGGCACTACCATTTTCAAAAAATGAGAATTTCTCTTTAGAAGCAGGAAGCCCTGGTTGCATGTCTATGACTCATTAAAAAGTACCAGATCAGCTCCACGTTGTAACAGATAACCAGAAATACATACATAGTTTTCCTTTCTTTATATCCCATTTTCTTTTTCTCTGGCACATCTTTAAGGATTCATTTAAGCCAAGAACACCCTGTTCTCAAGATCCCTTTCCTGTGTTTTTTCTCAGTCACACACTTCATTAAACAACTCAATTTTCATCTCCACAATTTGCCACAGCCCTCACCTGATCTATCATTCTAGCATTTATATCTTTCTCAAGCTAATGTATTTCTCAAACATGCCAGATTTAGTGGACATATCATTGGAAATCCAGATGAAACTGTGGATTAAAGAAACTAGTGACTAACAGGAATTCTTGAGCTTGTTTTACAGAACGGCAGATAAGAAAACAGCTTGTTGAAATCCCCTTGGCTTGCTAAATGGCAAAACTGGCTGAAACTAGTTGGAACCAACAGAGCTAACTAAGTTCTGCACAGAATAGACCTGCTTGCCAGATGAGTGACCTTTTGACATCATAGCTGGAATTTCTAATGTATGTTTCAGACCAACTCCCCCTGCATTTGCACATATGACTCATGAAGAGGCATGAAGAGACAACTGCACACACCCTAGGGACTTTCCAAACTTTCCTCTTTCTTCCACCAATCACTTCCCAATCCCGAAATCCTCCTTCCAAAATTTGTCCCCTCAATATGCTGCTTTTAGGCTGTCATGGAAGATAGATTTGAGCTAGCCTCCTATCTCCTCATTTGGTTGCCTTGCAATAAACCTTTCTCTGCAGAAGACTGGGGCTTTGATGTTTGGCTTTCCTCTGTGTGTGGGCAAATGAACGCTATTTGGTTTGGCTGCACTGGTGAAACGAGTGTGTGGATCATTTTCATGGAGGTGGTTTTTCATTAAGTTCATATGACTGAGTTCTTACAACAGAGACAGTGACTTCCATGCTAGGCTTTAGGGTTTTTGTAAATCCACAGGTCATCTGTGGCCAGCCTTTTAAAAAAATAAATAAGTCACGGCTGCTTTTCAATCACTAATTTTTTACTCCCTTCAGGCGTAAGAAATGCTAGGTTTAATGGCACTTAAACCATAAACAGTTCAAGCTATCTATAATGTCTAGTAAACTCAGAATCATCTATGGGAGAATGGAGGGCAAAGAGATGAGAATTCAAGGGTTGTCCACAACCTCTGTTTTTAACTCCTCTCCTGACACCTGACATGCTTCAGAATGATGACCTGAAACTCTATAGTTGTGTTAGGGACACATCCCTTTCCTTCCCTCTCTCTCTCCTCTTGCCATCTCTCTTCTGATGCCAAAGAGCTGCTCCAAGGATACACAGGAAGAGGACTGGGATGGAGGATGAATGGCATGAATCAGAAGAGCAAACCGAAGGCAGGCTGATGTGGCCCAGAGATGTGTTTTGTTTTGGATGGTCTTTTTAACTTAAAAAATTACAAAAGATACTTAAAATACAGGAATGCATATTAACAAATTATTAGATTTAAATAATCATCATAACCCACCCTAAAGACTTTAGTCATGTTTTAAAACTACTCATATACTCTTCTCTGAACACATCCTTCAACCACACTACCCCTTGATAAAGTAACTATCTTGTTAATTTCATTTTATTCATTAATTCACTGTTTATTCTTACTATATTGTTTAGTTTTGCTCACTAAACAAATAGAATTATTCTGTAAGTGTTCTACTACCATTGGCTTTTTTTCAATCAATATTGTTTTTGAGATGAATCATGTTACATGCAGCTGCAGTCCATTACTTTTCACTGCTGTATAGTATTCCACAGCATAGGGATTTCAAAATTTGTCTATCCTTTCTACTGCCGATGAACATCTGGGTTATTTTCTAATTTTTGCTATTAGGACAAGGTTACCATAATCACTATGCTATATATTTCCTGATATGCTCGCCAAGGGTTTTTCTAGGGCCATGCCTTTCAAACTTTTTAGACTATTATCCACAGTAATATATTAATTTTTACATCATAAACCAGTATACTTTTGTATGTGAATGTATATATAAATGTGACCAAAATGTCACAATATTCTTCCTTACTACTTGTATGACACTCCAATAGTTTCATTAGGAAAAAGAAATAAAAACAAAACTAAAACAAATGCCAACCTTAACTCACAGGCTATATTTCATGACTCACAAATGAGTACAGTTCAAAAAGTCTTTGTTTAAAATATATTTTTTCTGTTCTCAATATAGCTATACCAGGTTTCTTTAATATAGTGTGGTATTTATTTTTCTGTCTTTTTACTTTCAATTTTCCTGTGTTGATGTTTAGATTTGCTATGTCTAAACAGCTATAGCTACTTGATAATCTTTGCCTTTAACTAGAGATTTCAGTCTATTTACATTTATTATCAATCCTCTATATTCAGATTTCTACCTTTTATTTTATGCCTTCGAGTTGTCCAGGTTTTCTATATTTTTCTTATGTTTCATGTTTCCTTTTGGTTTGTGTTTCTCCTCATTAGTATTTCATTTTCCTCTTATGTTTTCTGCTAGTTGGGAAATGTTATATTTTATTTCTACCCTTGAATATTTTAACCTAGAATTTTTCACATGAAAATATAACTTAACCAAACTAATCTATAAATTCTTTTCCTTAACAATATAAGGACATTATTTGCTTACCACCCCTTCTCACTCATTTCCAGTTCTATTATTGTTCAGTTCTATTATTTCTTCTTTGACATATTTAGTAATGTACTTTTATTGTTACATATAGAGTGTTTACTACTTTCTGTATTCATCAGTTCTCCTGCATTTCAGATCTTTCTGAGATCATTCTTCTCCTGTGTGATGTAAACTCTCTAGAAGTCAGTTTAGTGAGGATCTACTAATAGAAAATTTATCATTTTTTTTAGCCTTGGAAAATGTCTTTGTTTCTTGAAGCATAGTTTCACTGAAACTATTCACTTCTAGACCAATAATTATTCTGTCTCAGATACAAATTACATCTCCAGACACACTGAAAACATAATTCTATTGTCTTCTGGTTTTCATTGTTGTCATAAAGAAGTTCACTGCCATTTTAATTGTCAGACCTTACTAGGTAATCTGTATTTTCCTTTTTTTGTAATATCTTTTTTTTTATTTTTGGTGTGGTTCACATACTCACCAAGATGTGCCTAAGTGTAGATTTCTTTTTTTTATCTTGCTAAGAACTAATTTGTCTTCCTGAATCTGAGGGTTGATAACATTCTTTAATTCTGCAAAGTTCTTAGTCATTAATTCTTTTGAAATTATGTCTATCCTTTTCATTTTATTCTCTCCTTCTAGAGCTATAATTAGATGTAGGTGAGTTTTATCATCTTTTCTTTAATGTATCTTAACTTCTCTTTCATATTATCCGCTTCCTTCTCTGTTATACATTTTGTGTAATTTTTTTCAACTGTATCTTCTAGTTCAGTAATCTCTCTTTAGCTGTAGTAAATATTATTTATCAACTTTTATATTTTGAAGTTTTTTGTTCCTTTCTTAACTTCCATTTCTATTTTTATTTAGATATACTAAATCTTTTTATATGCTCTATTAGATAATTCTTAATTCTGTAGTCTTTGCAGGACTCATTCTGTGTATTATTGTTTTTTCTGACTCTCACTAATGAGTCATTGTTTCCCCCTCATGTTTTGGTTGATTTTCTATTGTGAGTTAGTTTTACTTGGAACTTCCTTTGTATGTAAAGTTGATAGTGAGTGCCTCAAGAGAGGATTTGAGCTGGGTTCTGCCAGGTTCGAAGGGGTACTGTTAACCTAAGTCTGCATTGTTTTTAAACTTTTCATTATGGTAAATGTCAAATGTTCTCAAACAGTGTAATATATCCTCATATACCTATTGTCCAACTCTTAGAAAATACTAACCTTCCGCCATTCTTATTTCATCGATTCCCTCTTTCAGTTTCTTCTCTGGAATATTAGAAGTACAGCTGGGACCCTTTTGTAATTTGAAGCTGGGGGATTTATGGTACACAAAAAGAGTGAATTAGGTCCCTGAGCCACATGTGTGAAGCTAATAATGCACAATCTTCAAAGGAAACATTTTTCTCTTCTTTTTTCCCCAGCTAGTGTTAAGACAGCGTTAAGGCTGAGTCAGGAATTTATTCCCAAAATCTTCCTCTATAGGGTGGCTTTGAAGTTGCTGCTCTTTGGAGTCCAGCTTTATACAGGGGAGGGGCTTGTGTGTCTTTGATCTAACATTTCACCCCAGTCAGGCCCTGGGCTTTCATTATGTCAACAGTTTAGCTCCTTAAAACCAGGTTTTGGGTAGGGTGAATGATGGAAATTTGAGGAACGTTAGAGAACATGTTTTTCCAACTCTGAAGAGTTTCCCAGGATGTGAGACTTTCGGTGTTGAAACCAAGAACGTCCCAGCACACTGGGACCACTGGTCACCCTAGCTCCAGGCCACTAGAGACTAGCACATACTCCAAGGGCAAATGCAGGCTATGTCATTCTCTTGCTCCTATGGATTCCAGCTTTCTTGCTATTCCTAGCCTATGATGAATTCTTTGCCTGCAGCTCAGCCATAAATTTAAGAAAATATGTAGAATTTTATATTATATCCTATACTTTTGGTAGATATGACATTCTGTAAAAGGATTTTGAAATTCTAATTTGGCATACTGCCAAATAAAAGAAAGTGCCTGCAGATTCATTCTTTTGAACTGAGCCCATATTTAAACACATATCATATGTCACATAAGAAATCTAGGATTTGGCTTCTTGTGAACAATGGGAAGCCTTGCTACATACAGCTAGCATTCTTCTATACTGACAACTAGAGCTTCTTTCCTAGAACAGGTCATGTTCTCTACACTCCTCCAACACCCATCACTCATACAATATATGCACGTGTATGTCAAGCCCAGCCTGTACCACTCATTGACCCAGGAGCTTTCATTTTTGAGTAACTCCTGGCCAAACAATCTACAAAAGGGACCCTTGGACTCTGGTGCAAGAGAGGTCCAAAAAACACCTGCTCATCATTTAGAATTCTTGGGGGGTTAGTCAACTCTACTTCACAGCTACGGACTACAGTTTTGGTTTGGATGATGGTTCCACTCCACTCTTGTCATGCTGCTGAGCAAGGCATGTAACTTTGAGAATATCCATTTCCTCATTTGCAAATAGTGAGCATCACACTTCACTTGCAGGGCTGATGTAAGGACAAAATGAGGCAACTTTCATAAAACACACAGGCCAGTGTCCAACATATAGAAAGCTCTTAATAAGAAGTAGATAGCAATGAAAGGTACATCACTGTCTTACTTTATTCACAATTTTCTGTCACATTGGACAGCTTTCAGGTTTTTGAGCTGAGGCACACTGCTGTCTGACTTTGGTTCGACCTTCACCCATTCCTTACTATGTCTTAACTTACAAACACAGGCTTATACTTACTTTAAGTGACTTCACTGCCTTCTGGGAAGTTGAAGGAACTGTAAAAAATTGGGTCTCTGTATAGCTAGTTCAGTTTCCCCAACCTTATACTTTAGAGCAATAGGCTCTTTACAGCAATAGGCTGGGGAAAGGGCAAACCTTAATTAATATATCTCACTGTTACCTGTTCAGTGGGGCCTTTCCCCTTCAAGTACCTGGTTAAGTCATGCCACTTCATAAGTCTGTGTGTCTGCCTCTGGCCCTGGCAGCTCGGCTTCCCAATGTGTGGCATAACACTCTCCTCTTTCTTAAATGTCAAACTCTTCCTTCTTGCACTTCTCAGTTCCATGGCAGGAAAAGGTATGAGCCCCATGGCTCATTCTTTTAGGGTCTGGGGGTGCTAATCTGAGAAATAAACTGCTGCTATCAGCCAGTGATGCTTACTGTGTGCCTTTCCAGAGACCACTTGTGTCATCACAAGCCACTGGGGGCTTTCACTCAAAGGAAACACCAATGGGTGGGAAATCCAGACATATTCTGGTAGGCTGGTATGAGAGCTCTTTTTGGGGGGATAGGGAGCCCTTTGGCAATCCTTAAATATTCTTGGTTGTCCATCCTTTCACATGAGTATATGATTCTGTTTATCACAGTACACCACTGATCACGGAAGAGTGTTTTGTGAGGAGGAAGGTGACTGGTGAGTTTGGTTGGCTCAATGACAAGTGAGAGAAAACGAAGTAGTATGTTACTGCAAAAGTCTAAATCTGAGCATCATAGTGATCAATAACAATGTCTTAACATGTAGGTCTTCTTTTGAAAATCTCCATAGTCTATATGTTGTCTGTAGGTCTAAGTTCAAATATCTAAACTTGGCTTTCAAGGTCTCCACCATCTGGTCCCATCCTACAAATCCAACTGTATCTGCACCTCATCCTGTGCTCTAGCTAAACCTATCCCTTGCAGACTCCCCTACCCTCCAGCGTGCTATGTGCCTTCCTATCTCTAGACCTTTGCTTATGCAGTTTCTCTTTACTTCAAGGACATCTTTCCTTTTCTGATGAAATCCTACCCTTTAGGACTCTGCTGCATATCAGAATCACCTGCGGATCTTTAAGAACTACAAATGCCAGGCTCCCATCCCCAGACAGTGTGGTTTAATTAATATAGGGTATGATTTTGGTGTCAGTATTTTTAGAGGTTCCCCAGGTGATTCTCATGTGTAGCAAAGTTTGGGAACCATTGAACTAAATGACAAATGCTCTTAAACTTCAATATATTACTCACTCACTCTTGCCTTTTACCGACAAAAACCAATGCTCCCAGTTCCACTAAAGTGGGGCTGTGTACCCTGCTCTATGCCATCAGATATACGTAGAGCACACCTGTCTCTTATCAGTGATCACAATGTACTTGAATTATCTATTTGCTTCTCTGCCTTCTTGCTAAACTGGAGGTCACAGAGGGCAGATACTGTGTCTTATTCCTCTTTGTATACCCTACAGCTGGTACAGGGCGTAGGTTGCAGAAAAGGCTCAATATAGGCTCGTTGAACCAAATAGAACTTAGCTCCCTGATGCAATCTATAGGAGTAAATATTTTACAAGAGTAAAAAAGTCATATTTTTAACACTGTAAGTCCATAATCCTCTCTCTAGTGAAAAAATAGAGGAAAAGTGTCATAGACTAGGATTCAGTATGCTCACAAATACAGAAACTCCCATCAAAGCTTTATTTGGTGACTGTCTCTGTTTGTGAGAAAAAAGTACTCACAAGGAGCAAGCTGACAGTAAAACCAGAGAACCAGCCAGGAGGGAATGAAAAACATGGAGGATGACATGTAATGTTATAAGCACAGGGCTTGGTGTGCAGTAGGTACTCAATGAATGAATATGAATGTAATTATTTTCGGTCCTTGGTCAGAAGATATCACATGGTCTTGTTTTCGTGGGCCTAACTTTATGACAAGCAGAGTTTCCATTTTAGGCTGCCTTTGCTGGATACAAAAATCTCCCTTTGGAGTTTATCACTTGTAGTTAGTTATAAGTGGGTGAAGTCAGTGCAGCCACAGTGGACTTTTCCTTGCCCAAGCTACTAGTCTACAGTACCTCTTAAATGTTATTTTGTACATCTGAAAATGCAGAAGTAAAATAATTTTGGTAAGTATTACTACAGGATCTGAAACATAAAAAAAACCACACCATACTATTCCCCCATCCATAGGCAAGATTATCCAAGTAGTTTGGTGCCAGTCTGATAGTATTCAATAGAACAATATCTATCAAAGTTAGTGAGAACATCTCCACTTCCCACCCACATTTTGTTTTGATTATCAATAGCTCTTCCTGTCCACAATTAAGCCTAAATGTGTTAGCATACTATTCACAATGTGACATTTGACTTCAGCAGCCTTCTGCTCCAAAAGCTGTGACTATCTGATCAACTTTCTAAGATATACTTTAATTTTATTTTAAATAAGAATGCCATTTCCTCTATGTCAAATTTCTAAACTTTCTTCTTATCTTCTTCGGGGGAAAATTGGTAATATTCTTGAAATGACACAGATAATTATCAAGGACTTTAATTGACCAGCAGCTACAGTATTAGAAGCCCTAATGTTATATTTAATTTTAGAGAAAAAGTTAATTTTAGATGCATTGTGTTCCACAAAATATTTGTTTGAACATCTACATACTTTGTTGGTGACCAATTATGTATTTATTCCTATATATGGTGCTAGCAAATTAATCCAAGTTCAACATGTTTTCCAAAAAGTTACTCGCAGTGATAGTTTAAATTATGCAAAATAGGAACTATGCATAAATCATTGACATCAATTACATCTTTCCTAACAACTTTCTAAATTTGTTTCCCTACGATTTTTTTTTTTTTTTTTTTTTTTTATTTTGTGAGACAGAGTTTCACTCTGTCCCCAGGCTGGAGTGCAGTGGTGCGATCTCGGCTCACTGCCACCTCCGTCTCCTGGGTTCAAGTGATTCTCCTGCCTCAGCCTCCCAAATAGCTGAGATTACAGGCATGTGGCACCACGCCTAGCAAATTTTTGTATTTTTAGTAGAGACGGGGTTTCACCATGTTGGCCAGGATGATCTCGATCTCTTGACCTTGTGATTTGCCTGCCTTAGCCTCCCAAAGTACTAGGATTACAAATGTGAGCCACCACGTCCGGCTTTTCCTATGATTTCTTATGATATCTTATTAATGATAGTAAGAATTTTCATGTGTTCTCTTAGCACAGCTCAACTGAAGTTACAAGGTCATAACTTTGGTAGGGGGCTGGCTGCAGACTGAGAGGCTAGATGTCCCTAATACCCATTAACTTTTTGTTTCAAAGTTAAGAGAACCTCTATTTTTTGCTGAACATATGGCTTCCTTCCTTGAATAATGTTTCCCATCCTGTGTGAACATGTACTGGCCAATGGGATGTCAGCAGAAAGGATGGGGCAACTGCTGGCAAGAGTTCTTAAAAGGATAAGCCACGTCCTTCATCATCCTCTGGATTTTTGGAAAGTGGACATAAGGGGTAGTTTTTCAACAATCATCTTAGACCACGAAGTGACTTTGGGAACGAAAATCATGAGGAATGGAAACCATATGAGAGAGGACAAGATAGGAGAGTCTAGCATTGCTCTATTAGCTTGGAACACCTCCCTCTGGGCCTTAATATGTGACAGCAAGAAATTTCTATTCTTATTTAAATCATTGCACTTTAGAGTTTCTTCTATTCCCATCTAAACCTAATTCTACTGGTACTAATGGTTAGAAAAATCCAGGCTTAGATTTAAAAATCAATGCAGTTTGGAGAATTCAAATGATAAAAT
This sequence comes from Plecturocebus donacophilus, assembly GCA_004027715.1. Lineage (NCBI taxonomy): Eukaryota > Metazoa > Chordata > Mammalia > Primates > Pitheciidae > Plecturocebus > Plecturocebus donacophilus. The sequence goes on along the minus strand of PVKP010000597.1, from coordinate 99,490 downwards.
CCACATATGGATAACTATTGGTAGACATGTTCTATTAAACTTTGATACAATAAAGTAGGTCCCAGAGTTCTTTTCATTTTGATAAGCACCTAGATCCTGGGTCTTGTTCTTTATGTAAGTGAAGCACTTGATTCAAGCCTGTGAAATCTTCCCCTCTTTCTTGACCAAAGAAACAATCACAGCCATTAACATTCTGGCATCAGACCAGGCATTCGCTCCTCTGCTGGGTGAAGAAGCTACTGTATTTTCTGACCTCCATTTGAATGTGGTATAGAGATTCCTTGATAATAACAACTGTATATCATATGACTCTTTTATTTTTTCTGTCTCTGCCTAACTGCAGATGGGCACATTACTACTGTGGATTAGATGCTTTATGGTTGAATGATAAACGCTTATAAGAACAATATCTGTGTTACAGAATGGCCATTATACATGATGCTCCAAATCTCTTCTATCTGGCTTAACATAGCTTTGTCTCAATTCTTAGCTTTAATGCAGGCTACTTTTCAAATGCAGGGTTCTACCACAAAACAACTCTTTTTTTCCCCGGCAATGATTCTTGTGCAATTCACTGAAGTAGGCTTGATTCTGTCCTTTCTTCCCCAACCCAAATTTGCTCAAATCCAGTACCGAGTGCCCCAAACTTACAGATCCCAAGATTTCTTCTTAACTATGGATAAAACTTTGCCTGAGTTCTTGTTACAGTACAAATATATGGCTGAAAAAGGTACCTGTATAATCTGTTACTACATGGATGTGAGTTAGTTTACCACATTAGCTACCTAAATTCTAGGAAAGGATAAGGAATAAAGAACTGAAACACCCTGGAAAAAATGGAAATATACTGGTTTATGGTGTTAAGTTACTCAAAGGTATTTACTGAGCACCTGTTGTCCTGCATGATAACTGAGCTGCAGACAGGAGAGTCCCCTCTGAGGAAGAATGAAGGAAGGACAATAGATTGGGGTGGTAGGATGCTTTGGAGGCAATATCACTTTCTGGAGTAGGGAGGAGAGCACCTCCCAGGCATCTTTCCAGAGGTATCCAAGGAAAGTTAGAGCATTAGGGTTAGACCATGTCCTCTGCCATGCTACACTCTGGTAGTAGGAACTCTAGCTCTGCAGAAGAGGCTGGGAGCATACCCAGACAATAGGGGAGGGGGTAAATAGATCTCATTCAACCATGGGGCACTGGGGCCTATGCCCATCAGACTACTGGGAAGATTGTTCTTTTCAACTCTTTTAAGTTTGGGGAAAATAACATGTGTCTTTCACTTCATGAACACCTACCATACATCCCAAAAGAATTCAATTTTTTTTGTGACTCCTTTTGGGTTTTTGCTTCAATAATATTCTTCCCCAATTTCCTCAAAGGACATTTTCCCCTCTTTGTAAGATTTTCCAAATCCCCTATTTCCTTTTAGGGAATTATTTTAAATTATCAATGGCTGATATTTTCAACATAAGACAATGAATGATATTTGAATTCCTACTAATTGTTAACTCTGGTAGACAATTAGTGTAATACATAGGTAAATGTATGATAGCAGGTAGAAGATAGCAGGAAAGAATAATTAGAAATACAGTAGTTGTGATCATTGGTGTTAATACTTCTATTAGGCTAGGCTACTCATTTGCTTTGTTTAGTCTAACATTTATGAGGGCAATTTTAAAGAAAAAAATGTAGTTGCCTTATTTTACTTAAGCATGAATCTTGAATTTCAATATAGAGCAGGTTAACAATATCTTTCTTTTTTTCTTTTTTAAAGGATCAGTCTTGCTCTATCACCTGGGCTGGAGTGCAGTGGAATGATCATAACTCACCGCACCTTTGACCTCCCAGGCTCAAGCAGTTCTCCTGCCTCAGTCTCCCTAGTAGCTGAGACTACAGGCACTTGCCACCATGCCTAACTAACTTTTAAAAAAGTTTTTGTAGAGATGGGATCTCACTATGTTGCTGAGGCTGGTCTTGAACTCCTGAGTTCAAGCAGTTCTGCTGCCTTGGCATCCCAAAATGCTGGGATTACAGAGATCAGTCACTGTGCCTGGCCAAGTTAACAATGTGTTATCTTGCAATCAACTCATAACATTTTGATTAAACTAACGTGATTATCCTTAACCACAGAAATGCAAACATTCAGATTCACAATTTTCTTGATTGTTCTTTGTCAAAGACATTAGTTAATATTGGTTAGAAGAACAACACATTTAGATTTGCACAGTTGCTGTTATTAGAATCATATTCTGGTTATAAAATATTCCAAGAATATGTGACAACACTTAGGTTAGACAACATGAAGAACAATGGTATTATCAAGGTGTAAAAAATATATATTCTCAGCTATTCTTGTGGAATTAAGATAAACAACTATTTGACTCTGTTGAGTCTCATGCAGTCTTAAAATGGAGGGACTTTGGCCAGGTGCAGTGGCTCATGCCTGTAATCCCAGCACTTTGGGAGGCCGAGGTGGGCAGATCACCTGAGGTCAGGAGTTCGAGACCAGCCTGACTCATGTGGCAAAACCCTGTCTCTACTAAAATAGCACAAAAATTAGCTGGGCATGGTGGTAGGCGCTTGCAGTCTCAGCAGCTCAGGAGTCTGAAGCAGGAGAAGCTTGAACCTAGGAGGTGGATGTTGCAGTAAGTTGAGGTTGCCTCTCTGCACTTCAGCCTAGGCAACAAGAGACTCTGTCTAAAAAAGAAAACATGGAGGGACTTTTTAGAAGATCTGTGGGGAGCCTATTGACTGGTTAGCCTCGGAGACAGGCTCAACCCTCTTCTCCCTGCTTCTTCACGCAACAAAGGCTGGAAGGCAACATGCTAACTTTCCCAGCTTCCTTTGCAGCCAGAATTGGCTGTATGATCCGTTTCTCACCAATGATCCCTAAGATGGAGTCTATGGGGGAATTCTAGCGAAGTTTTTACCCTTCTTTATACTTTTGTCTTAAATATAAATGACTAGAGTGGTGGGAGTCAATTTGCACCCAGAGTCCAAAAGCATGAGGACAAAAAGCTAGCATGGTAATTATGGCCAAATAAATAGATACAATGAGCCAGGGCTTTTGATAACATTGTTGAGCTGCCACACACCTCTCTCATGTTTGCCTTCCTCCAGTCCTTTAATTCTGTAAAATGATTGACTTTATTATTTATGTAATGTATTGTCAGGCTCTTTCACTGTTATTTATTTTTGGCCAGTAGTAGCATATTCATATAGTTCGCTACCACTTTGAAGAGATACATCTGCAATGATTTGAATACCAAGTCAATTATCTGTCAAAAACATGGTTTCTGCTATCTGCATGGTTCAATGTACTTCCATTAGAGTAATCTAACACCGTGCTATCCAACAGAACACCGATGAAGAAAATATTCATATAGAACACATATTTGTGTGATGAAGGAATGTATGTGATCTATTTATGATATAGAACATACATTCATGTACCACAAAATGATATTTTGGTCAATGATGAACTGCATACACAATGATGGTTCCTTAAGATTATAATGAAGCTGAAAAATTCCTATTCCCTAGCAACGTTGTAGGTAAACAATTTAAGCATTTTACATAGTCATAGTATAGCCCATTACTCACATGTTTGTGGTGATGCTGGTGTATAAAAACCTATGTGCTGACAGTCTTATAAAAATCTAGCACATACAATGATGTAGAGTACAGAATATTTGATAATGATAATAAGCAACTATTACTGGTTTATGTATTTACTACTATACTATACTTTTTGTTGTTTAGACTGTACTCCTTCCATTTATTATTTTTTTTCAAGTTAACTGTAAAACAGCCCCAGGCAAATTCTTCAGGAGATTTCCAGAAGACATTGTTATCACAGGATATGACAGTCCTATGTGTGTTATTGCTTCTGAAGATCTTCCAGTGGGAGAAGATGTGGAGGTGGAAGACAGTGATATTGATGATTCTGACCCTGCAAAGGCCTAGCTAATATGTGTGTTTGTGTCTTAGTTTTTAACAAAAAAATTAAAATGTAAAAAAATAAAATGTAATGAAAAAAAGAATAAGGAAATAACGAATATATTTTTGTGCAGCTGTACAATGTGTTTGTTTTGAGCTAAGTATGATCACAGAGTCAAAATGTTAAAAAATAATTTAAAAGTTTATAAAGTAAAAAAGTGACAGTAAGCTAAAGTTAATTTATTATTGAAAAATCTTTTTCAATAAATTTATTGTGGCCTAAGTGTATAGTGTTTATGAAGTCTACAGTAGTATATAGTGATGTTCTGGGCCTTCACATTCACTCATCACTCACTCACTAACCCACCCAGAACAACCTCCAGTTCCTTAAGTGCCCTATACTGGTGTATTGCCTTTTATCTTTGACACTAGTATTTTTTTAACCTTATCTTTTCTATGTTTAGCTATGGGTAGATACACAAATATTTACCATTATGTTTTAATTGCCTGCAATATTCAGTACAGTAACAAGCTGTACAGGGTTGCAGTCTAGGACCAACAGCTATCCAATATAGCCTAGGTGTGTAGTAGGCTATACCTAGGTTTGTGTAAGTACACTCTATAATATTTGCACAATGTTGAAATTGCTGAATCACATTTCTCAGAACGTATTTCTGTCACCAAGCAGTCTGTGACTGTATAGAATACAGGAGCACTGAACACTCAGTATGTGACTAGTGTTATTGAGGAAGTAAATTTTTAATTGCATCTTGCTTTATTAATTTAAATTGAAACAGACACATGTGGCCAGTGGCTATCGCATCAAACACCACAGATATAAAGAATTGCTACCTATGAAAAAAGATTTTAAGGGATTCCTGTAGTTTTCTTAGAAAAAAAATTCAGCTTGTGATTTATTTATTATTTTACAGGCCCAAGAACACCTTATTATGGAAAAATGATGACTCAGCAGGCTTCGCACAATGTCATGTTTGAAGGCTGTTAAACAATATTTAAGTCAAATATTAGCTAACTATGCAGAACTGATACCAATTTAAGCATTTTATATTGACAACTATAATAAAGGATGTCTTTTTGGAATAATAATCTTATTCAGACTACATTCTTTCAGCTATTTGTTAAGACTTTTGTGTTCCCAATTACAAATGAAAAGAATAATAATGGCATGCCAGTCTCATTAAGGCATGGGGGCACAACAACCCTCTCAAACACACTATAAATTATAGTTTGCAAAAGACCGCTGAGTGTGCTAGAAAATCAGCCACAAAGTGTGCCATCATGGAACCAAGTAGTGGAATCCTGACAGTGAGCAGCTAAAGATGCTCTAAATGAAAGGAAAGGAGCATTGGATGCTGCTCATACCAGACACTGGCAATCCGTGGGGCCATAATGTCCTGGAACACGGTGTTCGGTACAATCTCCTACACCCAAATGTGGCTTGCAGAAATGATTCCATGATGCCTCACTGCCTTGTGTAAAGCTAAATAATCAGCATGCTCACATTCATGGCTATATTTAGTGCCTGAGGAACAACCAATTCTTCAAGTGTCCAAGGTGGCCTGGAGCAGTTAAAGGTGTCACTTCTTTTATCTCTTGACAAGGATGGTAATCAAAGGCAACTTCTCTATCACTGGTTACCTCCCAGCTGCTGAAACAAGGTCAGCAAAGTTCCTGTGTGCTGGGAACTTGAGTTCCTTCAGTACTATACACAATTTTAAGACATGCTGACAAGCTGAACTTATTTCAGAGACAGGACTATCTATATTCCGAGTTTTAACAGAAATGATGAAAAAAGTGAGTTGAGAGTTTTGGCAAGCCATATTTTCTTATTCTATATTTGGTACTATGTGTAAAATATTCAATTTATAAAATATTTCATTTAAGAAAGCCACCACCCACACCTCTAAACAATAGATATCTATTTGCACTAGGTGTTCTTGAGACAATTATAGAAACTAGATTACTCAGTATCACATTCATTTCATATTGATAAGTACTCACTTCTCATCAGTTTTCTTTGCATTCCTCTGCAAATACCTATGTTTTCCTCAAAGATGCTGCTTTGATCCACTTATATTATGGTAGTGCCCAATTTCTAAGGAGATAATGGCAACCATGTATGAACAGTTAAGACTTAGTCTTGATAGAGCAAGGCATTAGACATGGTCTCTAGGAATGTACCATATCTGAAAGAAGGATACATTTAGAAAAAGTCTCAGTAAAAGATGTATGAAGATGTGAATTTTTACCTATGATGTGGCTCTGAAATACAGAATCTGCAACTGCATCTTCTTCATCCTCTTGCAAGTTTTTATTTGCCTCTTTTATCTGCAGGAAGAAGAAAATGCTGCAAGTTCTTATTTGTTTTATTAAATATATATTTTTGCAATCCTCAGAGAAATGATACATCCTATAACAAATACGTGGGCATACATGTGTGTTTGCATGTATATACATGTGTGAGTATCTGCATGTACATATATACATATATTTTTTTCATTCCACTTTTCTCCACTCCATCATTTGATTTTGTTACAAGTTTTAATTAATAAGAGCATATTTTCAGACATATAACCTAATCTCTGAAGGAGAGAATTTACAGGGTATCTAATTCTATACAAAATTTTAGAGATAACAGCTTTGCTTTTTAATACTTGATAAAATCAACACAGGGCAGCTAGGAAAAATTAAAGTCTAAGGAGGTATAATTCCTCCAGAGTCAGTGACTTCCACTACAAGTGATTTTAATAAGAATAAAAATATATACTTTAAATATACTTAGATCTCCTGGCTCTTTCCTGGAATGCAACTAAAAAGATGATTTTTAAAAATTCTTTCCATAATGAAAGGAGATGACAATGATGTATGTATGACCAGTGAACTAGAGCAGTGAGTCATTTATTTAGATTTTTTTCAAGCCAAAAACATTCCCCCTTATATTTCAGTTGGAAGGCCCAGGCACTTGATTGGGCAGCATCAAACGGAACTGACACAGAACTTAATGAAGTCTCAGTATTTTGCAGATGAGAATTCTGATGTCCAGGACGTTTCCTTAAAGTTGGCACAAATGTAGTAAGTGGCAACACTGGCATGAAAGCCCAGGTCCCCTACTTCCCAATCCAGTAGCAAGAGAAGGAGGAGCATCATCAGCAATACCAACCACAATAAAAACAGTGAACACCTACATACTGTGTGGCAGGTGCTGTTCACACGTAAGATCTTAAAATCCTTACAACAGTGCTATGAAGCAGGTACTATGGTTAGCTTTATTTTAGAGATGAAGACCCATCCCAGAGCAACGGAGAAGGTAATTGTCGAAGTGGTGGCACTGGGATTTAAACATAGCAAATCTGACTCCAGATTTGTGTTTCTGGGGGGGATCTTTGTTATTCTCAAATTTCCACTTGAATATGCCTGTGTAGACTTGGCCTGAACATCAAGACAACTTGGGGGAATGACCCTACGTAGCTCTTTCAAAATACCTTCCAGCCAGTCTCCTAGCAGCCAATGATAATAATGTGCAATGCAATGGGTGTCCTCCTTAGGCCACGTACATTAGAGGTTGTCAGTGGATTTGCTACAGGGCTTAGTTGAATGCCAAGAAATTATTATTTTATACTCACAATGTGAAAGTCGTACGGCTGCATACTGACCTTGAGCTGGATTTAGCTTTCTGCTTTTGCCTCCTATTTTTCATACTTAATGGAATAAGACCAATTATTTACATTTTATGACTGCAGTTTCAATATTAGAATGTAATTGGTGCTTAATCTGTACCATGCTGATAGCCAGAGATGGCAAACTCAAGAGAGAATGTAGACGGCTAACTCAACCCTGGCGAGGAGAGATCGTTAAGGGTTCCGTATCAAGAGGCCATGCTTGATCACTCTGTTTCCCCTTCAGCTGTCTAATCTGTGGACATTTCACTGTTGTTTAGAAATGCCACAGGAAGAAAGAGAGTGAAAGAACTGACCGTGTTCCTAGCAGTACATATTTACAGATGGCAGAGAGGAACCTCACTCTCACTGTGAGTATGAGAAAGACCAAAGTGCTACTTATTTGCCTTCCAGGGTTCTCTTTGCTCAGGGATCTGTTTGTGACAAGACGACCCAAAGGTCCCCAAACACCTTAGTTTCCATTAATAATCCATTGGGATCCTTTTCTCCTTCTTTATAGAAATAACAAGGATATCATATTTTCAGTTTCATACCACCTCTTAATGGCAATATGTTCCGTATTTCCCCCACGTGTTAATGTAAAATAGTATTTCCTTTGGGTTTTTCTAAATTTACACATTTTAAACTTGCAGGGGTGCCCTCGAAACCTGTTGGACTGTGAATAAATCATCATCTCTGTCAGCCTGTGAAATTCTGAACAAAAGAATCAACTAATTAGAACAAAGTTTTTATTTACAGACAAAGGAAAAGAGGCTTCAGAGAGGGTTGATAATCTATTCAAAGTCACACACAATTTCTGTTGTCAAATAGGCACTCCTGATTCCTAGCCATTGCCATAATTCAATTTTTCAGAGAGTCCTGTCCTGTTACAGCTCTCCTTTCCGGACCTTCCAAAAAACTAGTCTGACTTTCTTAGTGTCTACCAGTTAGATTTGAAGGCAATATTCCAAGTAGCCACAAACTATATTTTAAGAGTAGTAAACATTTTCTGTGTGTGTGTGTGTAATTTTCTGTTCCCCTTCCATACTGTTCCCTACCCTTTCTGTGGCCCTTCTCCACCTCCTTTCTCTAATTATTGTATTTAAGAAAGAAAACAAAAGCTGCTGCCCAGTTCTACCTGTCAGCTCCTTGCCAGAACCTTTCCAGGGCTTTATGTGCTTAACAGCAAATGCTAAACGTGGTCTCTTGGGACTCATAAGACGAACTGGGATGGTGAATGAGGCCCCTGACTCTTTCAGCTCTCCTGGGCTGCATGACCAACGAGGGCAGATGACTCATGGGGGGAAATTGTGAACTTGAAGGGGATGGATGAAGAAGCAGCAAGAAAATGGAAAGTGGGGGAGTGCTTTAGAGTGACACACTTGTCAGTTCTAATTATCCATACAAATAGATTTCAATGCAAAGTGGTGAGTAATTTAAAAAAATCCATTTGCCTATGCAAATGAAGGACATAATTTATTTTGGCAGCAGATTCCCCTTGCTAATTATATTTTTCATAGGATGAAATTTAAATTAATTTTCATTCTTGATCCCATAGGAGCTGGATGTTGGTGGAAAGTTGTGGGAGATTTCCTGGGAGTAAGGAGAGGAACTTGCCAGGTCAAGAATTTGCCAAAAATAGGCACAAGTGGGAAAGTCTCCATGTGGGAAAGCACTGCAAAGAATGGGAGTGGACAAAAAAAACAAGAAGTCTGGCAGGCATTTGGCTCAGAAAAGACTGGTGGTTAGAAATTTAGAAATGTCTCAGTAATTCCTGCTGCCCCAGGAACAGAAACAAGTTCATGTCAGTTATGTCCCATTTGATAAAAAGTAGAAGCTTACTCACAAGCAACAACTATGGGCCGTTTTGGGTTTAAGTTAGTTGTCAGTGCTTTGGGTGTCTTCTAATGATTCATCCCTAACTCTTGTCCATCTTTTGGGGCTCTGCAGTTCTGGTCGGGAGCTACTCCAAATACCAGTCTATAACCGGCAACAATTAAATATCATTGCACTCCTATTTTATTAACCCCTCTTCCTAGGAAGGACAGGAACAAATGTGCTTACAAGAGACACAGAAGGAAAAGGGGAGAAAATAATTCACCATTGATAAAATTTTATCATTAAGCCCAATTTTTAGAACATCCTTCATTTGGAGTTCTATATATATTCCTTCTCTGAATCACCCTAACACGACCAGCTTCCCAAGAAACCAACATTTTGATGTCAAAGCTCATTTGAACAGGAAAAGAACATAATGAATCTCAGTGAGACAGGAAATAATCCTAGGAGAGAAAACTCCTGGAAGGCATAACCTTTGGAAAACTTAGTCATTTAGAAACTTTGCAGGTGGAGGGCAAAATATGCATGCTTCTTATTAGCATCAAAATACCATTTAGAACAGAACTGTTCAATTAAGGATGTTAAAATTATAACATTTTGCAGAACTTAATAAGATGATAACAATTTGTGTAATTATTGTACTATTTTTTGCCGTTTTATCACCACAATACCATTTTAATGGGATAGTATTTGATGCTTTTTTATTAGCAGACATGATCTTTTTTTTAGACTATGTGACACTGGATGAGGAGAATACCCATAATTTAAATTAAAATACCCTTACTAAAATGGTCATATTAAAATGGTTCATGATGAAGGTATATTATCTCATTAATTTTGTTAATGATTTTTATTTTTGTCCAGTGATAGTTAAATAGGAGCCTAGCGATATCTTTCTTTGAGGCTTTTCATTTCAGAAAATTATCTAAATCCACAGGAAGGAAGAACTTACAACATAGAGTAAGCATAGTGTACCTCTTTCTGACTTATTCACTTAATACCAAGCAGTCTTTCTGAGATACCTGTTCCCTATTTTATAATGATTTTATATAATTTAAATAAAAGTACCAAGTAACACGGCCCTTGTCTAAATTACACAAAATTAGAGCTAAGTGGTCTATAAATGATGGCAGAAATGGGGAAATAAGCCTCTAAGGCTCTGAAATGAGAAATTCAGCAAAACATTAATGGGACTTTTAAACATATTTTAGAATGTTTCTAGCAATACGAAAAATGAATATACAGTTACTAGTGAACTAGGTGGAGGTTTGCTATACATGTAGATTTGTTATATGTGTGAAAATCATCTTTCTATTATCACTATATATTTGAATACTAAAAATGCCTTAGGACTCTCATAACTATATATAATCTTAGTTTGTAAAGAACAAGAGATGGTGGTATAGTATGTCATAAGGTTTTTGAACAGTGGTTTTATTCAGATTAAAGCGTAACATGTAATGCATTGCATATAGACATTGTTTTCATCCAAAATCACTACTGTGAAAAAAATTCTTTGCAACACACTTTAAAATAAGCAGACAGCAAATTTACCTTGAGCCCTAGTAGGGGGAAATTCCCTTCAACTCTGAATTTTAAAAGGTTCAGGGGTATTCACATCAATGTGCTGTGGTGTTACATCTGGTTTTGCATCTAATCTCCTTCCTATATAGGCTGATAACATATAATAAATGAGTTTTCACTCCTATTTTTGTACTAGTCCCAAAGGAGTCTATAGCAATGTCCTTTCTGAAATTAGTAATTTTAGCCCAATCCATGCTGATGATTATAGAGATGAAACAAAGAGCACTGCATTTTAGATTAAAAAAAATGATTAGTTGGTCAACTATACAGGTTAATAACATTTCTCTGTATGGAAAAGCTTCTCAGCATGACTAATTTGTCTTGGAGCTAACTAGAAAAATTACCATATCTCTATTGATTATGTATATGTGGGGTCGTTAGGGAATTTTTGTACTTCATAGAAAATAATAAGAGTGTTTCTTACAGATATTCTGGAAAGACCAAAGGACCCTGTGAAAGACTGCAGCTGAGAGAGGAAAAGCATGGCAAATAACTTTAGCATTAGGAAGTAATAAGAAAATAAAAATGAAATTGTGAAAGCCAAATGCAGCGTCTTTTTGTTTTTTTGGTACTTCTGTACAGTGAAGATATACCCTAAGCTGTCAGGAACGTATTAAATGGGGCATAGTTAAATTGAGTGCCTCTGATAAGGGGTTCTGCCAGGCTATCAAAGTTTTCCATCAGCTGGATTGAATTTCCAGCATATTGCACATTTTCACACGTTCATTCTCTCCCCTTCCTTTCAGTGACACTACAAGGGCAGCCTTAGATATGCTTATAATTTGTGGTTTTATAATGCAGGGGACACTTATGTTTTCAAAGAAGGGATGATACCATGGAAGCCAAGAGCAGAAATGGTGTGGGGGAAAGACAAAGAAAAAGTTTGCAATGAACATAATCTGCATATAATTTTGGAGAGTTTATTTTAAAAAAAGACCTTATGGCTCTATAGAGTCAAGAGTGATTTGAAAAAAAAAAAATTCGATCATCCATTTCTCTCAAAGTATGCAAAACTTGATGGAACTCTAAACATCAATAAGTAATTATAGCTAATAATAAATAAATAATAATGTCAACTATGGTCACTTTAAAATCTCCTTTACTCTCAAATGACTCCAGAAAATAATGCATCGTTACCTCATATTTAAAGATTTCCCTCAGAAAATGGTAGCATGTACTATATTTTTATAATCTCTTTATGAGAGTACAAAAAGATATGGATACAGTAATTCCATAAAGAGAACATTTTTGTGTTTAGCTGCTCTGGAACTTACCAAAAGGAACAATGATTACTATCAAATCATTTATACAAGTACATAAAGAATGTAAGGAGAATAAGTGTAATTTAAGGTAATTTTAAAACAAAAATATTAACCAAAACTAGTACACCCCAGGAAAATATAAAAATACTCCTTCATTTATTTTTAAATTTTTCAAAAAACGTCTATTCCCTGAGTTCTGAACCTCACAATAGGCTAAATGATAGGGAGCCAAGTTCAAAAAAAATGATTTCTTAGCCTTAAGAGCCTCTGTGTAAGTTGCATGAATTGGTACATACAACTTCCATAAAACATGAACAATGCTTAAATCAAATCATCAAAATAGGCAATATTTTCTTAAATTGTCTAGCATTTTTATTTTTAAAATCACGTTCGTTCCTTTTTGGTTGCTGGTGATATTAGAAATAATCATCAAAACAAATTTCCAGCCCAATGGTATAATTTGAAGATGATGCTGGTAGCGTCATTCGTCTGGACTCATTGCAATTATCCTCATCGTTCTGAAAACAGCTGGGAAAAGTGGCGTTTCCTGAGAGCCGGGCCCACTCTAGGTCCAGCTGCTAGCTCTCTGCTGCAGTGTCACCAGGATTTCTCTCTCTTTTTAGAAAACCTTTTTCACTGACCTTTTCTTTCCCCCCACTGCAATCTCTTACCCACACATTTTTATTAGCAAACGGTAGAAAGAACTCAGCCAGAACATCTCAGATTGTAGCACTTGATACCAGGATGGTGGAGCACTTACCAGGGAATCTTCTGATACTTCCATATCGGCTTTGATTTTCATGTTTTTCTTGTGATTTCCTTGAGTGTTGATAGAGCTGCCGGTGAGACAGGAACCCTGACAACTGCCCTTTAACACATTCCTGCAGGAAGCATTACTTGATCCACTTTCTGTCTGTGGAGCTGCTTTCTTATCAACTCTGCAGGTAGAAAGTGATTCCTCTGATAAGTTACCTTGCTCTTCTTCAATCACTCTCCTTTTCCCAATCTTTTAATATTTAAAAGTAACCTTGTAGCTCTTTGTCTTTAAACCTTTCTCATGGGCCTTGATCAAATCTTCAAATATTCGAGTAGTGTGTCAATTTAGATTTGACAATATAATAATGTATTTTTTATTTTTATAATTACTTGTGGAGAGGGGCAAAATAAAAACCACTGAAGAGTGATTACCAAATACATTTTTAGCTTAAGAGGGTAAGAAGTATAATTATTTCTGGAACGTTTCCAAGTATATGTTTGCTAGGTATAATCAATGAAAACCACATGCTTTAAAACGTATGTGTAATTTCCTTCCATTTCATGCCATCTGGGTACATTCACAGTTCCTAGTGTAGGTTGAATTTCTATCAACCCTGATAAAACTTACCATTCTTTAATTTCAAAGACCATTGGTTTGGTTAACAAAGTAACATGGACTAAATTATCATTTTATTGCTAACTTTCATTTCATTGTTTAAATTCTGGCTAACGTATAAAAGACTGCTACTGTTCATTTCTGCTTGTATGAAAAACATGCTTGACTGGCATTTAATGCACAGGAAGCAAACGACTCCCTTTAAGGTGGTGGAGGGACCCCTCTACATCGCTACCTGCTTTTCCAATAAATTACCTGTTCAAGAGTTCCGTCATGAAGGTGTCTTTTGTTGAACATGTAACAGGGCTGTGTTTATTCCTTGGTTCAAACTTCAGTTGGCTGTAAATGTCTTGTGGTGTTTTCCAGTTATTTTTGCTTTGTAAACCGCCGTTTGGATTATCTGCTGACTTGGAGTCCTTGATAAGCTCATTTTCTATGTCACACTGTAGTTCAGGCTTCTTTTTCTCTTTTTTTCTTTCTGATTTTACTTGCTTGTTTCCAAACCCCAAGACTTTTGCATCTTTCTTTTCCACTTTGGTTTTGGAGACATCCATTTTCCTGCTACTCAGAGCTGGAAGCCTACTCTTGCGAAAACCAAACCAGCTGGCAAAAGAAGGCCCGGGCTTCTGCTTCGATTCCACAGAGGCGGGCTTTGTTTGTACTTGGCCCTTTTCCACATTTTCCTGAATGCACAACATGACCTTTTCTTCGATTGTGGGTGAGAGGGGGCCTTCTGAACTCACAGCATCAGTCACGGTTGCAGAGGCATCTGGATGCCTTCCAGAAGTTTCTAGCTTGGATGTACTGCTTGTTTCAAAAGTGCTTGGATGCTGAGTCCTCCCTGGGCTCTGCAGGGCTTCAGGGAAGCCTATTGGGGTAGGTGGGCACCTGTGGCAGTCACCGTCTGGTTCCGCAAGTACAGCCACACTGGGGCACTCTCCTTGGGCGCAGGCCTGCTGATCTTCCTTTCCAAGTGGGGTGAGGAGTCCTTCGGCCTTTGGAGGGACCCTCAAAGGCAACTTGCTTGGGCTCCCATGCTGACTGGTGGAGCTGCCAGAGCTGCCCAGGGAGCCCTGCCTGGAGGAGGGGTGCCCTAAGGGCCTCCCAGCACTGGGGAGACTCTCCGACAAGGGAGCAGAAGGGACCTTGCTGGGAGAGCTTTCAGTGGAAGAGTTCTGCCGGGTAAGAGAATTGCCTCTCTCAGCAGTATTGGTGATGATCTGAGTTCGTACTTTGCCTGGCCCTTCCATGGGGGGCGTGGAAGGCTTGTCTCCTGAGTGTGTGCTGAAGCTCTGGCTACGGGCTTTGGCGCCATTCATGCCTAGAGCTGGTTTTAGGTGTGGTTTGCTGGAGGAAAGGGATCTTTTCATGGATCTATTATCTACCCCGTCCCTTCCATCACTCCCAGGCATGCTACTTTCCAATGACTCTTGCAGTGCTGTTTCCGGGGTAAATCCATCAGCTAAACTGTCCTGTGCTTGTGAATCTGGTATGGTCACATTTCTTTCGCCCGCTGTGGTCTCCATGCTTGCTGGGTTCTTGGAGTCCCCTGGCTTAGACTTGTTCACAGCCACAGAACTTTTGGAGGCTTCATTTAAACTGTCTTTTTCGTGTTTCCCTGGCACGGTGGAACTTTTCCTGAGCAGCTGGGGAGACTTGATGAGAACTTTGAGTCCCACTGGAAGGCGAGTTTTCAGTCCTTTCTCATGAGCACTTTGACAACCATGAGAGCTGCTATGGCTTTTGGAGGGTGAGGACAACGACGAGGGACTGCTGACCTGAGATGATGGTGACTCATTTACCCCTAAGAAGGAAGGCTTGGGGGATGTGGAGGCTCTATCGTTCAGTTGTCCTTTTCTCACTGGAGATAGACTTTTGGAGGGCGTCATTTCCAGTGGTTCATGGGTTGAAGGAGAATTCCTGGGACCCTGTAATCCTGCGTCCATCTGTGGGGTCCCAAGTGTTTGACGAGCAGAGGTTTTGGGGACACCTCTCTTCGGAGAGACTTTTGGAGGCCCCAGAGCCATTACGGTGAAGGAGCTGGAGGGGGCATGAGCAGGGCATCTGGTTTCTGGGGAGGGCACAGGGTGGGTGAAGACAGGCTTTTTGAAGGCCACAGAAGGTTTCTTCCTCTGCACTTCTGTCGTGGCCTGATTAGACAAAATAACTGGAGCAGAGGTTCCTTTCAGCAGAGGCGATTTGAATGGGGGCCTTGCTATTTCACTGGGAAGCCTGGTTTCAGGCTTGGTGGATGAAGGTGCTCGTGAATAGTCGTAGCTGGGCCTGGCCAGCAGGGAGACGGACCTGCCTGGAGGGGGCGGAGGAGAAGGCGATTTCGCTCCTGCCTCCATCCTAGAGCCACAGTGCTCGTCCCTCGTAGGGGGCTCTCCACTGGCATTAGACTCAATGGCAGGCCTTGACCGTGACCCTGGAGTCTGACTCTTGGGGCACTGGACCCAGTCCCTCCTGCTGGGCATTCTGGAGCTGTGCGGAAGTTGGGCGGGATGTTTTGGAATGTGTGGATCTGGTCGTAATTCAAAGAGGGGCCCTGGGGTCTCAGTCATGAACCGTGTGAGTTTCCCAGGTGCTAAGGCTGGTGGTTTTTCAAGAGTCACCAGGCCAGATGAGGGGAGCAGGGCAGTGGCTTCGGGCTCCGTAAGTTTTGATTTCTGCGGTGAAGACTTGCCCTTGGCAGGTATTTTTGTCAGATTTTGCTTTTGATAGATGCCCATGGGAGCCGAAGACCTGGCGTTACTCTGGCATGATACAGTGTGCGTTGGTTTGACCAGCTTTTGCGGCTGAGAATTTTGCGTCACTGTCCTGGAGCTGAAAGACTCAGTGGACACCCTGGGAACATTATCTACACTATCTTTTGGAATGTTTTTCTCAGTGTCTTCTTCAGACCTTTTTAAGAAAGCATAGTCTCTTGCAGCAGCTCCTGGCTGTAAACAAGCAATTCCCTGAGGTAAAAGTTCAGAATGTTCTGCCTTGGGTCCAGTAGGAGCTGAATTGATGGAAATTTCGTTTCTGGTAACAGTGACAACTCCAGTCTGGTGAGAGCTGAATTCAAGGGGCTCACCGTCTTCCGCATCGAATATCACAGTAATACATTCTTCTGAGGAAGTCCTTTTCACAAGTCTTTGCTGCTTAATGAAACTAAACGTCTTTGGCCTAGTCTCTGAAGGGATGGGCACTTGTTTTTCCTCCTCATCAGGAGACTCAAATAGAGATTTTCCAAACCCCACAAGGACATCCAGGTTCTCCACGGACTTATCGGTGTCAGCAGCCAATGACACGTCTGAGGGACTCTTCTCATCACTGCTCTCTATGTGCAGCTCATCGAGCGTTTCATTGTCATCAGTGTCTGAAAGCTGGAGGTGGAGAGCCACGTGGCCGGGGGCTTGGCCTTGTGGTTCCCTCTGTACCTGAGGCACCTGCACACTTGGGCACAGCTTCCTCTCCAAGGGACAGCTGCTGGCACAGCTTGTCAGCTTTTCAGGTCTTTCCCTGGGATAAACGGAGGGTGTGCCTTCCAGAAAGTGTTTTCTATTCATCTCCCAGCCAAACAGACTGTCAGAAACACTGTGGGTTAATTTACTGCCATGCAGCCTGTAGCTCTGGCTTGGAACTGCTTGGAGCAACGCTAAGGTGGAGGAGTCATCGTCTGCATCATCGTGGGAATCTAGATCATAAACAAATGTCTTGTGGGGCTCCTTGCAGGGGCTCCCCGGGTCAGCTGCTTTGCAGGGGGGATACTCCTTGAGGCTGCTAATTTTAATTCCTGGAGAATATATTCCTTCATTCGAGTTCATGCAATCTTTATAACCCCATTTGGTTATCAATGATGGGGGTTCAAGTAACACTTTTCGCTTCTGTAACTTTCTTAGCCCTTCCAAAATGTGGCTTTCCTTGATACGAGTTGGAGGTAGTTCATTTGTAGGACTAGCAAAGCCACTTGGGAGCGAAGAATCAATACTTAGCCTTTTATCCCAGTTTTGTGATGATTGCTAGGAAAGAAAAGTAGACATCAGAAATGATTGAACCACTTAGATCACAAATATATAAAAGGAAAAGTCCATCATGGGACTTAATTTGCACTAGTGGTTGATAAGTATTCACATATAAATGCCTACATTAATTAGCTAATTAATTTATTCACAAACTGTACAGCAAACATTGATTTTGCCAGGTCTTGTGCTAAGCAGCACAGTGATCTAAGGAAATAGAAGGTAAAGACCCTGTCTTCATGCAGCAGAGATCCCAGCAGGGGAGAGGAAACTGGCCATAGCTAATGGTATGTCAAGGGAGAAAACAAGAAGTGCAAATGTTGTAGGTACTCTGGAGATTCAGAGGAGGGAGGCCACACACAGGTCTATTTGGAGAAAGGCATATAGAAAAGGTGTATATATATATTTTCTTTTAAACTTACCTAGCTCTTGAAAGACAGACAGGTTTGACTTAGGTTAAAGTGGGGGAAATGATTTCCAGGTGGGTGAAATGGAATGGGCAAAGACCTAAGTCAGAAGGGATATTCAAGGTACATTGAGGTAATGACTAGAAGATGATATGGTCTGATTGTCAAGTATCTACATGAGGTACAGAGGGTAAAGCTGGAAAAGTAAATTGATCCTTATCTTTAGTCTCACATTTTATATTTCTATGACTTCATGACTTTATTTGGTAGGCAATGGATATTTATGAAAATTTTCTTAAGTTACCACACACACACACACACACACACACACACACACACAGCAGCTGGGCATTTGCTGTTAGAACCTTATAACAATTATTCACCTACCAAATTTAGAAGGGTCAATTTCCTGCCAGTCACCCTTCCCAAATGCCAGCCTCAGCTTTGGAAAAGTAAATGGGAAATGACATAGAGAAAAGACTGCTCTACATATTCATATTTTTTTCATAGTATTGCTAATAAGAAATGGAAGGGCAAAAAAAAGGTGCTAACATTTTCTGAGCCCCTGTTGTATACCAGCCATTTACAGAGTGTTTTCACTCCATCTTCAGAACAGGCAGCTGAGACTCATTGATGGGTCTGTTGGAGATCACACAGAAACAGCTGGAGCAAAGGTTTGAACTCTGGTTTCTCAGAGTCCTTCTACAACACTGTCGATTTCAACTCAGTTCAAAACTGGCCACGAGAGGGCGTGAACCCAAGCAGTCTTGCACTCCTAATCGATACTATACTACTAAAGTCAAGCCTCTTTTCTCCCCTCTGCCTTAGTCAGTGTCATAGTAGAGATCACAGGTTACCCACACCATTTCTTAAATGGTAATTGCAGAGTATAGGGGGCTGACCTAGTGACTTCTTAAGAAGGCAATATGATTAATGGTAAAGAGCTTCAAGAGAAGGATCTGGGTTTCAGAAGTACACTCTATACCAGTTTTGGCTACATCAGTCTCCTCCGTTCCTCACACGCTTATGCATAGAGGTTGAAAAAAAAATGTCAGAAACTCCCATTTGAATCTGGGCTTTTTAGTATACTGTAAATATTTGCTTATATCAGAGACATTTTCATGAAAATTACTCTCATTATCAACAATGCACACATGTATTTGTTCTTAAATCAAAGGATAAATTTTCTTTAGAAAATTCTCCACCGTCAGAAATTGCTGGCAGTAGATGCCGTTTGGTGCTGCTGCCCCACTTCCTCTTCCCTGTACTCCTTTAGAAATCAGAAGACATCCCATTAGTGAATCTGGGTATTACAGGTCCACCAGAGAGCAGCTGCCACAGTGTGAGTTTCTAAGAATTTCCATGATCCTGATAGTCATGTTGACAACAAATAAGAGAAGCCAGGCCAAAGTTCCCCACAAGAGCTTGAAAAAGGTAGATCTGTCTGACCCCCAAGAAGACATCCTTTCTGCCTTTATGGAGACTGCCCTGCCCTGCACTGTGACTTGCCCCAGAGCCAGCAGCTGCAAACCTCCCAGGGCCCAGGCTCTCTGCCCAATGAGATTAGCTACATTTCTCCTTCAGTCCTACATAGGAAGTTATAGCATTTAATAACTGGAGAAAAGTCTGGACCAATCTTGAAGCTTGGGTGGGAAGGAGCTGGCATTTCCCACAGGCAGATCCCTGCTTTGCTGCAGAAGTTGGAAGAGAGTTGCTCTCGGGAAGCAGTGTGGTTGGCTAAAAGCTGCTGGGGCTGAGGTGCAGGCCTGTGTTTAATGCCCGTAGTCCTGTTTCTTACCTGGACAAGAGTCTTATAATTCTTTTTTCTAAAGGGTGTTCTTAGTTTTAATGGGAGCAAATTGATCTCAGTAACTAAACAACCTCTCCACGTTTGAGGCTGATTCAACAAGGCCAGTATAACAGAACAATTAAGAGTGTGGGTTCTGGAACCTACTGCCAGGCTCTGCCATGTACTGCCTGTGAGATCTTGGGCCAGTCACTTAACTTCTTAGCACCTCAGTGTCCTCTTCTGTGAAATGGGGAGGCTAGGAGAGCCTGCTTAATAGGCGATCGGGAGCATTACATGATCTAACGTTCCTGAAGTCCTTAAAAGGCTGTGCTGCATATGTTAATTTCTTATCAATTAGAGCTGAATTCCTCTGTATAGCAGCCTAGTTCATTTCATGCAGGCTTCCTTTCTGTTTCTACACAAGTATTTAAAAAAACATACTTGTGAACTCAAACAGTGCAATCAATCACATATTATTACATGAGTTAATATTCAAATTCGTATGATACAAGTTAATTATGTAAGTTAATACTACACAAGTACCAGCACAAGGTAAGAAACTGCAGGAGTTTCTTGAGTAACATACATTTCAAATGTCTTCATGAATCTGGGTCTGGATTGCAAGGTCCCTGAGAAACAAGACTGTTCACTGTGAGATGTGATAGATGCACTGGTACTCCGTGACCATAACAGAGCCTTATTAAGGATCCAGAGAAGAGCCACCTGAGTGTCCATGAAGTGCCTTAAGGATGTTCTTTCTGCTCAGTCAGGGGAGAGAACGCCTTAGGACATTAAAAACTACTATAATTGGAAGAATTCCAGCCAAAAAGTGAAAGAAAGTGAAAAGGCTTTGAGAAGGAGCGAGACAAAGAGGTATGAGAGTGAAAACAGCAGATCGAGGGGCCCTGGGAGCCAGTGATATTCATAAAGCGAGGAAACATCCCTGACCATCTTTACAGTCTGCTCCGAACTAGGCCCTGAGCGCTCATTATTCAGAGCGCCTAACAACTCCTTAGAGGGAGCAATTTTGATAATGTGGCAGGCTCTGTACTTTGCATTGGAAGTCTGAATCCAAGGGAATAAGCCCTAAATGCAAACTTGAAATCTTCTTCTGAGTTCTTGTTCAGAGGACGACAAAGCTACTCCCTCATCAATATCTCCTGGGAGTTCTGGATTTTTCTTGCTTCCTACACTGCTAAAACCATGAACTAAATTTATATAAATGGTAGAAAAATGATCTCCAGATACTCTGATCTGGGGTTTCTATTCTTGTGTGCTCTTTTCTTTTCTCCAACATTAGGGAATGGATAAAACAGCTATTTCAAATATTTCCCATACATCAGTGTACAGAGAAGTCCACTCAAAGCATGAAGGAATCTCCAGCTGTGTGAGTCCACTGTGCAGATGGGATCAATCTAGTGGTAGTAATTGTTAAAAATCCTGGTGGGCCAGGGGCAGCGGCTCACGCCTGTAATCCCAGCACTTTGGGAGCCGAGGCGGGCAGATCATGAGGTCAGGAACTCGAGATCAGTCCAGCCAACATAGTGAAACCCTGTCTCTACTAAAAATACAAAATATTAGCCGGGTGTGGTGGCGTGCACCTGTAATCCCAGCCACTCGTGAGGCTGAAGCAGAAGAATCATGTCAACCCAGGAGGCGGAGGTTGCAGTGAGCCGAGATTGCGCCATTACACTCCAGCCCAGGAGACAGTGTGAGACTTTGCCTCATAAATAAATAAATAAATTAAATCCTGGTAAAAGAACTCTTGGTATCTATATAAGCAGAAATATGCCTACCTACACTGAATTTGTGGTCTCAGTCATCTCATCATGCTGCCCTCCAATGTATAGTCAAATAGTGTTTTACAAGGCTATGGCATTGATGAAAGGAGGTCATTATAATACATGAGCAGGTACTCAGCAAATGGTGGTTTCCTTCCTTTTTTTTTTGAGATGGAGTCTCGCTCTGTCGCCAGGCTGGATTGCAGTGGTGCACTCTTGGCTCACAGCAACCTCCACCTCCCGGGTTCAAGTGATTCTCTTGCCTCAGCCTCCTGATAGCTGGGATTACAGGTGCGCACCACCACACCCAGCTAATTTTTGTTTTATCAGTAGAGACGGGGTTTCACCATGTTGGCCAGGATGGTCTTGATCTCTTGACCTCGTGATCCGCCCATCTTGGCCTGGGATTACAGGCATGAGTCACTGCAACCAGCCGTTTTCCTTCTTACCTTCCCAACTACCCTCCACCTCCATGACCAAATCTTATCAGAAGAGGATTCTTTTCTGGTTCAGCTTGATGCCCTTGTGCCTTGAAAGGAGGCCTCACCCTTTTCCTGAGGTTCTTCCCATCATGCCACGTGTAGGAGGAGCCACTGGAGTACTCGCTGCAGGTGCTTGAAAGAGACAGTTCGCTGCTGCTGCTGATGCTGTAGCTGTTTCTAAGACGGAGATGACCAGGGATGACAGCCCCCAAGCCAGGGCATTTCAAGGCCGATTTTGTATTCAGTTGGTGTTCCTGAAAAAGCAGGACAGCTCTGAGCAAGGGCTTAGCTCAGAGGAGAATAGATATCAACAGAGCCTTATGGTGAGGTAGGTGGGAATACAGATGCGCTTCACCTTATGTCAGGGGTACATTCGATAAACCCATGGTAGTTGGAAAGTCAGCTGAAAATGTACTCAATACACATATCCCACAGAACATCACAGCTCAGCCCAGCCTACACTCACATGAGCCTACACTTGGGCAAAATCCTCTAACACAAAACCTATTTTATAATAAACTGTTGAATATATCATGTAATTAATTGAATACTCTTCTGAAAGTGAACATCAGAAATGGTTGTATGCATGCTCATAGCACGGTGTCTACTGAATGTGTATTTTGCCTTCCTCATAAAGTTGAAAAATCCTGTCGAACCACCCTCAGCTGGGGATTGTCCGTATAGTATGGTATGATAGTTAGAAGCAAACTTTGGAGTCAGACAAATTATAGGCTCAAATCTTGGCTCTACGCTCAAATCTTGGGTCTGCCTCTTACAAACTATGTGGCTATAGGGAAACTATTTACTCTCTTACAGCCACATTTTTATTTTCAAAGAAAATCATGATACTGTTGCTTATCTTATAGGGTTCTTGCAAGGACTAAATGAGGGTCTAGTTGTGAAGCTCATCACAGTGTCTGGTCTACAGTAGGTGCTCAATTATTACAAGCTGCCATCATTATTAGGCAAAAGTACCACAATGGTGGTCTTATTTTATCTAGCCATACTGGTGAGAATATCAGATCAGTATCAAAACACGACTCTAATGCTACACAAAAGGACAAAGACAGAGTCACATCTGACTACAGGGTTCAAGAGCATGCAAACTGGCTGTGAGTCTAATGGTCTGGATCCTGGGCTACCCACTGCCACTAAGCATGCCCTATTGAGCAAGGAAGACTCTAACTTCCATGGACTTTCATGTCCCCTTTTTAGAGCATGCAGCTCTCTGAGATTTCTGCTACAGTTTCTCCTGGCTCTGACAGCACCATTCTAAGTCAACAATCCGATGGCCATTGCCTATCTGCACTACCTCACAGAAAGCCATGACACCAAACTCAGGTATCATGAGCCTCCACTATAGATATAACACGGCTTTTCATAACCTGTCCTTGTTACCACTTGGCTGTCCACATGGTAATAACCCTCACATCAAGTAGATCTGGGGTCTGAGTGGAAGGTTCAGGCTGTTAGAATTCCACTGCTTCTGCATAAGGCAAGGGTGACAAAGTTGTAAACATACCAGCACATCTTGACAGCCACATTACAGGCCCCTCATGTAACAGATGAAGCTCTACAAACCGGACAGGCTAAATTAATTTACATCCCGACCACTGAGCACAGAATCTCTCTATTACCGTCCAATTCCAGTCTCCTATTTATATAAAGCTTTGTCTCAGAAACTCTTTGATGGGAAGCCATCTGTCTTTGTGTCACTTGCAGAGTGGCAAAGCCTCTTACTTATACAATTTATTGACACTTTATGGGTGCCTTTCAGTACCTGAGTACTTATCACTGTTTTCCAAATGCAATTCCAACTGACGGTGACTAAAAGCCAGCTTGGGGAAGGAAGGTAATGATGATCCTACAGTACTTGTAGTAAATATTAAACCCCTACATCAGTATATAGGGCATGTTTAATTTACTCGCTAATCAATATCTATAATGCTTAATAACACAAGATTTTCAGTATTAGGCATCTGCCTTACTATCAATACTTCATTTTTGCTGCATAACAGTCTCTTTAAGTGATCTAAAAATGCCAAGAAATTTTACTACCCTATTTCTTCCCCCTGAAATTTGGCTCTAAATATCAGTGAAAGGAGAAACTTGTCTTAAAATCAGGCTTTCAGCAATATCTATTGATTTATGACCTTGCTTATTGCTGGATGTAACTTAGTTAAGGGGAGTTCATATTCGTATCTTCACAGATGCCAAAAACCCATGGGTCTGTCGCAGAGCAGCGACTGCCATTTAAGCCTCAGCCCCTGTCGGCACCTGGAACGTGCTCCAAACAAACTTTCAGAAATATCTCATCAGGCTCCACTTCTACTGCGTGCTTTCTGTTTTCTCCATTCTGTCCTCTCACATTTTGTTGTTTAAGTAAGCAGCGTGGTAGTTGTTATTTAGAACCTCTGCTCTGAGAGACGTGTCTACTCTCCAGAGAGAGAGAGACTGTCTGTGGTCCCATGAGGCTGTCCAGATCTAAACTCCAGTGGCCTTTCTGCACTCTGCCTGGATTTGGTTACACTTTACATTCTACCTTCTCCCAAGGTATTCAGGAAGGCTTGCACGTGATTCTCTTTGCCCTTCCTGCCTGCTCTTCCCACTACATCTCTTAAAATTATACCTATATTAACAACTCAATTCCCCAGCCTCTTTTAATGTAATAAGCACCCTTGCCCACTCACGTCCACATGTATACCTCCTGTATAGACGCTGGGGTAAGATGACAGGAAACTAGGACTCAGAAGATGGGATGGAGAGAGAAGGAATTCCTGCTTCTCCCTTGGCCTTGAACTTGAGATGCCCTGATGTGATGGCGGATACTTGAGGGAGGTGGAGAAGGCCTGTCAATGTCACGTGGGAGCAGGCAGGGGCAAGGGTAGTTAAGCAGAGAGGTGTCCTCTAAGACAGCTTTTCACACTTTAATGTGAACTGAATCACCAGCGGATCTTGTTAAAATGCAGATTCTGATTCAGTAATTCTGAGGCAGGACCTGAGATGTATGTAGTATTTTTAACAAGTTCCCAGGTGTTTCAATGCTGCTATTCTGTGACCTGTGCACACCAAGCCTCCAGGACAAGCTATTAAAGAAGTCTGTCTCTTGTGTGGGTTCCCTAGCAGCACACTGTGGTATCTCACATTCTGACATAGGCTGTGCTGAGCCGGACAAAGGGAATGGCTGAGCCTGCCCACAGGCACATGAGTTAGGGAGAGTGTCTGTGTACCTGTACATGTAGCGGTGGTTACAGAGTAATTCCCTTCAAAGAAGAGGAGAAAGCCACTTCTTTCTACTGGGAAATTCTCCCACCTTCCTCCACCTTGGAAAATCAATGTTTGAACTTATAAGGGATGCAGAATCCCTGACATCCTGGCTGCAAACTGAGCTCTTTTTTCCTACAGTTTCCTTCATCAGCGTATGATTATCACATAGGTTTATCTGTTCCAGTGAATAACTGTTCTGTGGTTGAGCACTTGAACTCCAAGGCCATTTATGAGGTTTAAATTCTGGCTTTCACTTGCTAGCTCTTTGAACTTGAGAAAATTATTGAACGCCTCTGTGACTCAGTTTCTTTCTTTGTAAATGAAGATAATGAAAGCAGCTACTCTGTGGGATAATTGTGAAGACTGAACAGTCCCTGACAACTGCTAATGCTTAGGGACTTTTAGGTGAATATTGCTGCTATTACTGAAAATGTTATATATACATATGCTGGGCATGGTGGCCCGCATCTGTAATCCCAGCACTTTGGGAGGCCGAGGCTGGCAGATTGCCTGAGGTCAGGAGTTCGAGACCAATCTGGCCAACATAGTGAAACCCTGTCTCTACTAAAAATACAAAAAAATTAGCCATGCATGCTGGTGCGGGCCTGTAATCTCAGCTACTTGAGAGGTTGAGGCAGGGGAATTGCTTGAACCAGGGAGGTGGAGGTGGCAGTGAGCTGAGATTGCATCAGTGTATTCTAGCCTGGGTGACAGAGTGAGACTCCATCTCAAAAAAAATAAAATAAACACACACACACACACACACACACACACACACACACGCACATGTGTCTTGGCTCTTCAACTAAGCCATCAGTTAGTTCATAGTCTCCCTGCGGGACCCAGTTTTACACTTCCCGATGCCCTATCATTCTCTGATACCTGGTGCATAAGTGGTAACTGCATTAGGCAATAGCCAAAAGTGGATGCACTTTGTTACCAGGGATCACTGATGTGAGCTTCGGGCTTCTGGGGACATATTAGTAGAGTCCTTTCTCAGGGATCATTTCCACCTTTGCTATGGTTTGCTGTGGGTGTGGCATGGTACAACATATTAGGAGAACAGAAGAGGGTCAAAGGAACAGAGATCTTATGCTTGTTCCAGTATTGTTAGCAGGCACTGTGTACAAACATTTCCTGTGTTATCTCATTTAATCCTCACCACAACTCTCTAAAATAGAAAAGAAATATTACTCTCTTTTTCTAAATGAGAAGACCGAGGCATTGAGGTTTTAATACCTTGCCGAAAGTCACCCCATCAATGTAACATTCTGATGTCCAGCCCAAGTCGGAGCCATTATGCCATAATGGCAAGTTAGGCCCTTGACAATGAGCAGAGCTCCCAGAGATACACAGGACCCCATGAATCCCAGTGAGTTCTTATTGGTAATAACGATTTTTTTTCCTGAGATGGAGTCTCACTCTGTCGCCCACTGGAATGCAGTGGCACAGTCTTGGCTCACTGCAACCTCTGCCTCCTGGGTTCGAGCAATTCTCCTGCCTCAGCCTCCTAAGTAGCTGGGATTTCAGGCACATGCCACCACACCTGGCTAATTTTTGTATTTTTTTAGTAGAGATAGGGTTTCATCATGTTGGTCAGGCTGGTCTTGAACTCCTGACCTCGTGATCTGCCTGCCTCGGCCTCCCAAAGTGCTGGGATTACAGGCATGAGCCACTGCGCCTGGCAATACTGATTATTTTTTAAATTCTTCATAAAAAATACGTATTAGCTTTTATTGCAACATTATCTTAATTATGTTGATTTAATAGGCAAAAATACATCCTGTCTTCTGCACTTTCCAAAGTGAATTTTTCTCATTGTTTATTTTAGATTATCATCCTGAATGGTTCATATACTTGAAACACTCTTACTGTGAGAAATGCAGTAGAAAAACTACAATTTTAGTTAAAAAATAGAGATATAGAATGAAGCCAAGAGTTTCATTCTTCCTATTTTTAAATAAAAACTCTGCACTTAAAAAAACTCTTGACCTTAAGGCCATATTATAGATTGAATGCCATTAAGTCTTTATGAATGTTTAAAGTGACAACATTCCACTGAAATTTAATTCAAATATACTTGAGAATATTTACATTTAATGGTCTATCTACATTGATAGAATTATTCAGTAAAATAAAAAAAAAAAAACCAGTTATCCACAAATGTTCATGTCATTGTTTTAAGCCTTACATTTTTCATTATATATTTGTGTTTTTTCAAGTTACTCTTTTTATGTTAATGAGAGTTAAAAAGCCATGCTGGTTAAAGTTTTGCCAAATAAGCACAAAGCTAACCCCAGCTAGAGAAAAAAAAAGTGCAGAGCCCATGAATTTTTAAAAGTTCATACATAATATATCATAAAAGTAGGATGAATAATATGGGATGTGGGTTTTAATAAAAAGCTCCTTGACCATTTCTCAGAGACTCTGAGATGTAATCAATATCCAAAAAGGTATCTTGGGGACAGAGCCAAGATTTATGATACTTTTGCCAAGAATGACACTTTCTGCTTACTATATCAGCTGGGGGACATGATATTGAATTTCAGAGAACACAAGAAAGGAAGGTATTTTTGTCTGCCTGACAATGCTTCAAGGATGCACTTTATGGTTCGCCTGTGACATCATATTTGATGGAAGGAGAATAACAACCAAAACAAGTGTTCTGGAGGCAACTGGAAAACTCACGTGCAGCTCAGCATCGGTTCGTGACTGCGCCAGGCTTCGGCTTCTTTCCACCTCTGAAAGCAAATCTCCGGACGAAAGATCCAAGAGGCGTGAGTGCAGTTTCTAGGTAAAGCCAAGCAGAAACATGGGATAGGGATAATTTAATTGTTTGTTTCAAAATCCTGCCTTGGACAGTTAAATCTCAAAAGAGTTAACATTTCCAGATTAGATAATACATGTCCTGATTAAAAAAAGTTTATTCTAGTTTCCCAGTGTTCCATACACAGATAAGTATGCGTATATGCAAATTATATTTTGTAAACAATAATCATGCTTTCACAGTCTGTCAGTCTACCTTGGAAAATATGTAGTAGAAAGATATCAGTAGTAGTTAAATTAAGTAGTAGAAAAACTATGAATACCCTGATATATTTATTGGCTAGTATGAAAATTAACATTTGATATTCACATTAAGGAAACCAATCGCCAAGTTCACCTTATTATGTTGAGCAGTGGTTAAAATGTGAGCAGATAATTATAAAAGTGACCTTATTTCTAAACAGCATTGATCTTGTGAAATCTTCCCTTGGACACATTTTAACTCAAAGTCATTAATGTCATCTGTTAAGAACAATTAATGTGAATAGAAAATAATTGCATTGGGGATCTGGGGACTCTGAGGAATTTGTACATTAATATTCACGTGCTATTCAATTATATACTGAATTCTTTATTTCAGTTTTGTTTGGAAGGCCCGCTAAGCCAGAGACATTTCACTATATTAATCTTTATACTAATTACTAAGGCTTTTCTGTGGACATTAAATTTGATCTGTTTAATTGCAAATACAATAAAACTCGTGATTTATGCCTAATGTTTCTGCTAGGCTGATGACATTTTAAAAATGGCACTTATAGCCTGGTTTGTCTTGGTTACAATTTTTGTAGGTTCAGACGCTAAAAAAAAATCTAATTGAGTAAGTAAATAATGTGGCTAAGCGTGCCTCTCTCACTTCTGAAAAGTTTTCCTACTCCTTCTGCTCCCTGGAGAGACCCTGCTGCACACTGATGCCGATCTAAGGAATGCCTTTGCTTCTTTGCCACTAAGCGGTATTAGAATCATCTTAGAGTGCAGGGCTGTCCCACAGGTCACTCTGTCCCAGGATATCTACCATGTAGTCAGCAGGGACTACAAACTCCACTCAAATGAGCCACATTCTCTCTGTTCCCCATTTGACTCTCTTTAGGCTGAACTTCTGTGAGAGCCCTGAGTACCTGGTTAGTTGATGATTCAACAAGCATTTATACAGCACCTACTGAAGGATGGCTCTGTGGCAGATCAGTGTTCTATCCTTCTGCAAGGGGAAAGGTATTCTTTCCTTGTGGGTTGACCAGTTCTCCTCAGTAGACCTGCAAATTGTGTGTCTGTGGAGGTCCTTTCACAAAAAAGAAAATAATTTCTAATCTGGTTGCCTGTTGCTTTGAAAATCCAAATTTCTGCAGCAGAGCTAAGACCTCCATATGCAACCGGAACGATGACATTGTTTCTGGACAGTTTTTATAATCCTAACTTAAGTTCCCTCTAGAATCTGACTTTCCTGGGGGCAAAGATAGAATTTATCTCATCTTGTAATTTCAAGGACCTGATAAAATACATCATAGTTAGTAAGTAGTCCATTAATGCTCGTAGTCTATAAACAAAAAGATGTTTTTATATTTTACCCACCCATATATAAGTTTTAAAGATTGAAAGACTGCCAAAAGAATTACAATGTTGTGAGACCTAAGAATACATTTATCAATATGCAAACAGGACAAGAAGTTATGGGAAATGACATTCAACAAAAGAAATGATTTTGAGTGGTATATCATGTGATTTGAGAGAAGAGGTCTCAATGGATTAGCTCTCTGACTTATGCAGATCATGAATGCACTTCACTATTACTTCTCAGATACGTGATGTCACCCTTTTGCCTACTGCATGAATATGTGCATCTAAAGACCTGCCCTGATCAATGCTGTTTCAGTGGCTTTTATCCAAATGGGTTCATGCCCTCCACTGAAATAGTGAAGGTGAAGGTCTGTGTGGGAGAACTGAGAGGTTCTGGGGCAAGGGCCAGGAAACCTGAGTTCTAGCCCTGTTGAAGGCACATGTTTTAAAGGATCTCAGGAATGTAGCTGAACCTCTTAGTCTCAGATCTCTCATCTGCTAAAGAAAGATGGAAAAACAAACCAGAGCTACCTTTGACCCATCAGTCCATTACTAGGTATGTACCCAAAGGAAAATGAATCATTCTACCAAAAAGACACATGCACACACATGTTCATCGCCACACTATTTAAAGTAGCAAAGACATGGAGTCAGCCTAGGTGCCAATAAATAGTGGATTGGATAAAGAAATATGGTACATATATACCACAGCATGCAGCCATAAAAAATAATGAAATCACGTCCTTTGCAGCAACATAGATGCAGCTAGAGAAAGTCATAATTCTATGTGAATTAATCCAAAAACAGAAAACCACATACTGCATGTTCTCACTTATAAGTGGAAGGTAGACATTGAGCACATGTGGACATAAACATGGGAACAACAGATGCTGCAGACTGGCAGGTAGGGAGAAAGAAAGGGAGGAATGGGCTGGAAAACTACTTAGTGGGTACTATGCTCACGACCAGGGTGATGGAACCTGAATCCAAAACCCAGCATCATGCCATATATCCATGTAACAAACCTGCACATGTACCCCCTGAATCTAAAATAAAAGTTGAAGTTAAATAAAATCCCTAACAAATCACAACATCCAATGACAGAGTTATAGGCATTAATAAATATATATTTTCTGAAAAAAGAAAGGGGGAAGTGACTGTTTAATCCACTAGCACAGGTGGAGAGTGGTACTGTCATAGTAAGAAGTGGAAACAAACAGGA
Source organism: Plecturocebus donacophilus (assembly GCA_004027715.1). NCBI lineage: Eukaryota > Metazoa > Chordata > Mammalia > Primates > Pitheciidae > Plecturocebus > Plecturocebus donacophilus. The sequence continues at coordinate 68,488 of PVKP010000597.1, read as the reverse complement.
TCATATGCTGAAATTCACACAGGCCAATTTATTGTTATGTCTGACAGTTGGTGGTAGGTAATTTCTTAGATAAGAAGGTACAAACATTATTATCTAAGAAATTAGAATCATTCATTATTCTAAGAAATTATTGAATCATTCATTGTTACAGTATTCATACATATAAGGCAAATAAAAATTGATTTAGAATAAAACACAATCTACTTCAATTTTTAAAAAACAATTTAAAATTGTAATTATTTTATTTAAGAATTTTTTAATAATTAGGGTACATAATAGTTGTTTATATTTATGGGGGTGTATGTGATGTTTTGATACAGGTATTTAATGTATAATGATCAAATGTGGGTAATTGAGACTATCATCTCAAGCATAATGAAATATACTTTTGTGTTAAAGCTATAGGCAAGGAAATGGCAGGTAAATATCACACAACCTCATACAACTTCCCTTAAATAACTATGAAACACACAACCCCATAGAGACTACATTTCTTATGATAAGAATTTTTATAATAGGCTTATATTTTCACCATATATACATATATATTTTACATAGATATATGTGTATAGCATCACTTTTATACTGATACTGTATTACCTGTGCTTAAATGAAAAATAGGTAGAATGTATACATGAGAAACTTAATTAAGTCACTGTCAAAAAAAGAGTGTTACTGACATAAGAATGCCATGACCTCTTAAGAGGGGCCTCTCAGCTTAGAGTGCAAATTCTCCATCACATACCCATCCATGGTTCATATTTACTGTTAGTGTTCATCTGAATAACATCTCACCTGAAATACTTTAAACTTCTTATCTTTAACCTGCAAATCCAAATGAATCCTGGAGTTAGACATACTTGTTTTAGACATGAAAAGTAGCAGGACTACTCAGCATAGTTTTGAAATAGGCTTTGTGTCACCTGTCACACTTGCTCAGTAACTGAGATTCGACTGGGTTTCAGAGATAGAGACTCCTAATTTCACACATTTTCAAACTAGAGTTAAATGAGAGTCTTTTTACTCAAATGCTTCCTTTGATGAGGTGATGGTCTAACCCTCCCTGTCAGAGAGGCTTCACTGTCTCTCTCATGTGCCCCTCTCCTGTCTGAGCTGATCTTTTGTCCATTTTTCCATGGCACAGTCTCCTCCTCCTGCTCCTAGATCCTGTCCAGTATTCAGGACGACACTGAAACCCTCCCTGTAAAGTCATTTATCCTCACTAACCCACAGTGGATTCCCTGCCTTGAGGGATTGAACTGCCTCTCATTTTGTTCCTTTATCCAAAGTGCACTCTTACTGAACTATTCTCTGTGTAGGTTCTATCTTCCTTACAGGATGATCAGTCCCATGAAAATGCAGGCCAGTCCCTTCATTTCTACATTGTCCCAGTGGCAAGGACTAGCTGGGTGTCATGAAATCTCAGGAACCTTGGCCCTATTCTTTCTGGGCACATGGTTGGTTGGCTGCATTTTGCAGCCTCCTTTACAGTCAGGTGTGCCCACATGACATGGTGAGTTCTAGCTCATGGAGCCTGAGCAAAAGTGACATCTGTCCTTCCTTGCCTGGCCCAGGAATACTTCCTTCATACAGTCTTCCAAGCTCTTTCTCCTTCCACGGGCTTGATGCAGCCAACTCAGCACAGCAACACTGGAAGCGAAGCCAGCCAGGTATAAGGAATTTGGCTTCTTAAATTGTCAACTCAAGAAAGCCACTCTGGGAAGAGAAATGTGTTTTCTGGACTTGACATGAGGAAGACATCAACTTATACTGAATTTGGGCCCCGATTCATTTGGAGTTTGTCATTATTGCTGACATTGACCTGGCTGACATAGTTATCTCTGCAGCATACAGGGAAGCCACTCAAGAAATATACATGTTTCTATGTCTAAATTTCATATGTGTACACATGTAAACACATGTACATATATACATCTGTTTACACATGTACATATAGTGGCTATGGCAACAGCCCAAGGTGGCACACCCCACTGAAGATTCTAGCTTCATAGGAAAAAGACTTGCTTTCTGTCACTATATATGCAAGGGCAGGGGTTGGGGGACTGTGTGAAGAACTAAGATGTATTGCAATTTATAGCAGAATGCATGCCTCATACCAGTGTTAAATACTAAGCTAAGCTTTGGGGACCTGGCAATGCCAGGGAAACCAGTGCCTGAACCATACATGGGATCGGCAATATTTGGTAGGTTAACTTGTCTTCAGTCAGTTTCATGCTCTCTGTGCAGTTCTGTTTCTGTAATTCAAGGCAGATAAACGTTCCCCTCAACAGACTGTGCCAAGGACTGGCTGTCCTTTATCTGGCAGAATGAAGGTGAAGTGGCCCCTTCAGGGTGGTAGTGACTGACTCTGCAGCTTCCAGTTCATGATGGCAGCAGAGACTGGAGACTGAGGAGCATTTGAGCCTTTCAGAGCTGGGCTGGAGGGCCAGAGTTTCCATTTCATTTGTCTCCTCAGTTCCTCAGATGCTCAGTGAAGGCTTATTGCATTTAATAGAATTCTGCCTCTAGGTTTTTCCTCAGCACGATGATGATGTCTTAATTTTAAGTCAGTGATTGCTAAGGCCAGGAAGACACTGCTTCCTTATTTATTGATGCAAGTTGAGGTTAAAAACATGGCTCATCTAAGAAGTTTGGGAAATATAAGAAACCATGCTGGACAAATCAAGTAAAATAGATGGATGAGCAGCTTTTGCATTTACTGACGTATTTCCTAAAGACTGAAAAGAGATGTATGAATTTTCTCATGTCAGGATTTCAGAAGTTATTAACTCAGTTTAGAAGTAGAGACGAAAGTACAAAAGGGATCACTTCACCATGGCTCCCTTCTCTTCATTCAGCTTTGGTGAGAGAATTAATTTACCACCATAAGCATGCATATAATTATTCTCCTCTCTAACTTTTTTTCTTTTTTTTTTGAAACATAGTCTCGCTCTGTTGCCCAGGCTGGAGCACAGTGGTGTGATCTTGGCTCACTGCAACTTCTGCCTCCCAGGTTCAGGTGATTCTCCTGCCTCAGCCTCCTGAGTAGCTGGGATTACAGGCACACGCCACCACACCTGGCTAATTTTTGTATTTTTTGCAGAGATGGGGTTTCACCATGTTGGCCAGGCTGGTCTCAAACTCCTGACCACAGGTGATCCACCCACCTCAGCCTCTCAAAGCGCTGGGATTACAGACATGAGCCACCGCACCTGCCCCCCGCTATTAAAAGCCAAATATCTGTACAAAAGAGAAGTTTTAACTGTTCAGCACGTGATCCAAGATAAGGGACACCAACAGCTGCCCTGGCCGCTCCTGTCTGTCTTGGTGAGTTCTTGCCTGCTCTCACCCACTGTCTCACTGGGTTCTGCCACACTCTGTCACCTTGGCTGGCTGCTTATTTGGACCTGGCCTTGTTTAGGGATCACCTCCCTCAAATCTAGTGGCATGGATGCTGGGTTGATTTCTCAGATAAAGAACTTACTGCTTTTTCAGCTTTAGTTTTGTTTTCAAATCACCTCCACTTTGGAGAGCTGATCTCACTTCACAGCTTCTAGAAAGCTTCCTAGAGCCACATTCCCGTCCCTCAACTCTGTCCTAGGTGGGTCCTGGGCCCAGGGTTTGATTCCATTTAAGCCTAGCACAAGGGAAGCAAGTCTGGAATGAGTTATTAAGAAATCTCCTGAGTATCTTTTGATATTGTTAAAATCTACCGATTTCCTGTGAGTTCACCTTTCTAGAGGATTTGGTGCATGTTTAAGAGAAGCATTTAAAATATGAACTTGAATAGACATAACCAGGTAAATAAGCTTTGTTCTGTCTGTTAGGTAATAAGGTAATTTCACAGATATGCATAAGGATCTCTAAAAGAAAGTTCCAGGAAATTTTCTAAAACAGCTTAGAGCTTGATGAAAATAATTTTTCTATGAACACCAAATGATCTTCTATAAAAACTCCAAAGTTTTGCCTTATTCACATACTAGACTTACATTTTTGCCACACTCCGAAATGTGATTTTTCATCAGCCCTTCCAGAATCCTATCAGAAGACATTGTGGCAGATCCCTGGGTTCACATTTCACAAATTTCATTCTATTCCATTAAGAATTTATTATAAAACGGAATATTACGTAACTGCATATTATATAACTGAGTATGATATGGTCATTTCTTAGATTCACAAAAATTTGAGACCAGGACAAAATCTTTTTGGATAAAAGCTGGTGTTTAATTAATTATGCCATTATTTCCATTTTGGGATACAAAGATAAAACATAATATCTGCATTCAGCCATCCTGCTGACGTGACGGTGTACCTTCTGAATGTTCTCCTAGAGGCCCTTTAAAAAAATATGTCCATCATAATTTGATCTCACTTCAGTGTCTGAAATTTTTATAGCTAATTTTTTAAGCCACCTGCAACAGTCCTCGTTGCACTTATTATTTTCCCTGACAACTTCTAGACTTGCCTTGCGTATCAATGTTTAGCTGCCCCGAGTGCATTCCGTCTTGCTCCGGGTGGTGCCTTGGAAAATGATATGGCTGTATATCCTCTTTTCTACTTCTCCAGGACCCAAGGTTATCAAATGCTCTTGAAACAATTATTCCATGACTATATTCGAAACTTTCTTCAAGGGTCCCCACTACCATGACAGCCTGATTGTTCAGTGGTTTCCCTAAGGGAACAGCATTTGGTTTGGTGATAAGAAAGATTATTCATGGTCTCTGCAGCTTAGACTGTTGCCCAGAGCATCTCATACCTGTCCTGTCTGCTGCAATTTCATTAACAGTGTCCTGAGGCCCACAGGGTGAGCACCAGTGGGAAGATGAATGAGGATAAAAACAGCAGACCTTGCCCTCAAGAGCCTTCACTCTAACTAATCCTACAAAAAGCATTTGCGAAGCATCTACTATGCGCAGATTCATGACTATGAGCTATGAGAGACTCAAGGAAGCTCATTAACAGAGCTGACAATAACCCTGAGCACACCAAACACACAAAGGAGAAAAAAATAAAGGATTCTTAAGGCAGAACATGCAAACAAGATCACAGTAGAGGAACGGTGCCATGCAGATAGTGGTGGTGGATGCCAGTGTATTAACCACACAGTTAAATATATAAGAGAATATTCTGTGCAATAGGAACTTAGCTCTTCCTGCAGAGCTCCAAATCTCTTGAAGTCTTTACAACAACAACAAAAATTCAGACATAACAGCAAAGTGACAGAATGTTGAGAAAAAGGACAGAAGGTTAAGGTTCCCATGGCAGGCCAGTCAGACCTGTGGGCAGGCGGACAGCCGAAGAGCAACTCGCATTTGCTTGCCAAGCCTGACTCTCTGAAGCTTCCCTTTTGTCTTCTTCTGTGAATATGATCTAAGGGAGGAAGTGATTCAGCACAGCCTGAGCCTATTCTGGGATCTAAGAGACACAGGAGTGCCCTGAAATTTCCATTTTCATCACTAATTACTTTAACAGGTACTTTAGTAAGTGCTTTCCAATTGCCCCTGCTGTTTTGTAAAATTATCTACACTGCATTTTACATTTTTAATCAAACTTTATTTTTGAAGTTCTGACTTTCTGAAGCTTTTGCCTTTTACATGTGGGGGAACAGACTTTTTCCCTCTGATTTCACCAAACTAAAAGGATTAGTGGGGGAAAAACCCCAAAACTTCACCTATTTTTTATCAGACCTATTGGAAGCTCCATTGATGATCACTAGAGTTCAGTGTACCACTTATTAGGAAGAAATGAACTACCATTTGCTCTGTGTGGGGAAAAGACACTCTGTGAACTTCTTTCTCTAATCTTATCTCACAAATCTTCAAACGGAAAAAGCTGTCATCTTAGTTTTTAGAGATGAAGAACCCAAGATGATAGAAGCAAAGGAATTCATTTATTCCAGGAATCAGGAGAGCCAGGATTCTCTCCCAGACCTGCCTTCCTTCTAAGTCCAAGCTCTTCCTACCACATTCTGCTTGCTTTTTCTATGAAGTGAGGGACTTGATATCATCACTGATATCTTTTTACCAGGCAAATCCTATCGAAGTAGCTTATTTCTGTCTAAGTTTTAAGCCCACAATTTGAGCAACTCTCATGAAATGAACTATGTTGCCTTGGTGATTTTCCTTCCCAGGTTCTGCTTTAGAGGCAGATAATTGGTAAAGAAACAATAATAATAACAGCAACAATAATAGCTGTGAACACTTACTGAGCTCTTTTTAGCACTAAGTATATGTTTCACATATGTTATCCTTTTAAATCCTCATTACAATCTACAGTAAGAACTAATATTATCATCCCTGTCTTGCAGGTGAAAAAACTGACATAAAGAGCTAAAAAAATCTTGCCTAATGTTACATAAATAGTACTTGAACCCTGGACATCTGACTGCAGAGGTCATGCTCTTAATTCTACCCAATTAAATCTGGCTAATGATGGTTTGTTATATATAACTTATTAAAATAACAATATAAATTAATCAGACAGTAAAATGAACTGCACAGAATTAAAAAAGAAATATCCCTAAACACAATGTGACATCTTTGCTTGCTCGACTTAAACATCATTCATTCATTTACTCAAAATCACACTTTACTTATTATCCCATTGCTATTGTTGGTATTTGATTGGTATTGTTGATGTCATTTGCTTTTTAGTTCTCTATATTCTTTCCGGGGAAGCATAATTCCATATGTAAATTTGGACCTAACTGAAAAATAAAACTATGCAAAAAAAAAAAAAAAGAACATTTATAGAGTGCTCATTGGCATGCTAGGTCTTATGCTAAGTGTTTACATTATTTTTTATTTTTTTAAATTTAATTTAATTCAATATTATATTTTTATTTTTCTCTAAGTTATTGGGGTGCAGGTGGTATTTGCTTATATAAGTAAGTTCTTCAGTGGTTATTTCTGAGATTTTGGTGCACCCATCACACAACAGTATACACTGCACTGTATCTGTAGTCTTTTATTCCTTGCCCCCTTCCCACTCTTCCTGCCAAGTTCCCAGACTCCATTGTGTCCTTCTTATGCCTTTGTGTCCTCATAGCTTAGCTCCCACATATCAGTGAGCACATACAATGATTGGTTTTCCATTCCTAAATTACTTCACCTAGAATAATAGTCTCCAGTCTCATCCAAATGCTGTTCATTCATTCATTTTTATGGCTGTATAGTATTCCAATACCATAGTTTATTTCTCCACTCATTGACTGATTGGCATTTGGGTCGGTTCCATGATTTTGCAACTGCAAACTGTGCTGCCATAAACATGTGTGTGCAAGTATCTTTTTCAAATAATTTTCTCTTTTCCCCTGGGTAGATACCCAGTCGCGGTACTGCTGGATCAAATGATAGTTCTACTTTTTGTTCTTTAAGGAATCTCCACACTGTTTTCCATAGTGGCTTTACTAGCTTACATTCCCAACAGCAGTGTAGAAGTGTTCGCTGTTCACTCAAAGCACTCCAACACCTACTGTTTCTTGATTATGGCCATTCTTGCAGGAGTAAGGTGGTATCACATTGTGGTTTTGATTTGCATTTCCCTGATCATTAGTGACGTTGAGTACTTTTTCATGTTTCTTGGCCATTTGTATAGCTTCTTTTGAGAATTGTCTATTCATTTTCTTAGCTCACTTTTTGATGAGATTGTTTTTTTCTTACTGATTTGTTTGAATCCATTGTAGATTCTGGATATTAGTCCTCTGTCAGATGTACAGATTGTGAAGATTTTCTCCCACTCTGTGAGTTGGCTGTTTACTCTGCTGACTGTTCCTTTTGCCATGTGAAAGCTCTTTAGTTTAATTAGGTCCCAGCTATTTATCTTGTTTTTATTGCATTTGCTTTTGGGTTCTTGGTCATGAAATCCTTGCCTAAGCCAATGTCTAGAAGGGTTTTTCCAATGTTATCTTCTAGAATTTGTATAGTTTGAGGTCTTAGGTTTAAGTCCTTAATCCATCTTGAGTTGATTTTTGTATAAGGTGAGAGATGAGGATCCAGTTCCATTCTCCTACATGTGGCTAGTCAATCACCCCAGCACCACTGGTTGAATAGGGTGTCCTTTCCTGCTTTATGTTTCTGTCTGCTTTGTCAAAGATCAGTTGGCTGTAAGTATTTGGGTTTATTTCTGGGTTCTCTATTCTGTTCCATTGATCTATGTGCCTATTTTTATACCAGGACCATGCTGTTTTGGTGACATGGCCTTATAGCATAGCTTGAAATTGGGCAGTGATGCTTCCAGATTTGTTCTTTTTGCTTAGTCTTGCTTTGGCTATGCAGGCTCTTTTTTTGGTTCTATATGAATTTGAGAATTGTATTTTCTAATTCTGTGAAGAATGATGGTGGCATTTTGATGGCAATTGCACTGAATTTGTAAATTGCTTTTGGCAGTATGATCATTTTCACAATATTGGTTCAACTCATCCATGATCATGGGATGTGTTTCCATTTGTTTGTGTCACCCATGATTTCTCACAGCAGTGTTCTGTAGTTTTCCTTGTAGAGGTCTTTTGACTCCTTGGTTAGGTATATTCCTAAGTATTTTTTTTTTTTGGCAGCTATTATAAAAGGGATTGAGCTATTGATTTCATTCTCCACTTGGTTGCTGTTGGTGTATAAAAGAGCTCCTGATTTGTGTACATTAATCTTGTATCCAGAAACTTTGCTGAATTATTTTATTAGTTCTAGGAGCTTTCTGGAGGAGTTCTTAGGGTTTTCAAGGTAACTGATCATCTCATCAGCAAACAGTTTGACTTTCTCTTTACCAATTTGGATACCATTTATTTCTTTCTCTTGTCTGATTGCTCTGGCTAGGAATTCCAGTACTATGTTGAAGAGGAGTGGTGAGAGGGCATCCTTGTCTTGTGCCATTTCTCAGAGGGAATGATTCCAACTTTTCCCCATTCAGTATTATGTTGGCTGTGGGTTTGTCATAGATGGCTTTTATTACATAAAGGTATGTTCCTTGTATGTCAATTTTGCTAAGAGTTTTAATCATAAAGGGATGTTGGATTTTGTTGAATGCTTTTTCTGAATCTATTGAGAAAATCATGTGATTTTTGTTTTTAATTATGTTTATGTGGTGTATCACCATTATTGACTTGTGTATGTTAAGCCATTCCTGCATCCCTGGAATGAAATCCACTTGATAATGGTGGATTATCTTTTTGATATATTGTTGGATTCAGTTAGCTAGTATTTTGTTAAGGATTTTAGCATATCTATTTTAAGTTACCACTTCAATCTCACTGGTTATTATTGGTTTGTTCAGGGTATCTAATTCTTCCTGATTTAAGCTAAGAGGGATATATTTTTCCAGGAATTTATCCATCTCTTCTAGGTTTTCTAGTTTATGTGCATGAAGGTGTTCATAGTAGCCTTCATTGATCTTTTGTATTTCAGTGGTCTCAAGTATAATATCTTCTGTTTCATTTCTTAGTGAAGTTATTTGGATGTTCTCTTCTTTTCTTGGTTAATCTTGCTAATGGTCTATCAATTTTATTTATCTTTTCAAAGAACCAGCTTTCTGTTCTGTTTATATTTTGTTTGTTTGTTTCAATCTTATTTAGCTCTGCTCTGATCTGATCACCTCCCAAAGTCCCGTCCTCCTAATGCCATCACCTTGGGGGTTAGGATTTCAACATATGAATTTGGGGAAGATAGAAACATTCAGGCCAAAGAAGGGGTCAAAAAAGAAAGAAAAGTCTTTCTGAGAATAGCACATGAAAAGGTCCAGAGATGAGAGAGAATGTGACATTTTCTATAAAAAGTTCAGCAAGACCACAGAGGCAAATTCAAGAAGGGAATGGTGAGAGAGATGTCTCAGCAATCAGGAACTTGGGTCAAGCCACACAGTGAGTAAAAGTAACTGAGTTAGGGTCTGATTCCACCACTTTCTCCAAAATACATGCTCTCCTCTACTCCTTTATTTACCTCATACTTTTCCCAATGCTGGACTTGGCTGTGGGCCTCCATTACTCTTATCTACATACAGAAAGGAAAGGGCTAGACGAGGAGACTGCAGATGGGTCTCTGGGAAGAAATGTAGCCACAGTCTACACATGGGACATCCATACAACTTTTATGCCTTCTCGGTATGCTTCTTCCTAAAAGGAGTGGTTGGGGAGGAAGGGGGTCAGTCTAAGGCCCTCAATTATGCTGCATACTAGAAAAGAGCTGCCAGCACTCCAGAGATCCATAATTGCTAATCCTGAAGACATGGAGTGACTCCTCCTGTGATGCCAAAGGGTTCCATATGTTATCCAGATGGTCAGCAAGAAACCATACGTGGTCCCTGTTCTTACAACTACAAAGAGGAGACATTAAAATCAAACGATTATCACTTAACTTTGGAAGATAACCTCCAAAGAAGGGAAAATGCCATGTCAGTATTTTGGAGAACCAAAAAAAAAAAAAATAGGTAGAATTATTTATAAGATGGGTGCTTCCTTACACTATTAAAGGAAAGATTAGAACAAATGAAATTCAGAGTTTGAGAGATTACATAACCACTGGCAGCCTCACAGCCTGCACTATTGACTCTCATAGTATTTCACTGCATGGGGGCTGGGAGAAGAAAGAGATCAGAGTGTTGATGAAAATGACTTTCGTGATGTGCACTCATCTGCATTTTACAGCTCAATGTCCTGGTTTTAATAGGACAAGTTGCTGGAGTCCCAGTCATTTTACAACATTTGTGAAGATGTATTACATAAATGCAATCTCTGGCTGAATGTTCAATGAAAGCCCACTGTCTCACTTCCCTTGATAGTTAATACTAAGTTGTGCATTATCAGGGTTTCAAACTTATTACTTCAGTTTGCCTTATAGGCTTTGTTGCTACAGATCCGCATCACAGTTTCCCTGTAGTGTTATCCCCAAAGTAGTTTTTTAAATCCACTGTTACTTTACCCCATGGTAAGAAATACCTCATGGTATTTTAAACAAGCAGTTGAAAATTGTTATTTATGTGGCTTCCTAATAGCAATTTGAAATATAGGGCATAAAATTACTAGCTTACAACATTGTTCAATATTAACAGTGGGAAGGGTAATATATAAAATAGACATTAAAGGATTAGCTGCAAAATACATTTCACTAAGCTAAATCATTTCTTGGCAAATGGGAGTTTCCAGCTAATACACAGGATTCATCAAGTCAAGTGGATTTATTTTTATTTTTCTATTAGTTTGTTAAATATATGCTATATTTAAACTTCAATTTTACAGGTTTCTTTTTTAGGCGTATTAGTGGAAGCTGCTGAAAACAGAATGTGAGATAGAAGTGATCTTAGACTTTCAACTAAAACTGCTCATCGGTTTCCCCAGCAAATCCTCTAAGTTGACTGAAGACGGCATTGTAAAGTCTCATAGAAAAGTGCATGGCTATGATATTGCAAACACATGTATAATAGATTAGGAAGCTACAGCTGCATCAGAAATTTCACTAAAAGGGCATATCTTCCCCAAGACATAAAACAATTGTTTCCATTGTTTTTGCTTTAGACTCTACAGACACATAACACTGTTCTAACCAAGCATGTCTAGAGTTCAGTAAACAATCTGAATCTGTGAAGCGGGTGCCCAGAAAGAAGGTGAAGAGAAATTCCTAATCTCCTAGGGTGGAAATTGTGAAGTATTAAGCAGATATTCAATGCATAAATATAAATAACATAATCTCTCTATTTTCTTCTGAGACAGTCTGTAGTTACCATAATCCTAAAATTATTCCATCTTCTCAAATCCCTAAAGATTTATTAATTTTCATAAACTACTTTGATGGAAACCTTTTTCAAGATGCAAAGTTATCTTTCTCTGAGCTTTTCTTTTATATTATACCATGTGCAGTATTTGCAACCTCAGAGAATACCAAAAGTGAGTTCTTATTTTTCAGAGAAACTGGTTATGGATCTATAAATAACCATTACAAAGAAATGAGCATTATAGAGAAAAGAAGCTGCTCCTAGACTCATTTGAGAAACTATGGGGAAATTCAGATTCCCAAGAGTAATTATTATTGTAAAGTTAAGGGTTTGCTTTGAACACTTATTAGTATTCAGCTGATTTTAAAGACAACAATTTTTTTCCTAGATTGTGGGTTGAAGACTACAAATATTTCCCCTCAATGCCCCATGTTAATAATTCCAGGGGTTTAAAAACGTCTACTACATATAAAACTATACTTTTTTTTTTTTTTTTAGCTATTTGGTATGGGATGGTAAATTTATTTCATAAACCCTTTCCTATTGATAGAAAACTAATGAAATAAGATGCCCTTTAACTTGAATGCACAAAAATTTAGGCATTGTGCAACATGTGAATTACTTATTCAAAAAGCCAATGGTTGAGTCACAGAAGATGTCACCAAGCCCAGTGTGTCATCAAGCTCTACACTGGAGCAAAGCCCAGGTCCACACGCTGTGGCTATTGTTCACTGCTTTACCAAAAGACCTCGATTGACTGGAATCCAATAGACCAAAATTCTCCATTATAGCCAACATATTTAAAACAAAGAGGATAATAACCATACAACTAGCTTTTAAACACGCAGGAGAAATCCTGGGCTCAGCTTTACGAATGAGCTTCCCTCTCTATGGCTACATCCATAACCACGGAGGCAGGAAAGCAGGTGGCCACAGGTGTCATAATCTTGGGTTTAAATCCTGGCTTTGTGTGACTAGGACAAGCCACCTTATCTTTTGAGTCTTCATTTCCTTTAGGGTTAATATTACCAATATTAGCTCACAGGGGCTTACTGGTGATTCAAGAGACGGAACTCTTGGATTCATAACGTTGTGATGAGGATTGAATTAGTTAAGGTGTTTGGGGCATATTAAATGCTTGAAGACTGTTAGGTGTTTTAGGAACTAGGGCACAATTTGTGGGGCCCATAGAATCACCTCCACTGAAGAATCGCCCTCTTGGTAGCAAGCTAAAGAAAGTGCAGAGCTAACAGCAGGGTACTCAGCTGAGATAGAACAAACACAAGTAGCAAGGGGAAGAGAGGACAGGTGAATACTTCAGGAAGTCCATTTTCCCAATGCTGAGTCACAGTTGCTTTTACAGTTAGAATGTGGGGAGCAGCTTGCTCGAAGCCCATGCTTGTTTTAATGGACTTCCTTTCCTGTCTCCACAGGAAGGCTGCCCAGGCCCTGAAAGGCACTCCTTTCTTGACAGGAAGTACAGGAAGACTTCCGGGCCACAACACTGGCTCCCTCACAAGATGGCTTCCTGTGGTGGTGAGCAGAGCTAGTGTCTTTATATTCTTCGTATTCTTCCTCCTCAGCTCACCCCCCTGACATTTCTGCCTTACCTCACCTGTCTGAACACTTCTCAGTTTTCCTGATCTTTAAGCAAACTGGATGACACTTGTCCTGTTACTACCCATGGTTCCTAACATGACACAGAGCTACGGAGCAGCTCTTTTAGTAAAACTCCTGGGCAGACAGTCAACGAAGGTGTATAAAATGGCAAATGAAGACTTGAAAATTCTACTCCATATAATCCTTCCTGATGCATCTCCAGGAACTGACAGTTTCCTTTGCCACAGCACTATCCAGGCATTGCCTCTCAAAGAAATAAATAAATAAGAGCATTGCATTTCTCCTATCTCCTTCCTTGAACTGCAATGGTCTATCTATAATTACTAAGTATAATTACAACTGTTATTATACTGTCACCCTGTGGTACTGGCAACATATATCTTACAATATGAAAATCCTTTAACAACTTCTTTCTTACTGATTTTATCCAGGATCAAGATGGACTATGTCACGTGGCACTAAAGTACCATGTAGCCTGCTGTTGGTCTCTGGAGTGATTGTGAGAGTTTTAAATTCCCTTTCACATTTATTTCTGGAATCTGTCACTAGACTCCAGAATCATCTGAAGGAATTAGGCAGTTCTCAATACGATCTTATTATTGACATTTATGTTGATCGATGTTGGCTCTTACAGAATTGGAATCTGCAGATCAATTCCCTTATTAGATTCTTTCTCACTGCTGCCATAATCATTTTATCACACAGACTGCTGCTATCAAATGCTGGTTTATCACTATGTAATGGGACAAGCTAAATTAGTTCCTCTAGTATGTTACAAGAAATAAAAATTTTCCTGGTTTTAAATCTCACTTTTCTCAATTCTTAAGAAATTCCCTGATGTTTATGTGTATAAAGAGGTTAATCTGAACTTATTCTCCCATAAAACTATGCTTCATGGGAGACCAATGGTGAATCCTAAGAGAAACTCACAATACTCCTGGAAACCATTTTTTCTTTCCTTTCAGAGAGCTCCAGACGTCAGATTAGCCTTGGACAAGTGGATAAGCAAGGGAAAAGCCAGTGCCTCTGGGAGAGTCCCAGCACCTGGCCAGGTAGCTCTACATAAAGGATGAGTAACAAAAGCTCCAACGCTGCTTCACCCATGACTGACTACATGATGGCCAAGAAAATACAAGCGTGGTTTGTGTTCACAGAACCCACCCCTACTCTTAGGAAGACAACTCAGGGTAAATGCTTCACTAAGAAATGGTCGGCAACAACATCAAATATAAAGCAAATTTATGCAAATATTTTTCTAAAGGTTAATGTTATTTTTTTTTTTAAGTCAGGGTCTCACTCTGTTGCCCAGGCTGGAGTGCAGTGCCACAATCATGGCCCACTGCAGCCTTGACCTCTTGAGCTCAAACAATCCCCATGCCTCAGCCTCCTGAGTTGTGACTAAAAGAACATGCCACCATGCCTGGCTAATGTTTGTGGGTTTTGTAGGGATGGGGTTTTGCCATGATTCCCAGGCTGGTTTCTAACTACTGGGTTCAAGCAATCTACCTGCCTTGGTGGAGTGGATCCCTTAAATCCCAAAGTGCTAGGATTACCAGTGTGACACTATGCCCAGCAGTATTGTTAAATTCCGTATAGGAAGAATAATATAAGCAATTGTCTTGTGCCTACAGACTCACAATTTCTACGATATGGATAATACAGATTCTCAAGAGTTTTTAACATGAGATCTCAGGAGTCCATGAGCTCAGGCGCAGTGGCTCATGTCTGTAATCCTAGCACTTTGGGAGGCCAAGGCAGGCGGATCAACTGAGGTTAGGAGTTTGAGACCACCTGGCCAACATAGTGTAATCCCGTCTCTATCAAAAATATAAAAACAAAAAACAGAAATTAGCTTGGCATAGTGGTGTGCACCTGTAGTCCCAGCTACTGGGGAGGCTGAGGTGGGAGGATCACTTGAATCCACGAGGCGGTGGTTGTGAGCCGAAATCACACCACTGCACTCCACTCTGGGCGAGAGAGTGAGACCTAGAATTCAAGACATTGATAAACTTGGAGGGAAAAAAAGCATCTTTATTTTCACTAAACCAAAATTCAGTAGTTCCTTTAGTTATGAATGTAGGCATCAAACTACAACACTGTAAACTTGTGACTTTGTCTCCAACAGAAATTACAGACATTTTATCATATTATAGTTGTTGAAATATCTCTAAATATTGTGTATGTGCATCACTATTTAAAAATCAAGTTAGACTTGCCTCTTAAGCTTGTTATTCCATGCTTTAGAAAGGAAGCACACGTATTACCATGTCATATGTTTTTTCAATATTTTGTCAACTGTACTTCAATGTACTTGGTTTTCCTTATAATCCTATGTCTTTTATTTTATGCATTAAAAGCATTATTCTGAGAAGGGGACCACAGGCTTCCTTGATCTGAAAAAAATGGTCTATGATTAAAAATTGGTCATGAACCCCAGTTATCTCACTGCTCCCAAACTTCTGTCTTACATTGCATGTAACATGAAGCTCTTCCATTGTGGCTCTGACTTTCCACATGTGTGAACGGGAATGGGTGAATTTCAGGGATCCTGAGTCCTGCCATTTACCTCTAGAACCTGGAGTCACTGGCCCTGGTTGGGTAAGGAACTTATGTTAATTCAGATCTCCACTAAAATAAATTAGCTTTCTTTTCTTTGCCAAGCAGAGCGCTACAGCTATGATTGTTATGTATTGTTGCAATCTAGACCTTAATGGCATTTTAGCCCTGTGGTGAGCTCACAGAGAAACTATTTTCAAACTTCAAAAGGCCATTAAAACATGTGCAGATGTCTGGAAAATTAATACTATTATCTAACTCTCACCCTTTGCCTGTAGGAGGCAAAGAAGAAACAAGGCTCAAGAAAGATATTAGAGATCAATACACAGTCATAAAGCAAAGAGCTGTCCTTCTAGGGAGTGCAGATGGGGATAAGCAAGAAATCCCACAGTGCTTCTGAAGAGGCTTTTTTCATTAGATTTTTTTTTGGTTGAAGTCATTCACTTAATCTATCAAAAATTTAAAGAGAGAATGAGGATGGGATGGAAAGTGGAAGGAGAGAGAAAAGGATAAAGATAATTTTCTGCCACCCTACTTCAATTTGGATGTTCAAGGTCCAGAATTCTCAAGAGTGGAAGCATTCATTAATTCATATGACAAAATCTGAATTTGTCAAGGTTAATGTTGAACAAGCTCCAGTTTGTTTTAAAGTGTTTTGCATCTTGAAAGATTTGAGCTGCACTCTGTAAAATTCTCAGTGTATGGAGGTATTCCCATAGGTAGTTTCAAGGCTTTTATAAAGTTTTCAGAACTACAGGATATTTTCTTCCCTTCCTTCATTTTATTTTCAACAAATTTTATCCTGTAAGTGTCCTAGGTATCTGTCCAAAACTTAGAAACCAGACATATTTTTTAAATCAGAGAATGAAGGCTTTATATTTTATTAAAACATAGGAAAAGTTCTTCAATTTTGAAAGAAAACAGAAAAATGATATAACAGGTATTTTTAGCAAGTTTTTTTTTTTATATATAAAGGTAAAGCTGATCATTGGAAATGCATTGAGACTCCTTTACAGAATATTACATCAATTTTCATCTCTGTATAGCACTTTGTAAGAAAACCTGAAAACATTCACAGATTGTGGGTAACATATCCTTTTAAATGGGAAGTTTTCCTTTTAAATTTAAGAATAAGCAAGAGGGTCTGTGTCAATCAGGATTACACTTAGCTTTTCAGAACAGAAGAAAAGATTTTGGTAGCATAAACATACAGGGGTTTGTTTTTCTTAAGCTAGAAGTCCAGAGATAGGTGATCATAAAGATTTCGGGGGTTGTTACTAAACCATAACTTGGCCTATTCTGCCTGATAAAGTGAGCCAACATAAAATGTCAGCCAGGAGGACCAAGTGGCAAATATAGTCTGAAATAGGGTTATGTATCAAAAATTTCTTGACCACATTTTAATTTTGTTGGGGTGGGTGAGATGGTGGAAAGGAGATAGGGTGAGTGTGTAGCTCCAAAATGGACAGACAGAACAGTGCGTAGATTCACACCATGATCTTTGCTCCAAGAATCACCATGAAACATACCAGGAAAAGCGAAAGAATTCACAGATCCTTTGAAAGAAGTAGCACTCCACTGCAAATTCCATGAAACAGGTGAAAAACTGTGAGTTTCTAAAGTGTGAGGGGGGAAAAACTACCTCTGAACACATATCACCACTGGGAAATCTGAAAAATCCAGATCACTCACGGGAGAAGGATTTAAATTTACCTAAGGATGAAATGGTTTTAGGGAGGTGTGAGAAATATAGTAGAAGTAGCAGCGGGAAGTTCCTTGAATGCACTCCCAGCTTCTAGCTCAAGCCCCAGGAAGCCATCCCTGACTCACAGGGGCCCTCAGGGAACACAGCTAGAGGAACTGGGGAGGGGTTGCTGGGCAAAGAAAATTCCCAGCTGAAATTGGTAATGGTTTCAACTGGGCACAAATTCTCTTGAGTGGAGTCCAGGGGACCAGCAGGTGCTGCTGTGGATGTGAGTGAGCCAGTGAAGGAGCTACTGCTGGCAGAGTGGGAAGACAGGGAGGGGAGAGTTATGAAGGTCATGCTTGCTTTCTCAGTTAGGTAGCTCACAGCCTGGGGCAAAGTCTAAATGGGGCACTGCAGGAGTAAGATCTGCCTCACCAACTGCCTGGGAGCTGGGTGAGGCTATCTCCCACTTCCTTGGATAACACATCAGAGTCAGCCAAGATCCCCTCTGGAACATAACCACATTGGCCTGAGAATCACTCCCCAATTCCCCACAGTGGCTTCAGCAAGCTCCACCCTAGGAGAGTCTAAGCCCACACCTGCCTAACCCTGCCCAACCATATAGTATTTTCTTACCTGCCCTAGTAGGTGAACACAAAACACAGAAACTCTTGGGAGCTTCATGGCCCCATCCGTTGCCTGAAAAACCAAAATACTTACTGTGGCCATCTTAGCACAAGCTTAACGCCCCCTACCACTACCTTGGCTGCTGCTCTCTTGAAAGCACCCACTCCTGGCTGGAGGCCAACCAACTCAGGCCATTACAACAACTCAGGACAGAATAACTTTGATCCCAAGAAGGAGAAGACAACATCTGATTCCACTGCCTGCAACATCCTAGCTAACCAGAGGTCCTGAGGGTGTCCATGTGACAACTTCACTGCTAGCATAACCAGCATTCGAGAAAGCCAGCACACTAAAGATATCTACAATCAAGGACACTTACAGAATCCACTTCACTTCCCTGCTACCTCCACCAGGGCAGGTGCTGGTTTCCTTGGCTGGGAGATCTGAAGATGGGTCACATCACAGGACTTTCTGGAGACATTCCAGAGAACCAGCCTGGAGCCTGGTAGCCCATCTGGGTGGATACACCCAGAAGAGCAATAACAATCACCGCAGTCCAGCTCTCAGGAAGCCCCATTCCCAGGGACAGGGGGAGAGCATCACATCAAGGGAGCAGCCCGTGGGACAAGAGAATCTGAACAGCAGGCTTGGCCAGCAGGTGTGACCTCTCCACTGAACTAGTCTACCCAAATGATAAAGAACCAGAAAAGTAATTCTGGAAACATGACAAAACAGTGTTCTATAACATGCCCAAAAGATCACACCAGCTCCACAGCAATGAATCCAAACTAGGAAGAAATCTCTGAAATGCCAGATAAAGAATTTAGAAGGTTGATTATTAAGCTACTCAAGGAGATACAAGAGAAAAATGAAAGTCAACTTAAAGAAATGTTAACGAATGGGATATGGATAAAAAAATTCTCCAGAGAAACAGTTATCATAAAGAAAAAACAATCACAACTTCTAGGAAATGAAAGACACACTTAGAGAAATGCAAAATGCAGTGGAAAGTTTCAATAATAATCTAGAAAAAGTAGAAGAAAGTGCTTCAGAGCTTGAAGACAAGGCTTTTGAATTAACCCAATTAGACAAAGGCAAAGAAAAAAGAATTTTTAAAAAATGAACAAAGCTTCCAAGAAATTTGTGATTTTGTTAAATGGCGAAATCTAAGAATAATTGGTGTTCCTGAGGAAGAGAAATCTAAAAGCTTGGAAAACTTACTTACGGGAAAAATTGAGGAAAACTTCCCTGGCCTTGCTAGAGATCTAAACATCCAAATAGAAGAAGTTCTAACAACACCTGAGAAAATCATTGCAAAAAGATAATCACCTAGGCACATAGTCATCGGGTTATCTAAAGTTGAAACAAAGGAAAGAATCTTAAGAGCTATGAGACAAAAACCATAAGATAACCTATAAATGAAAACCTATCAGATTAACAGCAGACTTCTCAGCAGAAATATCTTATAAGCCAGAAGGGATTGGGGTCCCATCTTCAGCCTCCTGAAACAAAATAATTGTCGGCCAAGGATCTTGTATTCAGTGAAACTAAGCTTCACAAATGAAGTAGAGATAAAGTTGTCTTCAGATAAACAAATACTGAAAGAATTAACCACAACTCAGTCAGCACTACATGAAATGCTAAAAGGAGTTTTAAATCTTGAAACAAAACCTCAGAATACACCAAAATAGAACCCCCTTAAAGAACAAATCTCACAGGGCTTCTAAAATAATAATACAATGGAAAAAAACCTGAAGGTATTAAGGCAACAACTAATATGATCAATAGAACAATATCTAACATCTCAATACAAATGTTGAATGTAGATAGCCTAACTGCTCCACTTAAAAGATAAAGAATGGCAGAATGGATACAAATTCTTCAACCAAGTATCTTAAAAGACTCACCTAACACATAAGGACTCACATAAACCTAAGGGATAGACGTGGAAAAAGTATTCCATGTAAATGGAAACCAAAAGCTAGCAGGAGTAGCTATTCTTATATCAGGCAAAACATACTTTAAAGCAACAATAGTAAAAAAGACAAAGAGGGACATTATATAATGATAAAAGGAATAGTCCAACAGGAAACTATCACAATCCTAAACATATATGCACCTAACACTGGAGCTCCCAAATTTATTGCAGTCCAGGGCTTGTGTAACAGTTCATTGATGCTGTCAAGAAAGTAAACTCTCCATCTTTCTGCTCTGCTCTGCCATCTTCTATTGAAGACTTATGCCAAGACGGCTGCTGCACATCCTGGCATTGCTACCACTTTCCAGGTAGGGAGAAGAGATAAGAGGGGATGAAGAACATCTAGAGCCATATGCATCCTTCCTTTATCAGGGAACATAAGCTTTGCCATAAATCTCTATGACAGATTTCCTTTTAGGTCTCATAGGCCAGAACTAGGAGAAAAGGAGGCTGAAAAATAGCATATTTGGCTTTCTAATCTCTCAAGTAGAGGAAAGAAAGAGATGAATATTGATTGAGTATGGTGGTCACAGGTGCCGCCTATCACATACATCTAGCTTTATTTCCTTCTGGGAATATGTGCAGTCGTGCTTCCTGACCCCTTTGTGGTTGGGTAGGGCCCTGTGACTAGTTCTGGCTAATGAATTGCGGATGGAATGCTTCAAACAAGAGCATTTTAAATACTGATGTGAGACCCCTTCAGAGCTCTTGTCTTCCTGGCCTGGTGACTGGCAATGTTTGAGATGGTGGCTGGTCCATCAGCAAGGTGTCCTGAGTGTTTAACATGTGCATAGAAATCTGATGACTAATAAAAGACATGTGGCATGAGAAAGAAATAGACTTTTGTGTTTGAAGCCATAGAGATTTTATGGTTGGCTATTACCACAGCATGATCTATACTATACTATTCAATGAGTTAACTTGAAATGTCAGAAGTCACAGGAACAAGTTTGAGGGGCAAAAATAGTTTCACTTTCATACAAGGTCCATGTATTAGAGATCCCTGAACCAACATTGATCTCACTGGGACAATATCCTGAAGCCAACTTTCTCTACTTCAAGAGCAGTAAAGTGGACTTTAATTCATAATGTTACACAGCTGTCCTTGTACTGCCCACAGGACACAGATAAATTATCTCCCTCTCCTGTGTCTCTACATAGGTGAGTGGCTAATGAAACATAGCGCGTTCAAGGTAAGCCACCAAATTTAATATGAACTTCCAGGATGACCATCCACAAAACTTTAATGCATGATAATGAGGGATGGCATAGTTTATGACCAGCCTTGTTAATGACATAGTTCACATCTCCACCCCTAAGAGGAAGACAAAAATCTAGAGGGGGAAGGGAGGTGACTAAAAGTTAAAACATTAATGGCCTCTTCAGTTACATTGAGTGTCTGATTTTTATCTCTACATACAGTATTTCACATCCTCAGCAAAATCAATAGGAATGTATTCAACAGGACAGGACTTTTCCATAAGGACCCAAAAGCTACCAATATCGAACCATTTAATAGAGGGCAAGTCATATTATGGGAGAGAAAAGAGAACATTAGTAGAATTCAGTACAAAGAAGGTAATTGTTTGACTAGTGATTTCATGTTTCACTGCGGCTCACATTCCATTTTAACTACTATTCCTGGTCTTACCGTGAGATGGGAGGAGCTAGCCATATGGATTTATGCCAGCAAAACTGCTGTTTCCACAGCAGATGGTAACAAAGAATCTTACACAACATACTTGTGTGGTAAAAATCACTAAACGTAATTTTAGTTAGATTCATCTGGCTTGAAATTCATAGTGTAGTGTATGCAGCAAAGAGAACACTAAATGGTGAGAACTGTAATTACTGATGCAGTCCCTTAAAGGCAGTCATGCTACAGTGCTCACTTGCAAAGGGCAAAGGCTAGATTGGAAACAGCAAGGGAAGAACAGAAGGCTGCTGTTGCACGATGCTATACTTCTGTGGAGTTTTCAATTGCTCATTTAAAAGGAGGTAAGAGATAACTAATCTCTTGGTTTTGTAAAATCTAAGTATCAACCACTTTACTCTCCATGAATGTGCATACACCTCGTTTCTGTTGTTATCATCTTTGGACTGTCAATTTTTAAAGCCAAAATAAACATCACATATTTAGGGACATTAATAATAATAATTATATTAAATAGTTATGGTTCCTTTTAAAGATTTCAGTGGATTCCCACTCTATCACAAAAGCATAAACCCTTTAAATCTTTGAAACATTTAATTTTATGTATTCTTTTGGTATTCCATTTGGGAGTTATGGGGTGTGAAATACGCATCATGATGAGAAAACAATTAACCAGCACACCTGTTGTTTATGTATATTGTATTCAGGAAGGGCCTGCTGGAACCATTATTTAATTCCCCAGCATGATGTCAGCCAAGGGGCTATCAGAGGTGACCTGACGACACCAAATTATACTTTTATTTGTATTACATGACTTGTGCTTTGCCCTCCTGTTAGAAGGATATTCACTTCTCAAGTCAAAAGCATGTTTGTGACCCATAATAACAATCAGTGAGATTTTCAGGTTTAATAAAAAATTATTAGCTTAGATTTGCTAAAGAGGAGTGATTAGTGACAGAATTATAAGAGGAGCAGAGGCAGTCACCATTTAATGAGTGCTTCCCATGCCTAGGTAAATCAAGTAGTTTATAGATAGATTAAGGAGAAAATAGAACATCCTGGGTTTCTTCACAATACAGGAGAAGACATGTTCTTTTTGCTACTTTTCCACTAACAGATCACTGATAGCAGAAGTTCAGCGTAAGTTTAGCAAACCCTCTGTAAGCATCTGCAGTGCAGTGGGTGCCGGGCAAGGCATGAAAAACAAGGCGAGAGCAGAGGCTGGGGAAGAGAAAGAACTGGTACTTAGAGGCAAACTGACACTCTGGGTATCGACAGAGGCACTGATAGGTGACAAAGGAAGACAAGAGGCTGCTTTCCCTGTGGAGCAGAAGACTGCATGGTGGTAAATGTCATGAGGGTCTGTCATTCAGATGAAGATGGGGTGTATAGATATAGAACTAATTACAACTGCAACAGTTAAAATGACCGAGCATTTACTGTATAACAGGTCGGGCTTGACTTCTTACATGTGATTTTTTTTTTTTAATTTAAAAGGGCATTTTTTTTCTTTTGACAAAATATATGTAGAACACAACATTTACCATTTCCATCACTTTTAAGTGTATAATCCAGTGGCATTAAGCATCTTTTAATGTGCTTGCTTGTCATTTGTAGATCCTTTTTGGAGAAATGTCTATTCAAGTCTTTACCCATTTTTAATTTTATTTTTTAGTTAACAAATAATAATTGTACATATTCATGGGGTACATAGTGATGCTATTACACATATAATGTAAAGTGATCATCTCAGGATAATTATATCCATTATCTCTTTATTTATCTTATGTGATTCTTTAATCCTCACAACTTCCCTATGGGGTGGATAGCATTATTAGCCACATTTTGCAGATGAGGAAATGGTGGTAGAGGGATAAAATATCTTGTTCAAGTTAAAAACCTAGACAGTCTGGCTCCAGAGTGTGTGCTTTTAATCGCTGTGCTATAAAAAATTACTCAACAAGACATTGTTCTGATCACACTAAAAAGTTCATAGGATTCTGGGTCTGTGTTTTCTCATAGTCTTGATTTCCTTTATACTGACTCTTATTTTTGAATAAGGGCCTCTAAGATAGACAGGTTTAAATGTATTTCAGCTGAGTTGCTGAGATTTAATGGAGTTGCCACTTGGGTTTTTCAAAGCCCTTATAAGGCCAATGGTTGACCCTATACCTGCTGGTAGTCCTTTGGGGAAGCAGTATGATATAATAGGTAAAACACCGGTTTTGAAGTCACATTCAAGCTCAAACCCAAGCTGATGTCACACCAGCTGTGTGATCTTGTTTATTCATCTGTAAAAGAGAGATATTATTTCCTTATTATATTTTGATGAAAAATGGAGACACTGCAGTTAAGGTACTGCAGTTAGAGCAATCCTCACCAGACTGAATCTGCTGGCGCCTTGATCTTGGACTGCCCAGCCTCTACAACTGTGAGAAAATACAGTTCCACTGTTCATAAATGGTCCAATCTGTGGTATTTCGTTATAGTGAGAGGAACAGACTAAGGCACTGATATGGTTTGGATTTGTGTCCCTGCCCAAATCTCATGTTGAAGTGTAATCCCCAGTGTTGGAGGAGGGATGGAGTGGGAGATGACTGGATCAAGGGGATGGATTTTCCCTTTGCTGTTTTCATGATAGTGAGTAGTTCCAGCGAGATCTGGTTGTTTAAAAGTGTGTGGCACCTTCCCCTTCTCTCTCTTCCTTCTTCTCCAGCCATGTAGGACATGCCTGCTTCCCCTTTGCCTTCCGCCATGATTGGAAGCTTCCTGAGGCCTCCCCAGAAACAGATGCCACTATGCTTCCTGTACAGTTGTGGAAACTGTGAGCCAATTAAACCTCTTTTCTTTATAAATTACACAGTCACAGGTATTTATTTATAGCAGTGCAAGAATGGACTAACACAGTCACTTAATGTGATGTGTGGACCATAGGGAATGTACTACAAATAGTCATTATTATCATGAGTCACTCACAGTGCATGCACTTGGTCTAATCCCGGAAGGCAACTATCTCTCTCAGTCTTGCACATGTAGCCCAACACTCAACACTGAGAAGCAAATGTTTCCTGCTGGCATTTTCCTCAAGAGTCCTGCCCTGGATGCTTAGTATGCCCATTGTCTTCCTAGAGCCCAAGCCTGAGGCCTTTGGAGGCTTGCTCTGGTCATTACTATCCTCTCATGTTGGTTTCCAGCAATATGGTGAGGTCAGTTCAACTGTCAGCTAGGAGACTCACCATCTTACAGAGAAAATGGGGATGGGAGACTGACATAATGGGAGGAAACTGCTCGTAATATTCTTTTACAATAATTAAAAACAATGACAAAGTCAGCTCATTGGATGAAGAAAATGTCAGTTGTGTTTTATTTACTGAATATTATTAATAATGGGTATAATGCAGTTAGTTTCCATTTATTTAAGCATCAAAGTCAACAGCATGGCTTTTGCAGTAAATTAAGGGTTGATTTCCAGGCTTGTTAAGTGTATGTCTGGTGGAAAGTGTGAAGCTCATTTCGTTATCTATAAGATGGGAGCAGCATTGCCGATCTTATGGAATGTTGGGTGAAATAAATGAGATAATTCATAAAAAGCCCCACTGGAGATACTCAACAAGTGGTAGCCGTTGTTATTATCTATAACAGGGATTTGCAAACCACAACCTATGAACTAAATCCCTGCTTTTGTAAATATTTTATTGAAACATAGTCACACTCATTCATTCACATATTATCTATACCTGATTTTGCCTACAATGGCAGAGTGAGCATGCCTGACAAGAGGCCTTATAGCCAGCTCTTTGCTAAAATATTTACTACCCAGCTCTTTACAGTAATAAATGCTTCCCAATCCCTGATCTGGAAGAGGGGTTCTCAAGCTATAGCATACATCAGGATCACCTGGAGGGCTTGATACAAGTAGGACTGCAGGAGACCTACACCCAGATGTTCTGAATCAGCAGGTCTACAGTGGGCCTGAGAACCTGCATTTCTAAAAGGTTCCCAGGTGATGCTGCTGCTGCTGCTGTTGGTGCAGGGACCTCAGCTGAGAACTACTGATCCTGATAAACTTTTCAAATTTCTCTTTTCTATGATTTCAATAGGATACATAGACATCATTAGGTTTGTTTGTGGCTGTTGAAATACACATAAGAGGCATTTATTTACCATGTGGTGCTCTGGTCAAATTCTCAGGGCCTTTCCAGATTTCATGTCTAGTGATGTTGACTTTCCCCCTCTTAGATCCTGCCATAGTCTAAAACACAACCAATAAAACACAAGCTTTCTGTTCCTCTTACACAAGCTTATTTTGGGTCCCTTCTACCAACAGAAGCAGAAGGACATTTCTAAAGTCTGGGCTTTACTTTCCTTCTACTTCCTTTATCCATCCTCCAAGGCCTTATTGAAAACAAATCATTCTCATGCGGGTCTTTCCAGCTCCTTTCCAATCTTAAAAAATTATTTTCAACAGGATACAGAGCAGTAAAACCTATCCAAAAAGTTCTTGTAAATAGGACTCCCAATTATTTTATTTTTTAACGTGGAGGGGGATGGGAGGGGGTTATAGTACTAAACTGGCTCACTGGTGTTTCTGGTGATTATGCTCAGAGTCTAAGGACAGACTGTTGCTTGTAATTCCCCCACTTGCAGTGCTGACAGAAAGTCAGGAGGGTAAACACTATCTCACTCCCAAAGAACAAGGGGCCATGGTGGAATGGGAGCTCTGTGACCACCAGTAGAAGAGATATTTTTGGGGTATGAGGCACTTCCCAAATCACACCACAGAGATAGGAGCAGAGATAAGCCTATTCTTCCCATCTATTGCGTACCTGCATTTCTGAATATTGCTTCCAGCAGAAGGGAAAAGAATGCATAGCTGCTTTCTCTCACTGGAACTGACAAGGGTCCCTATCCACCATCCATCTGATCCATCACTTCCCAAACTTGTTAAGTGTTAGAAGAACAAAAGGCAGTAATTTTCAAAAGAATATGGAAAGGATCAGTAGCATTTAATGGTCTTTTAATTTTTAAAAACTATACAAGTAATATGTGAAAGTATTCTTAAAATAAAATGTCAGATAATGTAGAAGTGTATAGAGCAAAAGTGAAAGTCTTTTTTACAATGCCTCCCTCCTCATCTCACCCCACTTCAGTTCTGTTTTCTTCTGCCAGAAGTAACCATTGTTTGCATTTGGTGTGGATTCTTCCAGAATATTTCCAATCCATGCAAATTTGCTAACACATATGACACACCTTTTTTGAAAACATAAATAAATTGCACAGTAAGACGAATGTTGTTCTGCAACGTTTATATAATAGAATAATTTTGGATTCTGTGTCAGTACATGTATATCAATTTTACTCACTTTTCCCACTGCACGGTGCTACATTACATGGAAGAATCATTCTTCGCTTAACCTTTTTCCCACTAAAAGTTATTCTGGTTATTTCTGATTCTTTGTTGTTATGAACAATGCTGCAATAACCATTCTAATACTTACATATGTACTTGTGTACAAGCATTTCTGCAGAAGAGATATCAAGAACTGGCATTTCTGGGGCTAACATGCATACTTAAATTTTTGTTATAAAGAGCCAAATGACCTTCCAAAAAAAGTGTAGCACTCACTTATCACACTCTAAATATTAGATATCAATTTTAAAAGTACTTGTCAACCAACAATATTATTTGATTGCTGTTTTATTTTCATTTCTCTGATCATTGCAACTACTTGAATGTTTATTGGATATCTGCTATCTTTCCTGCGAATTGCTTCTACATAGTTTTTGATCATTTTTCTTTTTGGGTTGTTTGTCCTTACTGACTGTTAGGGGCTCTTTATCTAGTAAGAGTATGGATATTAATATTGGAATTTTTCCCTCTCTGTTTCTTGTCTTTTAATTTTATTTATGATGTCTTTTGCAATAGGGTTTTTGTTTATTTGGTTGATTGGCTTGGTTTTGTATTTAAATATATAATTTTTTTTCCTTTGTGACTTCTGGATTTTGTGTCTTGCTTAGGAATACCTTACCTACCAAAACATTATAAACATACTCTGATATATTTTTATATTTAACATATTAATTCATTGGGGAATTTATTTTTGCTTATCCTCATAGAATTATAATGAATATTTTAGAAATACATTGATGAATGCCTACTGTTTCATCTATTGATTTAATATAATATCTCTATCATAAACAAAACTCCCATTTAAACATTGTGATGATATTTTCTTTCTTTCATCTATTTTTCTATTATTGAATCATATCATCCTGTGTTGGTTGCAGCTTTATAATTTGTTTTGAAATTTGGTAGGCATATCCCCCTTAATGCTTTCTTTTCAAAAATTTTCTTCCAGTTCTTGTCAAAATCCATAAAATGTCATAATGGGATTGATTTAATTTTTAAAAATTTTAGGAATATTATCTTTACATTATTGAGTCTTCCCATCCATGGACATTGCATCATTCGATAGTGAGAGCTCTCAAGTAGGTTTGTTTATAGGCATTTCATAGAGTGGTTGTTACTATTAATGCATTTTACTAATTATATTTTCTAATTAAACATTGGTGGTATGTAGAAATGCTGTGGTTTGGCTTGGTTTTATAAATGTTTTGCATGTATTTATGGGGTACAAGTACAACTTTGTTACATGCATAGATTGCACGTTGGTCCTGTTAGGGCTTTTAAAATATTCATAATTCAAATAATGTACACTGTACCCATTAATTAATTTCTCATCATCCACCCCCACCCACACCCCCATCCAAGTCTCCACTGATCTATCATTCCATTCTCTACAACCATGTGTACATATATTTTAGCACCCACTTATGAGTGACAATGTGTGACTTGACGTTCTGTGTCTGGCTTGTTTCACTTAAGAAAATGACCTCCAGTTCCATTCCTTTTGCTGGGGAAGACATGATTTCATTCTTTTTTATGGCTGAATAGTATTACATTGTGTGTGTGTGTGTGTGTGTGTGTGTGTGTGTGTGTGTGTGTGTGTGTGTATAATATTTATCCAATCATCTGTTGATGAACATTTTAGGTTGATTACTTATCTTTGCTATTGTGAATAGTGCTGTGATAAACATATGAGTGCAGGTATCTTTTTTGTATATTTATTTATTTTCCTTTGGGCAGACAGCCAGTAGTAGGATTCCCAAATCAAATGGTAGTTTTATTTTTAGTTCTTTGAGAAATATCTATTCCATTTTTCCATAAAGGCTGCACTAATTTACATTATCACCAGCAGTATATAAGCATTCCTTTTTCTCTTCATCCTTGACAACAACTATTATTTTTGTCTTATTAATAAGTCATTCTGACTAGGGTAAGATGATATCTTATTGTAGTTTTAATTTGCATTTCTCTGATGATTTGTGATGTTTAGATTTTTTTCATATACCTGTTGACTATTTGTGTGTCCTCTTTTGAAAAATGTCCATTCATGTCCTTTACCCCACTTTTAATGGGATTATTTCATTGTTGTTGCTGAGTTGTTTGAATTTCTTGTCTATTTGGGATATTAGTCCCTTGTCAGATGAATAGTTTGCAAATGTGTTCTCCAATTCTGCAGGTTCTGTTCACTCTGTGGATTATTCCATTTGCTGTACAGAAGCTTTTTAGCTTTACACAGTTTCATTTGTCTATTTTTGTCATTGTTGTTGCCTGTGCTTTTAAAGTCTTAGCCATAAAAGTCTTTGGCCAGACCCGTGTGCTGAAATGTTTCCCCTATGTTTTCTTCTAGTAGTTTTGGGTCTTATGTAAGACTTTAATCCATCCTGAGTTGATTTTTATACATGGTGAGAGATATGGCTTCAGCTTAATTCTTCTGCAAATGGCAATCCAATTTCTCCAGCATCATTTATTGAAAAGAGTGTCCTTTAGCCAATGCATGTTCTTGTCAGCTTTGTCAAAAATCTGTTGGCTGTAAATAATGTGGGTTTATTTCTGAGTTCTCTACTCTGTTCCATTGCACAGAATATTTTAATACCAACACCTTGCTATTTTGGTTACTATAGCCTTGTAATATAATTTGAAGTCAGGTAATGTGACACTTCCAGTTTTTCTCTTTTGCTTAGGATTGCTTTGATTATTTGGGGTATTTTTTGGTTCCATATGAATGTTAGAAATGTTTCTCTAATTCTGTAAAAAATAATTACATTGGCATTTTGATAGTGAGTGCACTGAATCTGTAGATTAGGGAAATATGGTTAATGACATTAATGCTTCTCATCCCTGAGAATGAGATGACTAAATTTTTTTGTGTCATTTACAATTTCTTTCATCAATGTTTTGTAGTTTTCCTTTTAGAGATCTTTCACCTCCTTGGTTAATGTTATTCCTAGGTATGTGTGTGTGTGTGTGTGTGTGTGTGTGTGTGTCTGTGTTTGTGCACGCGCACGTGTATGTTTTCTTCAGCAGCTATTATGAGACTGCCTTCTTAATTTTATTCTCAACTAGAACATTTACAGTATATAGAAATGCTACTGATTTTGTACATTGCTTTTGTATGCTGAAACTTTATGAATTCCTTTATCAAATCTAAGAACTTTTTGTAGGGTCTTTTTGTTTTTCTAGGTATCAGATCATATCATCAACAAACAGAGATAATTTGACTTCCTTTATTTTTCTAATTTTGATGACTTTTATTTCCATTTTCAGAGACAGGGTTTGACTCTGTCACCCAGACTGAAGTGCAGTGGTGTAATCATAGCTCACTGCAGCCTTGAACTCTTGGACTCAAGCAATTCTCCTACCTCAGACTCCTGAGTAATTTTCTTTTTTTATTTTTAATTTTTGTAGAGACGAGTTCTTGCTATGTTGCCCAAGCTAGTCTTGAACTCCTGGCCTCAAGTGACTCTCCTACCTCAGCCTCTGAAATGCTGAGATTACTACCACACCCAGCCTGGATGCCTTTTATTTCTTTCTCTTGTCTAATGGCTCTGGTTAGGACTTCCAGTACTATGTTGAATACGAGTCATGAAAGTGCATATCTTTGTCTAATTCCAGTTTTTAGAGAAAACACTTTTAACTTTTCCCTGTTCAGTGTGATGTTAGCTGTGGGTTTGTTGTATATGGCCTTTGTTATTTTGAGGTATGTTCCTTCTATGCCTACTTTGTTGAGGGTTTTTATCATAAAGAGATGTTGAATTTTATTTTTCCACATCTATTGAGATGACCATATGTTTTTTGTCTTTAATTCTGTTTATGTGATATATCACATTTATTGGTATGTGCATGTTGAACCATCCTTGCATCCCTGGTATAAACCTACTTGATCTTGGTGTATCATCCCTTTGATGTGCTGCTGGATTCAGTTTGCTTGTATTTTGTTGAGGACTTTTGCATCTGTATTCATCAGGAATATTGATCTATAGTTTTCTTTTTCTTTCTTTCTTTCTTTCTTTTTTTTTGTCATCTTCTTATCTGGTTTTAGTATCCGGATGATACAAGCCTCATAAAATAAGTTAGAGGGAATTCAGCTACTTTGTTTAGGGGTTGATCTTTGCCCTCTCAGCCTCTTCTCTGATCTCTGGTTGGCTAAGGTTTCCTGCCTCCTCCTGAGATGATTTTTTTTTGTTTGTTTGTTTGTTTTTGAGATGGAGTCCTGCTTGAGGTGTGTTGATTTTTTTCATTTTCCTGCCTTTAATGAACTAACCTTTCTTTTTTCCAATACTAATTCAAATTTTACCCATCATAGCACTATTCTCAGTTTTCCTCCTAATCTTTTACTGCCAGTTAATTTTATGTCAAATAATTTTATTTTATCCAAGTAAAATATATAAAAGTTTAAGAGTTAGATATGACTAAGCAGCTTGAAACAAAAAACAGAAGTTTTTCACCACATCCTTCTCTACCTTGGGGGCCTAACTCCTATCCCCAGGCTTCTCCCTGATACTTGGTTCCAACTTTTGGAATAATAATCATAGCTAAGGCTCATAAAGTGATTACTGTATATTAGGTACTTTTCTAAAAATATATTTCTATTATTTCATCCTTGTTATCCTGTTTTACTGATGGGACAACTGAGGTATAGAAACATTAAGAAACTTCCTCAAGGTCACATAGCAAGGGAGTAACAGAACCAGGATTCAAATCTAGGTAGCTGTACTCTCTTAACCATTATTATAATATGCTGCTGCCCAAAAATGCCTTTGTAACTGTTGTAATGTTTCACTGTTATTTCTTGATTTATCAATTGCAGACATCTTCCACTGACTTCCCAATGTGGTAAATACAGACTAAGCTGTCCCATGGCATGCCTTTACTTCTTGTCTCCCCTTCCTAATTTTAACACAGTAATTTATAATTCATTACTATTTAAGCTCATATAGCATTATCATAACTACTAATTGCACAGCTGACTAAATGGTACACTCCATGAACTCATTCGTGAACAATCTCTTATTTTCCCAGGAGTATTTTTTTGTTTGTTATTGTTATTGAATAGGTTTGCTTTTTTTGTTCTGAAATGTAATTTTTTTCCTAAAAACCTGTATGTTTCCCTTAATTCTTCAACTGCTCATCAGTAACATGTTCCATACTCTCAGATATAAAGTTTTTAAATTTTTTTTTATTTTTCCCTAAGTTATTGGGGTACAGGTGGTATTTGGTTACATGAGTAAGTTCTTCAGTGGTGATCTGTGATATACCCATCACCCAAGCAGTATAGACTGCACCATATATATTGTCTTTTATGCCTTGCTTCCCTCCCACTCTTCCCCTCAAGTCCCCAAAGTCTATTGTATCATTCTTATAACATACTATAAAGCTTATTTTTCCCACTAGAGCCTTGCCTGGGCTATTGCTCTTCAGGCCTGCTGTACAGCTGTTTATGTTGTTCATGGGACTACCCTTGTCATCATTCTGAGTCTTTTGCTGCTTTCCTGTATCAAATCCTGTATTAAGCCAAATATGTCTTCCCACTCCGTTTCCTAAAGCACACTCAGGTAGCTTCCTAAGAAAAGGAACACAGGTGATTCTTCTGTTGGTTTTGAGTGTTTGTAAGCTGGACAGTATCTCTAGTCTATCCCCACACTTAATTAATATTTGGTTGCTCATAGTAGGCTGAGCATTTCATTCCACTGTTATCACAACACTGATGCTGTTGAGAAATCAGGTGTCGTTCAGATTGCAGTTCCTTTTTCATGATCTGTAATTGTCCCTGGCTATCCCTTAGCTGCCCTCACCCTTGGGGAGCTTCTCTTTCCCCTGTGTGTTCTAAAACTTCATGATATACCCGCTGTTTATGTGTCCTCAGAGGCTCATGGGCTTTTTCAACCCAAAGGCTTCCTTACTTAGAAATTATCTTATTTATTTCACAATTATCTTTCCTCTGTTTTTTTTTCCTATGGTTTCTTTCTGGTATTACTATTATTCTTATGGCTGCACTGTTCTTTTAATTTATTTTTGAACTCAAATTTTTTTTTTAAGAAGAGAAAAAGAAAGAAAAAAAGATAAAAGAGAGAAAGAAAGAAGAAGAATAAAAGAGAGAAAGAAAGAGAAAGAGAAAGGGGAGAGAGAATGAGAATCTTGCTCTATTGCTCAGGCTAGAATGTATTCTAAATATAGGTATTAAAGACCTCTTTTATGCTGATAATTATGCTTAACAATGGAGACAGGATGGAATAAGGGAAGTAAATAACAAACAGACAACAAATATTTCATTTAAATCTGTGGAATGCTATGCAATTACTGAGAAGTGTTTTACTCTCCTATTATGTAGTCACTTTTAGAATAGGTGTGATATGATACTGAGAAAAATGTACGTTTTGTGGATATGGGGTGGTGAGTTCTGTAAATATTTACTAAATTTACTTGTTCCAAGTCTGAGTTCAAATCGTGGATGTCCTTGTTAATTTTCCGTCTTGTTGATTTGTCTAATATTGACAATGTGGTGTTAAAGTCTCCCACTATTATTGTGTGGGAGTCTAAATCTCTTTCTAAGTCATTGAAAAACTTGGCTTATGTCTGGATGCTCCTGTATTGGGTGCATGTATATTCAGGATGGTTAGCTCTTCTTGTTACTTTGATCCTTTTACCATTATGTAATGTCCTTCTTTGTTTCTTTTAGTCTTTGTTGCTAATATAGACTATTTTATCAGGGATGAAAATTGCAACTCCTGTTTTTTTTTTTTTTTTCCCTCTCCATTAGATTGGTGAATCTTCCTCCATCCCTTTATGTTGAGTCTTTGTGTGTTTTTGCATATAAGATAGGTCTGGATATAGTGTACCAATGGGTTTTAACTTTTTGTTCAGTTTGTCTTTTTATTCTGTATGTTTTGATTGGGGTATTTAATCCATTTAAATTTAGGATTAATATTGATATATGTGAGTTTAATACTGTTATTTGATGCTAGCTGGTGGTTTTGCCCATTAGTTGATGTAGATTCTTCATTATGGTGATATTCTTTACCTTTTGGTAAGTTTTTGGGATGACTGATCCTGGTTGTTCCTTTCTGTGTGTAGTGCTTCTTTCAGAAGTTGTTGTAAAGCAGGCTTGGTGGTGATGAAATCTCTGAGTTCTTGCTTCTTCACAAAAGAATTTATTTTTCCTTCACTTGTGAAACTTAGTTTGGCTGGATATGAAATTCTGGGTTGCAAGTTCTTTTCTTTAAGGATGTTGAATATTAACCCCCACTCTCTTCTGGCTTGTAGGGTTTCTACTGAGAGATCTGCTATGAGTCTGATAGGCTTCCCTTTATGGGTGACCTGACCTTTCTCTCTGGCTGCCCTTAGTATTTTCTCCTTTATTTCAACCTGAGTAAATCTGACAATTATGTGTCTTGGGGTTGCTATTTTTGAGGAATATCTTTGTGGCATTCTCTGTATTGCCTGGAGTTGAATATTGTCGTGCCTTATTAGGTTAGGAAAGTTTTCCTGGGTAATATCCTGAAGAATATTTTCCAGCTTGGATTCATTCTCTTCGTCACATTCAGGTACACCTGTTAAATGTAAATTAGGTCTTTTCACATAGTCCCATATTTCTTGGAGAATTTGCTCATTCCTTTTTACCCTTTTTTCTCTAATCTTATCTTCTTGTTTCATTTCATTAAGTTGGTCTTCGACCTCTGATATCGTTTCTTCTGCTTGATCAATTTGACTGTTAAAACTTGTGCATACTTTGCGGATTTCTCGTATTGTGTTTTTCAGCTCCATTAATTCATTTATATTCCTCTCTAAATTGTCTATTCTTGTTAACATTTCGTCAAACCTTTTTTCAAAATTCTTAGTTTCTTTACATTGATTTAGAGCATATTCTTTTAGCTCACGGAAGTTTCTTATTATCCACCTTCTGAAGCCTGATTCTGTTAATTCATCGCACTCGTTTTCCATCAGGCCTTGTTCCGTTGCTGATGAGGAACTGTCATCCTCTGTAGGACAGACATTCTGATTTTGGGTGTTCTCAGTCTTTTTGCACTGGTTTCTTCCCATCTTTATAGGTTTATCCACCTGTCATCTTTGTAATTACCGACTTTCAAATTAGGTCTCTGAGTGGATGTCCAGCTTGTTGATTCCCAGTGCAGGAATCTATGTAATTTTCACTGCAGTGACCCGCAACACCGGCTGAAACAGCGGCATTGAGATTCATGGTGCTTTTCTGCCCGGGAGTCTCCAGTCTGGCTTCCCTCCTCAGTCCCTTTTTCAATCAGCTGAATGGGTGACTCTGCCTTCCTGGAGCTCCAAACATCATCCAAAAGGACAACCCAGTCCCGTTCACTCTGCACCAAGAACCGCCACGTTGAGGTGCCAGCAAAACAGCTGCGCCAGCCAAAAGGGTCACGCTGGCGACCCATGGGGCTCCTCCACTGGGAATCTCCAGGTCCGTGGGCAACAAAAATTCGTCTGGAAGTGTGGCATCCACTCGCTCTCTGTGCTTTCACTGGGAACTACAATCCTGAGCTGCTAGTAGTCGGCCATCTTGGATCCGAACTCAAATTTTTATCTTGAAACTTTTTTTAAGTTTCTGGGAAATTACCTATACTTTACCTTCCAGCCCTTCTACTGAGTCTTTTTCATTGTGATTATCAAATTTTTAATTTCTAAGAACTCTTCTGTTTTCTCTGATCTCTTTGTATAGTACAATTTCTTTAGCATTTTTCTCATATTTTTTCTTTTCAATTTTCTTCTCTTCACTGAGTTATTTTTGTTGACCTCTGGCTTCCTCTTCCACATTTGTTGGTTTTGATGTCTTCCTTTTTAAAATTTATCCTCAAATGTCTGGTCATTTTTGACTATCCATTCATATAGGAGAATGCATTTCAAAAAGCTGATAATTAGAAGGCCTCCATGCATGGACAGGGCTTGTTCCTGGCTGGGCTTCATTGAGTGTGGGGAGCTGATTTTCCCATTGGGGAGACCTCCAAATGCCAGGAACTTGAGGCTGTTTAGCTCCTGCTGAGATGAGTGTTCCAATACCCTCTAGGCTGAGGGCAGGGTGGTGTACATCTGGGTGGTGGTGTTCTGGCAGCTCGACAGAGGAGGTGGAGGTGGAGAAGGGTACCTTGCAGGGCAGCATGAAGACTTATGCTTAACTCCTGCTTGTGATCCCTGTTACTCCAGCCTTCAACTGTACTGGCATCTCTGAGCATGGAGCCCTCGTCTTTCAACTTAGTCACAGGATAAACCCTTTGTTTCTTTGTATACTGTTGTGAGTGATGAAAGAAGTGAATCTACATGACACAGACTTTCAACCCTCCTGCTCTCTCTCTCTCTCTGTGGCACCTAGGGTCGGTCTCCCAGTGGAACTCCTCATGGGTTCTGCAGGGAGACTTCTTTCCCTTTGCTATTTGCTCAATGCCAGTACTTAGGTTGTAGCTTCTTCTGTTTCATTAATTCAGTTTCCACTACTCTATCTGCTTCTTCTCTTCTAAAAACTTAATGAAATCTCTCATCTGCTTTTGCTGCTTCTCCTGTACTGTTTCTCTGTTGTGGGCTAATGCCTTTATTTCTATGGCCCAGAGACTTGGAAGTGGGATTGCTGAGGGAAGAGAGTAAGTATTTTTAATTTGAATAGCTGTTGCCAGCTAGCTTTTCAAAATGTCTAACACTTAAATTTATGGGAGTACCCTCTCCTTGGTATCCATAACAGTAATAAGCATTATTTCCTCCTTGATTATTGCTAATATAATTAAGGAGTTATTTAGTTGTTATATAAACTTGCATTGCCCCAAATACTACTGATGTGGAGAAACTTTTGACATGTTTGTGGGCATTTGGGTCTGCACTTCTATCAACTGCCTTCTCATATATTTACTCAATTTTCTAGCATCTTACATGTCTTTTTCTTGTCCGTTTGTAAGAGCTCTTTATATGTTATAGATGCTTGTCCTCTGAATTCAAATACTACTCCCCAGAATCTATTGCTTGTCTATTGCTTATGTTAGTAGGATTTTAAAAAATCATACAAAGTTTTATTTTTTATATAATAAAATGAGTTCACCTTTCTTTTATAGCTTCTGGACATTTGATTTATATGTGGTCTCTTACATTAAAATCATATACATCTGTTATTTATATAATACATATTATATATATATAGCCAGTAATATAAGTACTGTTGACACTTGGTCCCAACAATGTGAGGGTTAGGGGTCCTGAGCAGTCAAAAATGTGCAAATGGTGAGTGCAGTAGCCCATACCTATAATCCCAACACTTTGGGAGGCTGAGGCAGGCAAATTGTTTTGAGTCCAGGAGTTCAAGACCAGCCTGGGCAATATGGTAAAAACCCATTTCTACAAAAAATGCAAAAATTAGCCAGGCATGGTGGCACTTGCCTGTCCCAGATATCCAGGAGGCCGAGGTAGGAGGATTGCTTGGGCCCAAGAGGTTGAGCCTACAGTGAACTTTGATCATGCCACTGCTCTTTCACTTGGGTGATGGAGCAAGACCTTGTCTCAAAAAAAATGGTGGACGTAACTACTAATAGTCTACTGTTGACCAAAAACCTTATCAATAACATAAAGAGTTAACACATATTTTGTGTGTTATATGTTTTCTATACTGTATTCTTACAATAAAGTAAGCTAGAGAAAAGAAAATATTATTAAGAAAATAATAAGGAAAAATATATTTACAGTAGTATCCTGTATTTGTCTATAATATGAATTTACATCATCTGTTTACAAGATGAATCATTTGTCTAACGTGGCAACTGCAGCTGCAGACCTCAAACCATGGTCCATATCTAACAATTCAATGGTTTCTTATAATGCTTTGACTTTTCTCTGCTTCTTAGGAACACTTCCAGAATCACTAGTGGCACTTCACATGGGTTTTCAGTATTGCACTAAATACAACGACAAATACACAAGAAGCAAGAGAGATCACTTTTTGCCATAATATGCAATTGCAATAAAAATATTGGAGAGATGAAATGCTGACAGAGAGATGATTAGCATCAAACAGCTTTTTTTTTTTTTTTTTTTGAGATAAAGTCTCACTCTGTTGCCCAGGCTGGAGTGCAGTGGTGTGGTCTTGGCTCACTGCAACCTCCACTTCCCAGGCTCTAGCAATTCTCCTGCCTCAGCCTCCAAAGTAACTGGGATGACAGTCACCTGTCACCATGCCCGGCTAATTTTTTGTACTTTTAGTAGAGGTGGGATTTTATCATGTTGGCCAGGCTGGTCTCAGACTCCTGACCTCAGGTGATCCACCCATCTTGGCCTCCCAAAGTGCTGGGATTACAGGCATAAGCCACTGCGCATCACGTGGCCCCACACAGCATTTTAAGTGGATACTAGGATCACTTGAGCTCACAAGAGTAACAGAAAGTGGCTGTTTAATTAATACAATAGTACAATATGTATACAGTTAATTTTACAGTTAATACTACATCTTTACATTTGTTTGCATTTCTCTTTATTGCCAATGGCACCATGTATGGTCTGTGTTTGTGTGCATATGTTTCGATAAATTTCAACTTTTTATATTAGGTTTGTGTATATTTATTTTTTAAAAAATTTCTAGGCTTTGTAGTTCATCTGTGAGTTTTTTTCAAATTGTCAAAAATCTCCAAAAAATTTCACCATATATTGATTGAAAAAAATCTGTGTATAATTGGACCCATGCATTTCAAGCCCATGTTGTTCAAGGTCATCTGTATAATCTTTCAAACAATCCATCTCTCTTCTGCAGAATTGAAATGCTGACTTTTTAATATATTAGATTTTCATATATAGTAGGATCTATTTCTGTACTTGGTTCTTTTGATATTTTTTCTATTCCTATTCTAACACTATACTGATTTTAAGCATAATGGCTTTACAGTTCATTTTGATATCTAGCAAAACAGATTCCCCTGACTTTTCCTCTCAGGAATTTATTCTACCAAAACCATGTTAAAATATGTTAATACAATTCCATTTTTTTTGTGAGTTTTATCATTTGGTTCAGTATATATCTTTTAAAATTTATTTCTAAATATATTATAATTTTAGTCCTTACTATGAAAGGAAATAATATGCTATTTCCATTTCTAGGTGCTTATTGAGAAAAGAGACTATAGCTATCAATTTTTATTACATTTGCCTTCAATCCAATTAGTTAACCATTTTTATACTAGCATATTTTTATTAGAGACTATTTCTAGGAATGTAGTTATGAAATGTGCAGAAGAATATAGTTTTCATTCTACTTTTTCAGTATTTATAGTTGCCATTTCATTTTCATGTCTTATTATGTTTACTAGAACCTTCAATATATTGTAGGATAATAATAACTGGCATTATTATTTATTTCCAGAATTTAATTGAAAAGATTTCTGTGTTTTGTTTGCCACCATGTTTCTCTCTCTTCCATTTTACATAGAGTTTTTTTAATTGGAAATGAGTATTGAGCTTTTCAGGTACACATACAACATCTTTTGTCTTGGCCATGTGACTTTTTTCCTTTAATTTGAAGTTACATCACATTACATTATATTGATATATTTCCTGATATTGAACCACTCTGGCACTTCTGAAATTGCCTCATTTAGCATAATGTATTTTTAAAGACATTTCTTTATTCTGTTTGCAATATTTTCTTTAGAATGTATGCATCTTAATTCATAAGTGATATTCATCTATAGTTTTCCTAAGTGTAGTATTTTTACAAGATTTTGGTATTAAAGTTATGCTGGCTTGACTTTTTCCATGGTATGACATAATTTAATAATATTAGCATTACACACATTTTTAGGATAACATAAATCTTAGCTGTAACCTTGTCTGTTTTCAGGATCTTTTTCAATGGTAGATCTTTAATTGTCTTTCCAATCTCTTCCATCATACTCATCATTTTATAGTTTATATTTTGCTAGGAAATAATTTATTTCTAATTTGTTAGGGCAAACTTGATGATTATTTTCTTATAAACTTTTATTCACTCATCTCTGTGGCTATAATTTTTCCCCTCATTCTTATGTAGCTTAGCTCTCTTTTCTTTGTTAGTGAAATGAGGGATCTGACTATTTTATTGGTATTTTAATAAACTTTTTGGAAATATACGTACTAACATACACACACACACACACACACACACACACACACACACACACACACACACAAATCTTTGCTTACTTTCAGCCTTCACTGTTACTTATTTCTTTTTGTATTATCCTTTGATTTTTGTTAGCTTTTTCCCAATTTCTAAAATAAATATTGTTACTTTATTAATTTATTTTCTAATACTAAAGATATTTGAGGATATCCAGTTTTTCTCTTTTTTAAAATCCTTTTTGAGACGGTCTTACCTTGTCACCCAGGCTGGAGTACAGTGGCACAGTCATGGCTCACTGCCTCAACCTCCTGGGCTCCAATTCTTCCACTTCAGCCTCCCAGGTAGCTTGGACTATAGGTGCATGCCACCATGCCCAGATGATTTTTCTTTTTCTTTTTTCTTTTTTCTCACTTTGTTGCCTAGGTTGGTCTTGAACTCCTAGGATCAAGCAATCCTTCTGCCTCTGCCTCCTAAGTGCTGAGATTATAGGCATGAGCTAGCGTGCCCCACTCAATTTCCATTTTCCCCATGTCGCATGTAAATTTTCTATTTTTGCTGTGTCCCATAGGTTTTGATACGTAGTATATTTCTTTACATAGTTTTCAATATGATTTATAATGTTACATTTGCTATCCTCTTTGATACAAGAATTTTCTAGGAGTATATTTTATAATTTCCAAGCAGTAAACATTTTCAGTCACTTTTCAATTTATAATTTTATTAGCTTATTATCAGACAGTTGGCCTGTATAATCTACATGTTTTTCAATTTTGCTAGGGTTTTCTATGGAGCTAAGGCATAAATGATCTTTCCAAATGTTTCACAGATATATAACAATGAATATACCTTTTATTGATGCAATGCAGGGGTTTGTATATAGCTATTAAATCAAGATTGGTGCCTGTATTCTTTATATCTTTATGTTCCTATTATTTATCAGAATTGCCAATTCTGAAAGAATCTTTGTGTTCTGAGGTCTTTTTCTATAACAGTATTGTTTTATTAAGTTCAGCTTACATTTAAGTTTTGCTTTGTATATTTAACTGCTTTGTTTTTTGGTGCATACAATTTTATGACTGTTACATTTTTATTCATGACTTGTAATTTTTTTTAATTACCTAATGTCCCTCTTTATCTATTTAAGGCTTCTAAACTTAAATTCCACTGTATCTGTTGTAATTTATTTACAGTTGTTTTCTTTATATTAGCATTTTTCAGGTGTCTTTAATCTTCCGTTTATTTTCCCCTTTCTTTGTCACTGTAAG
This sequence comes from Plecturocebus donacophilus, assembly GCA_004027715.1. Classification (NCBI taxonomy): domain Eukaryota; kingdom Metazoa; phylum Chordata; class Mammalia; order Primates; family Pitheciidae; genus Plecturocebus; species Plecturocebus donacophilus. The sequence continues at coordinate 26,910 of PVKP010000597.1, read as the reverse complement.
TTATTTTTAAAAAAAAAAATTTAAAACTTCTATTTTCTAACTTAATCTGACAATCTCTGATGGCTTTTGACCACTCTCTGATCCTATTTCTCTTTTTACCATACATTTTAGTGTAAAGTTGATATACTTAATTTTATTTCTTATATCTTACTTTAGATCTCTTATTTTATATTATTTCATCTCTTTCCTATTTAGTATTTTTACTGATTTAAGTTGCTATTGTTTCCCTCGTTAATTTAAAAGTTCTACAGTGCTTTGACCCTAAATAATATACATATTCCTCACACATTTTGAGAAAACATGATACCAGCTATTTCCCCTGTGGATACAGACTTTTTCCCTCATCTCTGCCTTTCCCCAATCTGGTAAATTATGACCTTAAGAATACTTTCATCTTCTTTCCTCTTCCTCCTTTCCCCTTCCAGAAATCTCTGGAACACTTTTACCCTTCCCTTTATTCACTCCTACCAGCTCCAGGATTTTACTGAGGATAGTTTAGCAGTTTAGGATTTAGACTAATAGCATCTACCATGAAATTGTCTGCAAAACAAAAATAAGAATATGTAATGTGTTTTCTTTAAAGAGTCTATCATTATAAAAGTATGTGTGTTCTCGCATGTATGCATATATTTTTATCAATATTTATAAACTTTTCCTCCCATTAGTATTAGCTTGATTTACTTTAAATATTTTTTAACTGTGTAAGTAACATACAAATAAATTCTCACTGTAAAGAATTCACATAAGAATTCTACAAGAAATGTAAACTCTTACTCGGCCACCCCTCATCCAGTTCCCTTCCTAAAGATACTTCCTTAAATCCACTGTATTAGTACGACATATATTTTTCCACACTATTTTCCATGTGCTTATGTATACAGATACATTTATACATTATTCATTGTTTTGCTTTTCTGTGTATTTACTATAAATTTTGTCACGTTACCTGTATTGCTTTGCAACTTTACTTTTTCACTTAATATATGTTTAAGAGATATTTCTAGGTCAGGAAATAGGGTTTAACTTGATACTTTTAAACTTCTAACTTGATAATACTGACTAGTGTGGTTATAGCATAGTTTTTTCTATGAACGTTCAGGTTACTTCTATTAATTTGTGACTTGAAGACAGTGCACAATGTCTCACATGTCACCCTCTGCACATCAGTGATGGTTTCTGTAAATATAGATATGTGGAATTGCTAAGTCAAAGGGTAGATGCTTTTACTACTAAACAGCCACCCAGGAATTGCTATGCTTATTTATAACCTTGCCAGAAACACATAGTTTTACATTTTCAACATTTGTGTATGCAATTGTTTCGTCTACCTTTGAATAGAGGGTACTTCAAAATGTATTACAAAGTTGTATCTATCATTATCACACTTTTATTTATGCCAGTCTGCTTGGTGAAAAAAAGTATCTCGTGTTCTAATATACTAACTGACTGGTAGTGAGGTGAGTATCTTTCATGAGTTCGTTAGCTATTTGTATTTCCTCTCCTGTCAATTGCCTATTTCCACTCTTGTCTTACTTCATTTTGTTTAATTCGTAACAAATTCTAACTCATAGGAATTACATGCTTCCAGTTTTAATCATTTATTTGTATGTCACAAACCTTTTCTCCTAGTCTATTGCCTATTTTGCCTATGTATGTGGAATATTTGAACAAAACAGAATTTTAAAATTTTGATTTAGTCAAATTTAAGTCTTTTCCTGTATAACTTTATTTTATGCCTTGCTTGAGAAAATAGCCAACACACTAAAATAAAAACAATAGCCTTCTGTGTTTTCTTCAGTATTTACCTAATTTCTTATACATTTAGGGTATTAATCCATGTAAAATTTATATTTCCTTATGTGAAATAGGGCTCCAAATATTATTATTATTATTTTCAAATGAATTATCAAATGCACCACAACCATTTATGCATATTTCATCATTACTTACTGTCACTATTATTATCAAATAGATTCTCATATAAAAATGCACCTTTAAGACTTCTTCTCCATCTATTCATTTCTTCTTGGTCCAAACCCATGCTGTTCTAATAGCTACAACTTTATAGAATATTTTGAAATACCACAGAGTAATTTTTCCACCCCATACTTCTGTGTAGTTCTTTATTTTCAAAGCTATCTTGGCTACTTGAGAACATTTCTAACTTCCCAGGTATATTTTATAATCAGCTTGACAAGTCTCATAAAAAATTATATTGCATTTTGATTGAAAATGCATTTAATTTTAGATTGGCTCTGGAGAATTAACATTTTTATAACATTGACTTTTCTCATCTCATGGATATGTATTTCCACTTATTCATTTCTTCCCTTCTTTTCTTATTAATTTTTCCTGTTTCATTCATTTAGATCTTACATATTTCTTATTAGGTTTATTGCTAGGTAGTTCATATTTTTTATCTATATTATGAATGAAATCTTTTCTCAATTACATTCTCCAATTGGTTGTTACTGATATATAAGCAACGTATTGGCTTTTGTGTGTTGTCCTAATATCAGCATACCTTGGTGAACTTATTAGCTTTCAAAGTTTCAGAAATTCTTCAGTTTCTTTCTTGCTGATGAAAACCTTTCTTATTTATTAGTAATAAACATTTAATTTGATATAATGAATTTAAGGTAAAGTTTTAGAACTGGGATATAAATCTAGGTGAACAGTATAACTTCCTTTCTTCATATTGGTTGATGAGGACTCTTTTTTTTTTTTTAAGATGTAGTCTCACTCTATAACCCTGGCACAATTTTGGCTCACTGCAGCCTCTGCCTCCCAGATTCAAGAGATTCTTGTGTCTCAGCCTCCTGAGTAGCTGGGATTACAGGCATAAGATACCATGCCCAGATAATTTTTGTATTTTTAGTTGAGATGGAGGTCTCACCATATTGGCCAGGTTGGTCTCAAACTCCTGAGCAGACGTGATCCACCTGCCTCGGTCTCCCAAGTGCTAGGATTACAGGCATGAGCTACCTCTCCCAGCCTTTCAGGGTGACTCTTAACATTTAATGATTTCTTCCTCCATCCCTCCATCCATTATCCTTTTTCCTCAGCACAAATGAAGCTATAATAGAAAAAAGGATCCCTGGTTCTTGCTAAATCTTTCATTTTACCTACTGAGACCCAAATAATTTAAATGACTTGTCTAAGGTCACACAACTTAGAAAGCGACAGAATTAGATTAGCTTCAGGAATGGTTATTACAGTCTTTAACATGTAAGCAGAAATAATCATGGCTTTGTGGCTCTTTTGTAAATTGTATTATGCTTCTATACACTACCCATTTTGTTGTTACAGAGAATGATTAGTGTATTTAATGAATTAAGTAAATTAAATTATAAATTAAATATTTGTGTATTTTATGAATGTGAGAGAAATAGGCAAATTTTCATGCCATGTAAATTTTTTTTATTTATTTTTGTTGTTGTTGTGATACTTTAAGTTCTGAGGCACATGTGCTGAACATGCAGGTTTGTTACACAGGTATGCATGTGCTATGGTGGTTTGCTGCACCCATCAACCCGCCATCTACATTAGATATTTTTCCTGATGCTAGTTGTCCCCTGGCTCCCCACCCCCTCTCCAGGCTCCGGTGTGTGATGTTCCCCTCCCTGTGTCCATGAGTTCTCATTGTTCAGCTCCCACCTATGAGTGAGAACATGTGGTGTTTGGTTTTCTGTTCTTGTGTTAGTTTGCTGAGAATGATGGTTGCCCATCAGCGATAGACTGGATAAAGAAAATATGGCACATATATCCCACAGAATACTATGCAGCCGTAAAAAAGGATGAGTTTATGCTCTTTGCAGGGACACAGATGAAGCTAGAAGCCTTGCAAATATTATATGTTTTCAGTTGTATACTTTTGAAAAGTAGGAACTGGGCCATATTTATTATATAAAAATATATAAGTATATACAAAGTGGCTAAAGGACATTATCAAAATACTTCAGACTATAGGCCAATGAAAAGTAATTAAACACCGAAAGTTCATTCAGCATTGTGAGAGATTAAAGAGATGCATAAAATATGGGGTAAATAATGATAGAGAAATAATATAATTAAATAGTTATTATTGGTAGTGCAATACATTGTACTAAGTACCTTGCATATGCTAACTCACTTAACTCTAAAATATACACATACAACAACCAAGAAGTTAGTATTGTTTTTCTCCTTTCACAGAGGAGACAACTGAAATTTAGAGAGATGAAATTACTTGCCAAGGTCATGATATTAATGAGTAGCAAAGACTGAATTTGATCTCAGGTGTATTTCACTCCAAAGCCCTTGTTCTGCCTTTTCTGTATAGATTGTTTTCCTTAGAATCTGACTAGACAGATACACACATATCATCCCATTTGGCAATGCTGCATTAGTACACCAAGTCCCAGGATAACATTTTTAAGTATTAACTGAGCCACAAATGAATCCACTGCCAAAAAGCTGGTCATGTAACTTACTGAACATTTTCTGTGAACAACTTCAAGGACATATCTTGTCACAAATCAAAAAATCAAAACTCATTATGGAAGAACTCCTGATAGAAGCAGCTACATGACTGAATGTCAAACATATGTGAAGCAAAATGAGCTAGATATGCAAGAGCGTATCTTACATGATTTTGTTTAAACTCTTGAAAAGACAGAGCTAATCCATAGTGACAGAGAGCAGATCCATGGTTGCCTGAGGCTGAGGATTGAGAAGAATTGATTGGGAAGAGAAATTAGGGAATCCTTTTGGGGTGGATAAAGGAGGATGTAAACATTCTTCAGTAACAGGTCACAATTATATGTGGAATGCGTTTAATGGTTCCTCTGAACTAGGGTAAAGACTCAGATTCATTAGGAAACTGCTTTGGAGAAGTTAAATATGTTATGTGGATCTTCAGTGTTTCAGCATTTGGTCAGAGACCAGAAGCAAAATTTAGCTACTGAAATGCACAGTCTGATAGTTTAGTGAACAATCAATTCTGGTAATCTGTCCAGATGCACAAAGGGCACACATGAACATCTCACATGCCCTGTCCTGATATAGAATTAAGGCAGCGAGCTATTTTCTTCTTTTTGGAAACGGACATAACATTATAATGAGAAAACAATTTTCCATCTGAGGCATCAGCTTGCAGATTACCTCTTTCATTTCAGCTTTTCTCGTTTTTATGGCAAATTCTGCTGCAACATTAATGATAACAGCTTTTTGCACTCATATCATTATGAGATCTTTACGTTAATTCAAGGATCTCAATGCCTGTCTTGAACAATGTCAAATGCAACAATGAAATATGAGCAAGGCTTATTGGAAAACATCTGTATGCATCTCACATCCAAAAGTGTATAATGTGTTCTATTTTGAAATTCTGATTTCTTCACAACATATATATATCTATTATACAATATGATTTCTAAAAGATGATTCTTATCCTCTTCCATTCACTATTTAGCTCTTTGGGAGGGAAAAGCAATCATAAAAAGGAAAAGCTTGCTGTGCGTAATGTGCGTATCTATAGTTCCAGCTATTCAGGAAACTGAGGCAGAAAGATCACTTGAGCCTAGGAGTTTGAGTATGTGGTGTGGTATGATGACATCTTTGAATAGCCACTGCACTACAGCCTGGGCAATGCAGTGAGACCTTACAACGTAGTAAGATCTTGTCTCCAAAAGATACAATAAAATAGAATTTAAAAAGTGAAAAGAAAAAGCTAAAAACAACTGTTTTTTAAAGGAGATTTGTACTTTGAAATTACAAAGATGGGTATTCAGGATCTATCATACTTGGTAAAAATTTAAAAACAGGCCTGAAGCAAAGAAACAATATGAAATAGAAAGTGTCCAATGCAATGTGAATGAAAAAGGGTAAAAGGGCAGTTATGATACAGATGAACATCATGGATTAAATTTTAATTCAGGATTAATTTCTTAATTAAGGGATTAGTTTCTTAATTAATAGACAGGCTTTTCGGGGGTCCTTGAATATCTTAAAGTTACAAGCTAATTTCTCTCTGTATGTAGGGAGAAAACCTATCGTCCTGCTCAGATACTCAAAGGATTCTATGATCCAGCCATGCTCCTCCTCTTTTTGAAAGTTAATCACAAGATTAAATAGATAGCTTAATCTAGGGTATTTCCAACTCCCGAATATCCCATACACACTTCCTGCTGAAACATTCACTCCAAGTCACTGAGCTAAAAGCCCATAGGGATCTACTTAGAGCTAAATGTCCCTAGAAAATCCCCAGAAATACAAATTCCCAGGAAAATCCAACAAGTCAATAACAGAAAAGAGGAACTGATTTAATACAGCATGTTTGGGGGCCAATATCTCATTCACTCAGACCACTGTTTCTCAGAAATCAGTGATGAGCAAATAGATCACTTGTTGCACCTCCCCGTTTCCCTGACACACAGACGCAGGCCACAAATCTCACAAGAAGAGAAATGAAAGAACTTCTGCCTTTGTTACCTTCTAATATTAAGGTCCTAGACATTTTAAGAATGGCCCGAGGTCACCCAGGCAACATGTGGTAGAGAGGGGATGTGAATCTCAGCCTGCTTGGATTTTAGTAGCCTTTAACCTCTCTGGTCCACCCTACATGCCTCCTTGGAGTTCAATGATTTAGTCAGTCCACTCCATCTGAACCGTTTCCCAAAGCTGCTCGTTAGACTGAAGGCATATTTCTCATGCCAAGGTCTTTCTATTCCTTAATTCTGGTAAATTTCAAATTTATTACCCCCATGGCATAGTAGAAAGGGTACAATGCTGAGAATCAAGACTCCTGGAATTGAGCCACTACTCTCCTCTAAACAGACTATGTGACCTTGCAAAACGCAAGTATCAATCTGAGTGTCCGATAACCGGGGATGGGGGTAGATTCTATGATCTGAAAGTTGAGATATAATAATATATTCTATTGGCACAAACATGTTTCTAGCACAAGTGATTTGACCATGTTACTAGGTTATTAGATCCATGTTCTTATTCAGGGAAATATCTATTATGCCCATAACAGTGTTGTCTGTAACTCAGATTAACAGGACACCACCCAAATGTATTTAATTTGATTTTTCCGAAGTATAGCACATTGCCAAGTCCAAACAACCCATTCGATGCCTTTTAATTGGCGAATTTGTTGAACCCCAAATGTATTTAATTTGATTTTTCCGAAGTATAGCACATTGCCAAGTCCAAACAGCCCATTCAATGTCTTTTAATTGGCGAATTTGTTGAACACTGCTGCAATATCCTTTCCTCATGTGAGCCTGGGAAAAGACATGAAGTGACTTTTGGAAATGAGGGCCTAAGTGGGCAGTGGGTAATTTAAGGCAGAAAGCTTTGGACCAGAGAAGAACCCTGGTTAAGAAGAAGCCGCAGTCTCTAGAGGCTCATCTCTCTATTTGTGAAACAGCACTAATACCCGGGGCCTATTGTAAGGATGCAGTGAGACACCTTCTGCTTGCTAAAAAAGTACAGAAGACACTCAAAGCTTTATCAACGTAATCACCAGGTATCTATTTGGGAAACATTAGATTGACCATACTGGCTTTCAGCTAATCCAGTTTCAGAGAAACACTTTGTTGCCTTAGTACAACACGTGTTAACCTGTTAGAACTACATGGACTACTTCTCCTAATGAGACACTCTTGCAAAGATTCTCATGCTCCTTTTAATTATGTTATTTACGGGGACTCTGCTGATCCTTCTGCCTTCCCACTTGTGAGGTAGGAAAGGGCAGAGACTTACCAACCACAGAGTATGACTGAAGGCAGTGGCGACATGTTTGGGTGGCCTTTCTCAGGTCACCAGTGAGTCACAGTGGCATCAGATTCCTATCAGGGTCTATGACATACAGGGCAATATCCCTCATTCCAGTGAGCCTCCTTGTGGGTGAATGGCCTCTCAGATTTTTCAGAAAAGCCAAGCAATTTTTTTGTAAGTCTTGGTTTTGAAACATTAGGCTGACAGTGATGGACAGAAACTGATCCAGCTGAGACATACAAACTGCTTTAAAAGCAGAAAAGTCTGCGAGAAAGCAACTGCGTGAAGATGGCTTTATGAACAGCAGACTTGGCAACATTTCCTGGGTCTCCCACTTTCACAAAGGTGCACTAACATCTCACCTGTCTGGAGATTTCTATTAGGCTTTTTGAAAACTTGACCTGGGCCTGCATGTGCTTATATAAGAGGTAGGAGATGAAAGTGGGGCGTGTCTTTTTGCCTTTGAAGCTGGCCCAACCGTTCTAGTGCAGCCAGGTGTAAGCTATAAACCAGTGGCATTAAGATATGAGAGTACTTGCCCTGGGAATCTTTATCTTCATCCCCCTAATCACTTTGGGGGCTACTGTGAGACCAGTCCCAGTGTATTTCTGAGTGAGTGCAGCAAGCCAGGTACAATTGAAGGTTAACCCCACTTGCCTCTAGGGTCTGGCCATCACAGGCAGCATTGCGCTTCAGTGGCCTTCCTGCAGTTCTCTTCCCAAGGAGGCTCAGCCTGTTCTGGCTTTGCTAAAAGATTCTGGATTCTTCTATTTGCCTCCTTGGTATCTACCCTCCCCTCTCTTCCCCTCCCTTCCTTGACCCATCCAGCCAAGATTCAGGACTTCAAAGATATCCTTCCTCCCTGCAACCTGACAGGGTAAAGACTTGTTCCCAAGTCTCCTGAAGAGCTGTGGCAGGTTGCAAATCACTGGCCAGTTCAAAAAAGCTGCTCTCAGTGCGTCAGGGCAGCTCTTAAACGAGGGCACCCTCGTGGTAAGAGAGGTGACAGAACAAAGGCAGAATTGCTTTTCACTTCTGGAAACACTGGTCTTTCATGTCAGAGTTTGGGTTACTTAATCTTTTCATGTCAGGAATAAGATTTCCCTGGTGTGACATCTGCTGATAGCAATGGACAGTCCACAATTTCCAGTGCCAAGAAATTAATGCTCTAATCTGCATAATCAAGTCCCCAGGTAAACATCACCATTCTTTTCTCAGTGCTTTCTGTCCCTTGCATTTCCAAATCCTTCTATTTATCTAAAATTCAGAAGGAAAATGTAGTGCTTAGTAACAGTTTTTACTAGGGGAGTTTTTAAGGTTACTATGATAAACATTTACTGCATGAAATTTACTAAATTCAGGATAATCAGGTTTTCTTATGTGTTTGAAATATGAGAAAAATATATATAGCCTGAATGTTCCATGCTACAAGGTGCATTTCCTGAATTTACACTTCATTCACTTAGTCTATTCCAATATAATGCTGATTTATGTTCAGAGTTTGAACCTCTATTTAATGTTGAAATCCTTAAAACAAACTTTAGCCATAGAGGGCTCTTCACTTTTCCATTAGACTTCTTAATTCAGTTTAACTAGATTTTTCTTCAGTTAAAAAGCCAGAAAGAAGTATTGTTGAAGGTCATAGTGACAGAAAATTCACCAGCATGATGCTCCTGGAGGTTCTTGTTTTCCTGCAGAGCTGGATGAGTTAATCTGATATTGTTGCAAGAGGTTGGGAAGGCCAAACAAGGCCCAATAAGGGTAAGACAATTTTATAATCTTACAGCTATAATTAAATCCAGGACTTGGGATCAATGTAAATATAAATTCCAGTATTAGTCTTGAATTTAGTCTGCAAATTGCTTTTTGGAAACTCTGTTACCCTAACAAACTCCTATTTACCCTTCAAAGTCCAGGTTAGCTGTGACTGCCCCTTAGAAGGCTTTCATGACACCCAGAACAGTGTTCATCACTTTCTCCTTTGAGGACATTGAATGGTAAATGTTTCTGTTGTGTTTACTACTCTACTGAACAACTGTTTGTTCATATTATCTGTCTCCTTATTAAATGATGACCTTTTCAAGTCTTTGTCTAAACCATCTCTGTGTCCTCAGGAGCTAGTACACTGCCAAGGACATAGTGCTCAATGAATTTTTGTTGAAATAATGAATAAAGCAATATATTCTGACTGCCTCATGTATATGATCGTAAGCATAGTGTCCAGGTGTTCTGAGCACATGCACCACATTTTAAATTAAAAAACCACCATTTTCAGGGCAGAGAAAGAAAAGCAGATTGCAGGCCAATCCTGGTCCACACTGGCCTTAATGTGTTTCCTCAGTGTCATGAAATAGTTGAACTAGGTGTTAGCCAACACTTTAAAATCGAGAGACTACATGCAAAAGTCTGCATTTCTAACTTCTTAAAATTTTCAAAGCTATGGTGACACCTAACCAGCATTTCCATGAGGCCAAAATGGCTGGGGCTGGCTGCAGAGCACATAGCTTCCTTTCCTGCTTCCTTCACCCTCCTTAGCCCCTTAAGACATTTGATCTCAGAGCATGAGAGTTTTCATTGTTTTGGTGAGAGGATGGCTTATATAGAGCCAGCCACATAATAATACACATTGACACATATTATGAGAAGCCAATCATGTGCTCTTGGAAGCAATTAATACATGTTAATACAATTAATACAGCTATCTAATTTTAGGAGGATATGAAGAAATAGAAAGGTGACTTCCATTAAGTTACTTAAAATGTAAGAGGGAGTGGGATGGGGAGATAAAAACCCATGAAACAATATGGAAACATTAGTCCCTCTGACCAAAGGCACATTCATGTAATACAATCTCTACAGCTTAAGGAGCCAATAGTTCCAAGATAGAACCCATGTTTACAGTCTCACTGACAACAAGAAGAGATAAAACACACAACCACAAAACATCTGAAACTCATTTAAAAGGAGAGATAATTTCCACTAATTGTCCTGACCCATCTAAACATAATATTCCAAAGCCTTCCTTCTTCACCTTAGATGCACAACACCCTAAGAACTGCTCTCACTCCCTTCTCCTCTTCCCTCCCTGGGAGCTACTTCATTTGTGAAACCACCTCCCTGTACCTCTGCTACAAGCATTTCCATGTGCCTGGTTTCACGTAATCCTTAGTTCACTCAGCATTTACTGAGGCTCATGTTTGTTCAAGTTGTGTATTGGGAGGATTCAAAAGTCAAGACAAAGTTTTTGTCCCTAAGAAAATAAAGGCCAAATCAAGTGAGAAAAGAGTAGGAATCATACCTTGATTTCCTTATAACAGACCACAAACACCTTCCAAGATAATGCTGATGGGAACACCGCATTTAGTCATGGTGCATGGACTGGTAAGCCCTGGGTCTTATGAAGAGAAAATACACTCCTCAGATGCTTTTGGAATGAAGAGCGAAGGTATGCAAAAAGAATTGTTGCATACTTACAAAGTAACATATCAATACCACTGGGACTTAGTGACGAGGCGTGAGTAGAGGATTGAGTGGGGCGGGGAACTGTGATCTTAGTCCAGGAGTACCTCCAAAGCATATGAATTTAGAAACCAGATTGTGAGGAAGAGAATTTCTTATGCCTTTGCACAATGTGTTCTTTCTGGGTGGCATTTATACTTTCTCTTGTCCACCTAGAGTCACATGGAGGCATGGTTTCCTCTGCTGGGCCTTCCCCAGAGCCCTCTGCCAGCAGAGCTAGGCTTCCACTTGCCCCACGCCTGTCTCCGCCTGGCTGCTCTAGCTTCCCACATGCCTTTCAGCACATCATTTCACTTTCAGGCTTAATTGTAGACCACAGGCTTTTGAGCAAATGCATTTTGCCACGGACTTCTCAGCACTGACATTGCTTTGGCTGCTCCCAATTTGGTAATTGAATAGGAGTGGCCGGGGTGGGGTGGGCAGAAGTAGAGTAGCATCTTGAACAGAAAAATGCATTTTGAACAAAGTGGAACAGTTGAAGGAAAACCTATGTCATGCTCTGTGGAGTGAAAGTATTTCTGCTTGGCTAAAGTAAAGAATTTGTGTCAGGAAAAAAAGAAAAATGAGGCCGTTGAAGTGTGAAGCAAGTCTATAGAAGGTCTTGGGCATATTATGAAGAGGGAAAAATCACATCTTGCCATAACCCTGATGATTCTTTCTCATCTTTTGTATAGCTCTTACTTGATCCCAAACCAACCTCACGTGTTACATCTCATCATCGAAAGCCTTGCCCTGCAGGAACTGTGTGATTTTTCAAAGCGTCCCTTACCTCTCAAAGGGGCTACTTTCTACACGTCTGATGGGTTAATAACCTTTCCAGTGCTTAGTGCATGAGACAGAATCCCTGCTGTACATTCTCCACATGTTTTGATGTCTGACCAGTGCCTATAATAAAACCACTAATGTTCTGTAATGATGCAGGATGATAGGCTCACCGCCAGTGGATACTCTGCCATCTGAGCCCTGGTGTTACTCAGAATCCCTGAAGCATCACTGGCTGCTGCTCCTGTCACCCTGTGGGCCTTTCTAAATTAGATATCAGGTTTGCAGGGCAGAGCTGGAGGCGCCTCCATGGCTGGTCCACACAAATAGCTGAGGGACAGAGTTAATCCATTCCAGAAACTCATAAGGTGAACTTACATCCCAGCAGCGTGGAAAGCCAGGTAGATGCTCCAAACTTGTGTGGATGTTCTTGCCTCTTCTCCCAACTCCTTCTTGGTTTGTGTCTCAAGAGAGGTCACGACTGATCAGAATGAAAAGCTGCCATCACCAAAACTCAAGAACCACAGTTTCATTCTTAATCTTCTTCTTTACTCACTTATCCCTCCCTTGTTGCTCTCACTGCAGGCTGCCGGCTTAACTAGTCCTTTTTCTTTTCATCTTTTTGTTTCCCTTCAGCCACATATATGTGAAAGTTCCCCAAAGGCAGATGTTTTGAAAAAGCAAAATATATATATTTCAAAGTGTATAATATGGCTAACATTTTCCAATTTCTCCAAATGACCAAATATCCTAGAGAAGATACTTCCGTATTGGTTGTTTATGTGATTGACAGTTCCAGGTAGTTCTGTGTGGATGTGTTCATAACACAACAATAAGTTCTAAGGTAGCAAAGAGTGTCAATGTTTACAAATCTCTGCTTCTCAGAAATAAAAAATTGGAAAAATATGAATCGGGCACCTAGGGCTTTGATACAAAAATAAACATAAATGGACAGAAGACAGCATGGTCTTCTCACCATGAAGATTAGAATCTTGTTGGGGTCGGAATCTCCTCCCCAACAAACTGAGTTTTAGGAAAAAGTGTATGCAACTAACTGCAAAGTCATCAACAAGTATGCACTGAATATGTAAGATAAACAAGGATAGTATATGCAAATGGATGAAAAGCAACATTCAGCATAGTTCTTGTCCTCAAAGAGATTGATACTAAATTAAAGGTTACCAAGAAATCTCTAATTACATGGGTTGTGGGTTGCACTGGATGACCCCCACTCATGGAGGCTAGGATTCTACAATTTCACACAAGACACTTAGCTGTGGCATAGGCCACTGATACTACATGAACTCCAGTATGGGGAAAGTTCAGTGAGGAATGCTAAGGCCCTGGATAGCCCCTTGTTAGGGCAGCCCTTGGCTGGATCTCAGAGTGGGATACTTGGCTTGTGGACAGGTGGAGAGGAAAGTGTGTAGTGCCTTGCCAGTCAGATTCATGGATAGATTTACACTGAAAATAAAGACTAAGAGGATAAAAAAAACAGGAACAAGTAGAATGTAAAAATCCTCTCATCTGTTGGAAATAATAGCATAAAACACTAGCAAAAACTAAAAGTCTGCATTCTAAGACATAACAGCAAATTTTTGCACCTTGGTTCTAAGCTGTCAGACCCTCCACTCTTGATGTGAGTAATCTACTCTATAAAATTCTTTTCTTCCTACTCTGGCCTAAGGATATGAGTAGCAGGACTTTTTGAAATATCAGATGAAAAAGGAAAGAAAACATTGTCTTAGGCTAAAAATATGAGAATAATGTTCTGTTAGGATAATGATTATGCAGGTGTCCAAAACAAGACAAAGATGGAACACACAGGGAGGGGAAAATCTTAGATGCCACATTTCAGAAATGTGTAAAGATGGTAGGCTCCTTACTGGGATTGTACTGCAGAAGCCCTCTGATCTGACTCAATCCCAGGTGGGCCAGTTAATTCAAATGTCACCTAGAGTAGCAAATCAGAAAAATTGTCCTCATACTCATTCATGTTCCACGCAGAGGGAGCACCAACTGGAGGCAAAAGAGGGGACTTAATTTCACCAGATTTTCGGGTTAAATCCGTGGTCTGTCAAATACCAGCTACAGGACTTAGCCTATCTATGCCAAAGTATCCCCATTGATAAAATGGGTGCAATGATAGGTCCTACCCCTATCACAGGGACTGTGATAAAGATTAAGTTGTGAGTGCTCTAAAGATTGTAGAACAATGTCTGACACATGGTAAGCACTACAATGTATTTGGTAAATGACATTTTCGGTAGGGCCAAGGTTGCTTCTTTGCTCAGAGATCTTTTTGTTGCTGGAGTCTTCTATTATCTTTTCTTTAAATTTGGCATCAACACACACTGTATACATTGTTTATGATTCCTAATTTTTGTTTTCCTTAACAGTGGTACATGAACTTAAAACCATTTGAGGAGCAGTTTGCATGCAGAATTGTTCTACATTTAAGACAATTTCTGATCTCTCACAACTTTTTTTTTTACAGTTAGACACCTATCTTTGTTTATTTTTTGAGATGGAGTTTTGCTCTTGTTGCCCAGGCTGGAGTGCAATGGCATGATCTCGGCTCAATGCAACCTCCGCCTACTGGGTTCAAGCAATTCTCTTGCCTCAGCCTCCTGAGTAGCTGGGGTTATAGGCATGTACCACCACACCTGGCTAATTTCATATTTTTAGTAGAGACGGGATTTCTCCATGTTGGTCGGGTTGGTCTTGAACTCCCGACCTCGGGTGATCCACCAGCCTTGGCCTCCCAAAGTGCTGGGATTACAGGCATGAACCAGCCAGACACCTATATTTAATTTCATCACAAAAACTACTGCAGCAGACCTACTGAGTTACAAAAATAATTCATTCTTGGCAAGAGTTCAGCTTAACTGGTAAGAGAAATATGCGCACCTTGTAGAGAGCTTTACTAGCTACCAACAGTCATTAGGTTGAGGATATTGTTCCCTGTGATTTACAAGAGGAAATGGTGAGCATCAGTGAATCTGTACAAGTAGATTCAAATGAGCTTAGTTAGAGATTCCAGTCCCTGTAAGAACCATTACTTTTGGATTTTGTTTGCCATCCTGCCATCTCAATTCCTTAGAATTAAGTTCCAATGTTGATTTTATTATGGTGAGGGAGTCTTCTTAATCTGATTTATTGCCACCCATAGTCTCAGAGAAATCATTCTAGAAACTGAAATCAGTAGAGAAGTTTGTTGCCAATCTTAAGATTTTAATTTTCAGCTTAGGCCTTTTTTATTTCCATCAAGGACCTAGCTCCCTTTGTAGGTTTACTAGAATTTATCAACTAATCCCCAGAGCACTCCCTTTCTGTTTCTCCCACAGAAGAATTGACTAAATTATATCCATATAACCTCTTATTCTGTATTTTTAAGGAACAAAGAATTGGCTGTTTCTTATAAGTTATTTTCCTTTCTACTATTTATAATCTGTCTACCCAAATCACAACATGTTCATAACTCTTCTTTCTGTATTTCTGTTCAGGTAGTAGCTTTGGAATGAGAGAATCATTAGGCTGTATTCAACAGATGATAACTAATGGAGCCTTCTAAGAAGTGCAGAAAACTACTTAGAAATCTGCTGTAATGAATCTGTAGGCCATGGGCAGCCCCTGTAGGGTCTTCAGTATTTGAGACCAGGGGCACACTGGTGGATTTGCTGCCTGCATCCACCATCTCCTCAGACATACTGGGCTGGAACACATGACTGCATAGGACCTCAACATTCATGTAAGCCAGGAAAACTTCAAAAGAAGAAGTAAGAGCATAGAATTCTCATAGGTTCATGTGAAATAACTTCTTAGAACAATGAATTATTATTTGTTCATTATTTCACTCAACACATGAGTAAGCATCCATAGGTGTAAAGCAAGTTGAGAATGTTTGTATTTTAGCACCACTGTATATATTTTGTTTCTCACTTAAACCCAAAAGTACTATCAGAAAATGAAAAATTATGAGTGAAATAATTAACACACCATCTGAAAAGCCAGTGATGTCCTCCGTCTGTGATTATGAGCTCCAAGATGTTAAGGAGGCGTGTATCACACTTTATATAATTATTTTTCACATAACTATTTAGAGAGAAATATGAAGTATGTTGGCTGAAAACACCTAATGAATAAACACTGATTTCTATTGTTAGCATACACATCATCCCCTGATCTTTGGGTATGAATTTAAGTAATTTGTGATAGCCAATGAAAAGCTTATATATCCATAGCACATGTGTTTACCATGCAAATAAGTGATCATAATTCATAAACATGGTCTGTAGAGCCTTAAACCTTACTTCAAAAAAGCCTCAAGTCACAACAGGCAAAGCAGAAAAAAATCATGAACATGCAACAGCTTTTAAAGGTAATTCTAATATTGAATCTTGATTAGGAGATTGCAAAAGAAACATAACTTTTCATAAATGCAAGATCCCCTATGACAAATATTTATGGTGGTCAGGAACAGAAAACAGAATAGAGATAGATGACTTCCCTCCCGCCCCACACAATTTTTGAGTCATAAATTATGAATTATGTTCAAACATAAATGGCAGAGAGGAAATTAATTTAGGAGATGAGATCTATTTTATAATTCAGAGAGCTGTTTTATTTTAATTTGGGGGGCAAATTACATTTTGATGTTCAGCTTACCAAACATCATTCTTTCTCTGAAGTGAATTACAATTTCCCATTATTTCTCTGAGGAGTCCTAAGATTTTTATGCCAAAATTCAGACAGTAAATTAGCAGCACAGTCTGGATCATTTGGAAAAATACTGTCCCACAGAGCTTTCCACAATGATGAAAACGTTCTCCATGTGTGCTGTCCAACTAAGGTAGTCCCTAGCCACATGTGCCTTTTGATGACTTGAAATGTGGCTAGTTGGACATAGGAACTTAATTTTAATTTAAATTTTTAAAATTAAAATTTAAATAGCCCTACATGGCTAGTGGTTACAGTGCTGGACAGTATAGTCCAGATGACCAGAGGCTGGAGAAGGACCTTCCTCTTAGCCAATCAGACCACACAGTGGTGGGCTGCCCTTTGTACATTGCACACTGCCGCTGTGAAACCTCAGTGCAGCCTTTGACAGATTAGCCTCAGAAGGGCTTGGGGCAAAGCTCATGGGAGCTGGTTTGAGCAAACATACACATTAACAGGATCACAAAGATAGGAAACTGCAAAGGTCAGCCCTCCAGACCCCTCTACCCATTCATGTGTTTCCCTGCAGTGGGACATATTCTCTAGTGTTTTGTCAGGAACAGCTTCAAATCGATTCAAATGGCGTGCCTTTCCACAGCTTTCCATGTTATGAAGGCAAGTAAAAAAAAAAAATAGTTCAGTGAGAGCACTTAGAAAAAGACAACCTGTAAAAATACTGAGATAGAAATAGGAGGTGTTTTAAGAAGGAACTCTGCCTAGAGAGAGATTTGAAAGAAAAACAAACCCCACATGTATTTTTGATTATAAAGAGTTTGAAATAAAGAAATATGCTTTGGCATTAAATAAAATCCTTCCTTGCTTATCACAGTATGCAAGATTACTAATGCTGGTCCCCAAAGCAATCAATTATTTCCTAACTCTTTTCCATGGTTCTGTTTAGTTTACTAC
Organism: Plecturocebus donacophilus; assembly: GCA_004027715.1. Lineage (NCBI taxonomy): Eukaryota > Metazoa > Chordata > Mammalia > Primates > Pitheciidae > Plecturocebus > Plecturocebus donacophilus. The sequence goes on along the minus strand of PVKP010000597.1, from coordinate 9,237 downwards.
AGAACACCTTTTGATTGTCTCTTTTACCTGTTTATTCTGTTAGTGCATTTCCTTATCTGCATGTAGCTGTAAAGTCAAGAACTTAAGACACATTCAAATTTAATGACATTTCTTGAGAGAGGAAAGAATTGGGATTCTGTTGCTATATGCCTGCTCCTGAAGATGTTGCCAACTTCCAAACTTAAGTAACTTCCTGTCAATAGCATTTCAGTAGCAAAGATTGTTTTCCAGATAAACACATACCTGGAGGAGCAGATCAGAAGTGGGTCTGACTCGCTGTTGGAACAGGATGCTCAGTGTTCGATTCTGCTGTTCCAAATCAAACACTCTTGTTTTCAGCTTCACACATTCCTCCCTTAGATCCTACAACAAACACATTGAAGGAGAAAAAAGTCTATAACTAAAGGTTGTCTTTGCATATTATAACTATATTTTATAGATCTCAGATGCATTAGTAAAAAACAGTATTTTCATTCTTCAAAGCCTCCAGAAATAAATCACATATAACGTTTTCTTCCACAGACCATTGTCTGATAGAATTATTATGTGCAAGGAAGACCAATTTTTTTTTAAAAAGCACCTTGAAATCAGAAATGCATTAATCTAGCATGCTATTTTTGAAGACAGTAAATCTTAGCGATATAAAGTCGATTTAAGTTTCCACCTGTATATTTTGCCTTTTCACTGTCTTTATAAGAGCAATCACAGAGCACAAACCACAAGGACAACAACAACATTTCTGCAGTGAATAGAGATTTGATGAGCTAAAGAAACTTTAGAATCATCAGAAATGATTCTGATGGCGTTTTTTGTTGTCATTTGTGAAAACAAGTTGAAATTCTCGGTGCTGGGGCTAATAGAGTCAGTGGTGCATTTAGCGGGAGGGAAATACCTCGGAAGAGACGGCTTTTAAAAGACCGCTTGCAACACGGCCATCCTCTGAACTCGTGGATTTCCATATCCTCTGGGGCTTTCTGGTCTCGGTGATGAGGAAGAAGCACCCTAAGCTCATTCTGGCATCTTTTTGGAGCAGCTTTTTTGAATAGTTCAAACACCACAGAGACCTTTTCCCCAGCTCACGGAGGAAGCTGAGGTATAAGAACTGCCTTCTAAACTGACTGCTATAAAAGTACTTATGGTACTTAAATATCTATGCCCTTTTTGATGGGATTCAAGACAGACCCGGTAGAATAAAGTCCACATTCAAGGTTCTTCAAAAGCTGACCCTTTTCTACATTTCAAACTATCTTTCACTACTTCCTGATGTTAAAAAAAAAAAAGTCTTCTGTTCTCACCAAGCAGAGAACAAAGGTCTGGCATGTTGTTCTCTCAAGCTCTTTGCATTCTGTCCACCTTCTTCTCTTTTCCTTCCACTTCCACTTTTCCTTCTTATCCACTTTCTTCTTTCAGCCCACACTTGGCTCTTCGATTGAAGTCCAGTTCAAACTTTATCACCTCTCTGACATTTTCCCTGGCATCCCTCAAAACCAGCTCCATTTTCTGAACCCCCATCAGCCCTCAATGCCTCCTCTGTGACGTTTAGCATATATTACTCTGTATTCATTTTCTCGTTTGTGCTCTAGACTTGTCAATTACAGGACGTGTTTGTTTTTAACAAGGCAAGCACAAGATGATACTGAAATAACCACACAAGCATATTGCTCTTACATTGTTTTTATTCCATCACCTAGCACAATGCTATGTATAGTAGGAGTTTAATAAGTGCTTGCAATTATTTTGCTAAATGGGATGATGATGGCAAATTCTATTCTCTAGTGATTGGTGTGATAAAGAACATTTAAGTTTCTCAACACTGCTGCTTCAAAGATTTATGCAGTCTGACATGGGGCAGCTATTGGGCTGATGGCTCTGTTAGCAACGGGAGCCCAGGCCACAGTTCTGGTGCTAGGATCTAAATAGGAATCACAGAGGTGCCTGGGCCTGTTCAGAACCTTGTATCAACCTAATGGTGAAGCTAGATCTCACTAGTAAAGTCTTCTCTGAGGCTTGATGAGCATGCATCATCTTATCCAGTAGTATTAATTCTATTTAAGAGGGGCAAAGGAACAGGCCAATGTATGGTCCACTGCAGTTTCAACTCTCCTTGAGTTTTTTAGTTGAATGGGTAAAGCTTATGTATAGGGTCTTTTCAACTGATCAATGCCTACAAATGGAGAGCAGAGAAAAGAAATGTCATGTTCAGAATGACCTGCAAGTTGCAAGATCCAGCAGGGCAGGATCAGGAATGTGCATTTCATACTCATGAGCACACATGTCATTTGGCAGAGGCCACTGTGGCGACTCACTCACTGCTCAAATTAAAAGGTGAAACTTCAGCCTGGCCAACATGGCAAAACCCCTTCTTTACTAAAAATACAAAAATTAGTCAGGTGTGGTGATGCATGCCTGTAGTCCCAGCTACTCGGGAAGCTGATACACAAGAATCGCTTGAACCCGGGTGGCAGAGACTGCAATAAGCCCATATGGCACCACCGTACTCCACCCTGTATGACAGAATCTCAAAAAATCCCTGTCTCAAAAAAAAAAAAAAAAAAGATGAAATTTGCTTTCTTTCTTTAGAATTCAACCTCTGTCTATGTCTCATGTTGATTTTTGTTCTTAGTATGTATATAACACTCTCCGCTCCCAAACACTAATTGTTTTTAGTACTGCTAATTAAGTAATTAATAAAACTTGACTGTGAGGCAGATAAATATTAATAGTACCTATTGGGTGGGAAAACACAATCATCCTCATTTGCGGTGTAGGGATATGAAAATGGAAGCATACAGTGGATATGCAAAAAAAAAAAAAAAAAGTGGGGGACCTGAAAGCAACACCAACCACGATTTTTAGCAGCAACACTGACAACAGCTTGAAAGAGTTCTTCAGATGAGGAAAAATAAAATAAAAAGAAAGAAAGAATGAAAAAAATCAATATACTTTACAGAGAGTCTTTATACAACTACTGAAATTTAAAAGGCCATTACTATTACTTAAGGTATGGTAAAAGTTCATTAGTGGGAACACAATTTATCGACCCTGAGAACTCTCTGTTCATCACTATTGGCACATCCAGCTCAGCACGCAGCAGCGGGGGAGATAGAGGCTTTAGGGATGTGACACTGATCTCACGGCCATCGACAAACAGAAATAAGCTGGTCTGAAAATCTGTAGACAGAAAAGAATCACTTGCATTGTTTTCAATATTCTTACTTTCTTCAGACAAGCTGTGGATTACCAGTAACAGTTAACTTCCCAAGAAACTGTAAACAAAAACACCCATGTGTCCATGTACACATGCATAAACACAACCAGAATGAATATGTAGAGAGAAACAACTCTTTCTCTGACCATTGCTGTGGCATCTGGGCAAAGGGGACAGTTGGCTATCTTAGCTTCCTCTGTGCTCACAACAGGAACACACTGAAATAAAGGAACGCATGACTGCATGATACATTTAGGCTGGATGCAAGAGCAGCTACTCTGACCCTGCCAGTTCAGAGGCAAAACCTAGAACAGCCTCCCCAAGGAAGGCTTTACAAACAAAACAAATCTCCTCTGGGTAGGTGCCATAGTCTGGGATCATGGCTCAAGGGAGAGGCTGTAGCACGTGTCCTCTCTCACAACCCTTCTTTTTTTTTTTCTATGACTTCCGTGGCATGTATTAGGTCTCCAGAAAAGAACTTCATTAAAAATATAAGGTTGTGTCTTCAGATAAGAAAAAGGGGGAATAACATAAATATTTATCATGGAGGAATAATGCCGAAGATTTGACTACATTTCATATCATGTAAAAAAAAGGTACAGTGGTGTTTGGGTTCAAGAAAATACCCAGACTTGTTTTCCTTACACTATTCATGTTACTATCAATTGAAAACAGAGACTTGAGGGATCACAGCTGAGCAATGTGATACACTGGTCTAATGGATTCCTGTGCATCTTAATGATCCCAAACCATAATTTCCCAGGGGATCCACACACTGTAATCCTGATCAATTCCCCCTGTGCTTGGGATAAAGATGATTCTGGACCCACTGCTATATACTACCCATAGGAGTACAGTTACTTTACGCACTGAAGAGTAAAATCCTTATCAGCTCTAGGCTGAAGTACATTTTTTAAAATGCTGATTGCTTAGAAGCAGGACATATGCTAACATGATCACTGGAGTGTCACTGAAAACTATTTAAATCTGATTTTATCATGTAAGAATGAAGTGATAGTGGTATACCTATTTCAGAGGCAGTGTCTGTCATGGGAATACATAGAATTGGGGCTTAGAGGGCCGGAGCTCTAGTCCTCACTGTCCACAGGATGTTGAGGAAGTGATTGCTTCTGATTAGGTCTGTTTCCTCATCTGTAAACCAAGGCACTGCACAAAACTGAGCTTTTGTTCAAAAGACATATCTCTCACTAGCTTCATGGGATGACTTTTCAAGTGCCACCTTGTTCCCTCCCTGAAGCTTAATGGCCACCAAAACTACCAGCCTCTTTTGTCACATCCCTTCCTGGTAGTTTTCACAGATACATCCCTATCTGTGTCCCAAATGCTGAGACTTTTGTAAAAAGAAAAGCCACTTTTGGAAAAGGCTGGTCACATCTCAGACTTACCCAGGGCTTCCACATCAAATAACTAAAAGACAAGACAGGTGACGTAAAAGTGTGACTGAATCGGGATACTGCACAGGAAGTAGTGAGTCCTGTGGCAAAATGGACACTGCAAGTCTCCACCCTAAAGGCCTTCAGATTAAACCACTTTTATTAAGGGTGATAGCTAAACAGTTTGTGTAACTAAAGTCAATTGAGCCCATTACCAAAGCTAGTTGACAATCTCAAGATTAAATGCTCACTAAGGGTCCTTGAAATTGGGGAATTTGGGAGTTAAAAATAACATTGATTTTGAGAAAACTTGACCCCAAATATACAGGGTCAGTTTTACTCCACACATGTCAAACTCTAAATATTCTTCCTGCCAGAGAAGATCAGCAATACTTCCAGAAGTTTTAAGAATTCCTGTGGCTACCCTGCCCTTTTATTTTATTCCCCGTGATCATAATTAAATGCTGGATTTCAATCCATCTGTTGATTTTCATGGCATCTCTCTCCGTCCTATTGAACTGCAGTGAGAAAAACAAGTGACTGAATGGGATCGTGGAGTAAGAAAGAGGGAGTGAGTCAGAGCATGGGACTGACATTGCAACAGCCATAGTCAAAGCAGGGGCCCTTAAGATAGCCAACTGGCAATTGAAATGATGAGCAAATTATGTTTTTAGTCCTATCTCAGAGGGCTACCTTGAGAACAAAACGACTTAGTGCATTTAAAGTGCTGCACATGGGGTGTGATGGCCTGTAAATGCCTGCTAAATCTAAACAAGCACCTGCTACCATATAGACCACGGCTAGAGAAGTGGACACAGATGATTCAGTTGCCCCTCCACAAGGGAAATACGTAGGAATTGGGAGTTTTCTCAGCTATAAGCTATAAAATTGTTTTCTGCTTCTGCCTGAGTGGCTGGATTCCACCATATCCAGCTTTATTCCATGACGGTGAAGAAAACACACCATAGAAATATGTGGTTCCTCCAAAGAACATACAGATAAACCTGAGATTGTTGATATGAACGAAAATAATTGCAGAGAATATGCTTTTCTTCCATATTTTGCTTAATGGCAAAACAAAATAAAACAAAAAACAAAAACCCCAAACACTGAAGAACCTGGGCAAGTTACATTTTCTGCAAGTGTAAAAAAAAAAAAAATGCTGAGGTATATGAAGAGGATAAGGGGCATTCAGGAGCTGTCTTTTAAAGGACACTTCCAAAACTTCATGCATAATAAAGATAAAATATATTTCAGATAAAAATATTAGTTTAACTTGAATTATTGATTTTGCTTGTAGACTTGGACCCATGATTTGGAGGCATCAAAGGAAGAAAGTTGGTGTTTAATATGGTCACTTTGTATTATTGTTCTAAAGGGGTACAGTCTGTTCGCTTAAGGGAGTCCACAGGTTTTTGAGATAAACTGAATTACTTGACTAGGCACACTGAACAGAAACTGCTAAGTTCATGGAAATAATTTTTTTTCTATCATATCAGTAGACTCTGTTCCTTCAGGATGCTTGTCTGGGCCAATTCATGATATGCCATGAAAAATGCATTTCTGGTTGCCCAGTGAGGAGCTGAAGCCAGAGCAGATTTGCCATTGTGTCGTAACTAATGACATACTCTAAAACTGCACAGTAATGCCTATAATTTCACCTCAAGGATCTTCTGGTGACTTGGATAAATCACTCAAGACTTTTTCTGTTTTTTCTTCGCTAGCTACATTCCTTTTTGAAATGAGTTTTCTCATCTGCATTTGGAGTACATTGTATATTCTAGAACGTGTTCTTAATTAAAAAGAAATTTTAGTCTTTTTACAGCCATTTTACAGTCCCCATAAAAACTGGAGGCACACATTTCTGCAGAACATGATTCTTTTGGAATCTCCAAAATACCCCAGCATCTCTTTCCGTCTCGTAGCATCCCTGAGGTATGCTATCTCACAGTAGCATGCCTTTCTGAGTCTCACTGCTTAACTGTACCGAGGTAGATTTATCTGTTTACTAGTTATTACTTGGATTTGTGTAGTTATTTCTTTGTGGCTGACCTAAAGGGTCCCATTTTCCTTTTTATTGTACCAGACGGCTTCCTTGTCTCTTTCCTGAAGCACCATTAACAAAAGCAGGCATGAGGATTCTTTCAACAGTTGTACACAGAGCTGCAACAGCACTCCCTTCATTCCTTAGGTTTGTAACTAAGTCAGCATAGAGTTTCCAATAGGAGAAAAACAACTGAGAAATTAAAGCCTTAGAAAAAGAAAAAGCATTCAAAAATGTTGTGGCAGCAATTACAATTTGTCCTCCAATATCTGTTTCTCACCTTCTTCCACAGTAATTTCAACCAGGCACACACCCAGAACAAAAACTTCTTTGCTGGATTTGTTAGGTATGGCTGTGTGACTATGGTTTGTTCAAGGAGAGGTATTTGTAATGTATGATAGCTTTTGGCTGTGTTCTTTAAAAGACATCTTCTGTGTGTCCTTTATCCTCTTCATATTCCTGAGTTTTTTCCCCCTTCCTGATGGCTGGAATGTGTGGATGTGATGACTGGAGCTAGCATAGTCTTCCTGAACCATGAAGTGACCTTGAAAATGGGGCCACATTCCATGAAATACAGAGATGGAAGCTGGGGACCCCATGGACTTTATGGAGCAGAGCTACCATTCCAGTCCTGTACTGCCTACCTGTTGGTATATATGTGAGAAATAACTAACACTTTAGCTTATTTAAGCCACTCCATTATGGATCTCTGTTGCTCACAATGGAACCTAATTCTAGCTCTACATAAATATACTCAAATCTCTTCATTTATGCATGTTAGTGTAAAACTGAAACCAGTTAAAATTATTTGTAGATGGAACTGTGACATTTTGACAGAAGTAGTAGGGAAGAAAGTCTAGCAAAAGTATTACCAAAATGCCTATATCGTATAAATTATAAAGAATATTCATTTAAGCATTTCCATGAGAAGCAGTCAACTGCTAATAAAATTATTTTCAATTAAAAAAATCAAAATGGCATAAACTATTTTGCTGCCATTTGTCACATCATCCTGAATATGATGCAGGATCTAAAAGTTTCTTTCGGAGAAGTATCTATTTCACAGACATGAATAAAAGTACACAAAATCTGAGGGAACTAACATTTAGCTTCTCAGAAACATCATGGCAAGAGATGGAAAACATTCCATATAATTTACTGAAACAGCCAAAGTTGGGCAAAATTGACCTGCATTTACTGTCCATGCTTAGATAGATCTTAGATGTGATATTATGTTGTCTGAAGGCAGAATGACAAGGCAGCAAATGCACAGGTATGGAAATTTCAGGCACAGTAGTTACCATTATTTTATATGTAACACATACTATGTAGTAACTATTTCTACATGCTTCCTTTTGTAGGATCACCACAGCAGTTCCAGGAGGTGGGAATTGTTATTCCCATATTACAGAAGAGGAACTAGGGAAATTAAATAACTTCCCTAACTTCAAAGATCTCTTGCTGAATTTTAGATTTCTGTTAATGCTGTCCAAAAGAAGATATTCATTTTATAGAAATTGAGAGAATTCACAACTTATGGGAAGTTTGTATTTACTAAACAAAAACCATGGGTTTGCTACTCATCTGTGTACATGAAAAATCTTTCATCTTCAAAAGGCTTTCTATTACTTTACTGAAGGTTTGAATTTTTTATACAATTCCATTGGCCACTGATTTTACCTCATATGCTATCTAAAATACATACAATTTTCACTAAGTGAATAAATATACAAGTATTGCATCTATCAATCACAATTTTCTAGCCTAACAACGTGAGTTACAATATAGTTACATAAGTGCCTTGAAAAGAACAAAGCCATAAAGTGACCTACCTTTTGAGTAAGCAGAGCTTGAACAACTTGGTTGGCTACCTTTAAAAAATAAAGAAAAAGTTGTCATTTATAATAATGAGACTTTATATGCATCAACTCTAATTTACCAATAAGTTTCTCACAGCTTATTGTACCTAATTAGCTCTTCATTTACCTCTTTCCTCTACATCCAGAGATCTGATTCTTTTCATAATAAGCCTATCCTTCTAGGTAATATTTTGCTTTCTCCAAAGGTGACCTTGTTGTTAATTAAGATGGTTACACTTAAGAGATCATTCATACCTTGACTTTCACATTTCCATATTTGGAAAAATGATATCCTTTCATATACTCCAAGAAGGCTAAAAAATGATATAGTGCAAAACACAGTCCTAATTATCTGTACACAGTTTCTACATTTCACTGATTTACAATGTCCTTTGCCTCTCCTTCCTATTCCTTTGCTGTTTATTTCCCTGCTTAACATTACTTGCAAGAGAGATAGGTTGAATGGTCAAGAATAGGGACAACTCATTGTTTCCTATATGTTCTGCTTTCATCGTCAATGTTTTCTTTTGACATTATTTTGACCCCTTTGTTGTTGCTACCTGGAATAGAATCTGGTAGTTGTTTACTCCAGCATCCATTTTTTTTTTAAGAAAAGGAGAAAGAAAGAAACAGCAAAAGAAAGAAAAAAGAATGAAAGAGAAAGAAAGAGGAAGAGATTTTAGAAAAAGAGAAAAGGAGAAAGAAACAGCAAAAGAAAGAAAAAAAAAAGAA